>CM074493.1:6196572-6241982 GCA_037389245.1 Oryzias sinensis | reverse complement strand
CGTGCTCCGCCGTCGGTCAGCGGGATCCTCGTTTCTTCTTTCCTCCGCGGAGCTCGGCGTCTGGCCGCGGTGTCGCGTACCAGCGGCACGCTACGCCCTCGCTCAGTCAGCGGCCAGCCGTCGCTCAGCCGGCTGAATCCGCCACAGCGCCGCGCCGCCGCGCCGTCGCCTGGAACGCCGCGGAGAACGCGTTTATCTAATTTAATTTTTTTTTCAAATGTTTATCCATATGATTTATAATAAAGCTGCTCAATAGCCCTGGCCCTGTTGTCCTGCTACAACAAAGATGATCATCTTCCTGATCCTGTCCGTTTGCAGCCGTCTAGCTGCATGTCTGCATTTAAAGCATGAAGAGATCATTTCTCATTAAAATGCAGGAGAAAACTAAGTTTTTCTGTAGAAATGCATTTTTATTTCACTCTCTCTTTCTCGCAAGGAATGTGTCAGAAGTCAGAGCACAGTTATAGCGCACCTGTGATTTGCGGCAGCAGATTCAAGCACACGCAGAAGCACATTTGAGCAGTTGTAATCACAGATTTGAAGTTGTAACTCTAAATGAACACATGCAATTGGAAATTTGTCAGTTCACAGCAGAAGATTTTTACACACAGATGCAGATTTTTGATGCACAAGTATTCAGATTCTATATTACAAGTTCTCAAATCAAATCTACAAGCTCGTCCATTTTGGAACATTAATACCTTCATACAAATCGGATACGTGCATTTGCATGTGCCATGTAGGCAGACAAATCGGATATTCCCCAGTAAATGCGAGTCGTACGTCAGTGACGGCAACTCAGGAGACCACCAACTGAGATCACATGACTTATTAAGATGCTTTTTGTGCGCTGATATTGCTGTCAGCCTATTACCTTTCAGCCTCAGGCTTCAGACCGTAGTTGGAAACCGCTGTTATGTCCGGTCCGGGTCCGGACGCAAACGGTAACTAATGAAGCGGGACACCGTTGCTATGGAACAGCAGGCTAGAAGCCGTTTATTTCTTTGGGGGCGTGTATGATAGGGACCATGTGTGTGTGTGAGTGCGCGCACACGTGCTTGCGTGTGTGTGTGTGTGTGTAAGGAGAGAGCCCCCCTCTCTCCTGTGAGCGCGGGGGTGTGAGCGCGGAGCGGGGGACTGTCGGAGAACCGTAAATTAAAAATAAGGTGTCTCCCCCAAAAGTTTTGGAGTCTTTGGGTGAGGCTGAGGGTTTAAAACGGAAAAGAGAACCCCGAGGAAATCTCCCGTGTGTTTCTGACTACGGTCGGAAAAGAGAAGTCATCGCGCAGGAAAGGTTCAACACTTGGATCAAACTGTTAGTACAGCACGTCTGCAAACACTTCCTCATTCAAAACTCAGAGAGAGCACATAAGACGGCCGAGCAGCGCCCCCCCCCCTTTTTTTACTCCCCCGTGCATCCCGCCAGGAGCGCCCAAGGCAACGCCTCCTTCCGTCGCCGCCTTGCCTCCATGACAACCGCAGTCACAAAAGTCCGAAAAAGGTCCGCGGAGGGCGGAAATACTGCTACGTAGTCCTCAGAACGTCTACGTTTGATAGTTTCAGCATTGTATAGTGTAAATGCAAAAATCAGATACAGGTCACTTTTAAAAGATGATGTAAGTGGGTCATCAAAAAATTCGGATATAGTCAGAAAATCGGATATGAGCATCAAGATCTGCGGTGTAAAGCCGGCCTTAGTGACAAGAATGGCTCCTTTTTTGGAGGACCCAATAGACGAGGAGGCTGCATTAATTCATAGAGAATTACATTTACGTCGTACGAGGATTTTGAGACCTCGACTCGATGTTTTGTCATTTCCCCATACGTTTTTGTTTGAGTGTTACCGTTTTTCGTTGCAGTCAATTACATATATAAAATGAAAACAACATTAGATATGTATTGCTATGTAGATGTTTCATATGTCAAATATTGTCAACAAAGCCTACATCCATGACATGCTCACATTTGACCGGATTGAATTATGTTTTTATACTTCATTTTTAGCTGCTTCCATGTTCTTTTAATTCCTGCAGGATTGCATCTACATGAAAATGAAATCAGGGACATTAAATTAGATTAATGTAACAATTACTTTTTGGAAACACAATTTGCTAGTACTGCTTACTTTCTTAATCCCATATAAACCTATACCACTTGATCAATACAGGGGTAGTGTTGCAGCGTGTGTGTGCTGAGCGGGGTGCGAGCCACGAGAGAGAAGGGGAGGGGCGAGTGCAGGTGCAGATGGGGGGGGGGGGGTGAGCACGGAGCGGAGGTGTGTGCGTGGTATATATTGTGTGTTCGGAGCACTTAGTTAAATAAAGAGAAGGTGTCATTACCAGAATAACTGTTTTGGAGTCATTCTCAATCCGCTCTGGAGGTTGAGGGTTTCGAACGGGAAGTGAACCCCGAAGGAGAATTCCCTTCTGCCCTGAAGGAAATCTCCCCTGCGCTTTTGACCACGGTCGGAAAGACGAGAGAAAAGAAAGGAGAAGTCTTCGTGCAGCGAAAGGTTCAACAGTAGACAAAAGTTCACTTTTTAAAACACAATTGCATGTATTAATATTAAACTGACCAACGTTTGCAAGAGGGGAAGGTTAACAAAAAAGTCCTCTAAACATTACCAACGTTAAAGGCATTTTCCCCCCCAGGTTGGTTCTGTAAAGTATGCAGCATTTCATGCATTTACACCAGGAATAAGACTTCAAAAGTACACCTAAATATCACCATTTTTTATTTCACTCCTTACGCTATTTAAAAAGTTATTACAGCCAATATTTTATAACAATGATTTAAATGCAAACTTAGGCATTAACTTGAGCAGCTATGTTTTCCACGCTAACTGTATCTGTTTTGCAGATGCAGCGGTGTTGCTTTTCTTCCGGAATATGTGCTCAAATTCACTGTAACTCTGCAGCAGCACGTCAAGTTCAGCTGGCGAAAAATATGCAGACCTCTTTTTTTCACGGTTGCCATGGTGACTCGTGATATCTGCGCTCCATTGATAATGGCTTCTTATAGTCGCGGTGCGCATGCTCACCTCCGAATCAGTCCACTCAGAGTTGATTGACCTAACTCCGATCAGCTTATCTGAAACAGAAAACTCAGAGTTGTTAATCTCTCAATTGACCAACTCAGAGTTCAAGTTTAACCTCAGAGTTGGTTGAACCTCCTTTCTGAAACAGGCCCCTGGTGTGATTCCATAACTGAGGAGCTGTGGGTTCAGCTTACAGCAGTAGACTGAGTTCATGATGTATAAAATGACAAATGTTTGAATATTCATGTCTGTGCAATAATCCTACAGAACATGACAGAAGTTTAACTTTTTGAATTCAATGTTTTGATGATGCTTCTGTCAGTCAGAACACCTCCACATCTGGACACATCTGACCATCCAGCCATGAGATTCTTTAGCAGGACAGACCTTATGTAATTTGAAAGTTCTCTGGTGTTTACATGTGATCACCATGGTCACGGCATTTCTGTAAAGCCAACCACAGTTGGGGATCGTCTAAAACAGTTGATGTCCTTAAAGAGCCACTGCAGTGAAAATCTTGTTTGTAACAAGTTCTTATAGGATTTTTCTGATTATTCAGAACAAACAAAGAAAATTAAGACTAAAACTGCATTTCTGAGTATTTCTTTGTTCAAGTCATTGTGAATCAGAAGCAGATGAAAAAATACCTGTGAAATGTTTTGGTTGTAATGAAGGTGCTATAGTCTCTCTGCTCCGCTCCATTCTGATCATCCACTAAATAGATCCATGAATGTCTTTGTTTGCCTCGTCTGAGCTGGAATCTGGATCTAAACTGCACTGTTGCTTAGCTCTAATATCGCTCGCTGTTTTTGTTGCACCGCTAGTGTTAGCTTGTGGTTGTTCGGGGCTGTAAGCTAGTGGAACAGCATGTAAACAAGGATGAGGACAAATGGGGCTGGCTTACTTCGTGCCAGCAGTCCCATCCACAACTCAGAATTTCTGATTAACCTCTGCCGCTCTACAGAAACTATGTCCTAGAAAACAACTTTTTTTGTATGTGCTAGAAATGGAATAGATGGATAATAAATGATGACTTTATTAATCCCACAATGGGGCAATTTCATATATCTGTGGCAGCAAAAAAACGACATTCAGAAATAATCTATATAACATCAAAAAAGGACATAAAAATTACATTCATATTAAATTATTAAAAATTATAAGTACAATTATTATTGAAATTATTATCAAAAATGAGACTCATAATAAATAAATATTAAATACTACTACTAATAATAATAATAACAATAATAATAATCACAATAATACAAATAAAATACAGTAAACCCTTGTTTTTCGTGGGGGTTACGTTCCAGAAAGAACCCGTGATAGGCAAAATCCGTGAAGTAGAAACCCTTTTTTTTTTAACAATTATACAATTAAATACTCTATTATACATTGAAAAGAAAGAACAAACCATTTTACAGGCTCAAGCATTTATTTCACAAATCAAAGTACTTTAATTTACATACTTTTTACTTTTTCAACAAATATCTTCTGTACTGTACTGTCAAATAATAATTTTAATCATCAATGTGAACAGAAGGCTTCAAATCGCGGAGATTAGCCCCGCCCACCGCCACCCGAGAGTAATTGAATTAAACGGGAGAAAATTTAAAATGATCATGAAAAAAATACAAAGTACAAACGGACAAATAGTGGCTCAGGTGTGTTTCAATGCTCCTCAGTCTGAGAAGCTGCAGTGTTTTCTCCTTCTCAAGCCCGCGGTGCAGCTGTGTGTGTTTGTTCGGGAGAAGAACAGTGATTGACAGTTGGTGTTGCTCTATTTCTATGGGTTTTAGAGAAACTTGAAATTGCAAGATGATTTGCATGTACGTAATTTGGAAAGCTGATTTACGTAGGTGTACATATTAAACTGCAACGTTATTGACACACAGGTAGAGAAGAAGCGGAGTGACTTTTTAGCCAATCAGAATGCAGAGCACAATGCAGGATGCAAATCCGTGAAGTAGCGAAACCGTGAAAAGTAAACCGTGTTATAGCGAGGGATCACTGTATCTTCTAAAAATATGTGGTCAACTGCAAATGCTCGATTCCTTATGCAACCTGTCGTCAAATTTTTATTTTCTTTTAAATTGTAAATAGTACAAATTGTAAAAACAGCAACAACTACAACAAAAGTAAATGAATGAATGAGTAAAAGAAAGAGAAACACCCTGGGACCGTGGAGTGTCGCTGTAACACAGTGTTGTACAGTCTGATGGCTGTGGGGAGGAATGACCTGCAGTAGCTCCTTCTTACACTGAGGGGGCAACAGTCTTTTGCTGAAGGAGCTGGTCAGCGCCTCTACAGTTTGGTGCAAGGGGTGGGAGGGGTTATCCATGATGGATGTCAGCTTAGCTAACATCCTCCTGTCCGCCACCTCCTTGATGGACTCTAGTGTGCAGCCCAGGACAGAGCCGGCCTTCCTAAGCAGTTTGTTAAGCCTCTTCCAGTCTCTGCCTGCACTGCCCCCCGCCCAGCACACAACTCCATAAAGGACCACTGAGGCCACCACAGTGTCGTAAAAGGTCCTCAGCAGGTGGAGGCGACTCTGACCCCTCCTGTACAGAGCATTCGTGTTATTGGACCAGTGCAGAATAATCGTCATTTCAAGACTACTGGGAACACTTTAAAAATAAATCAAAAGATGATCGGGGTATCCTGGTTCTTCCTCTGAAATCTGCTGCATCTTTTATAACTGATGGCTTTTGTTAGCGTGGCTGTGTCGATGTTCAGCCATTTCTCACTCTTCACTGTGTTTTGCTTTCAGCGTGTTTGAAGGCGAGTTATCGGAAACCATTCCTGTGGTTCACGCCTCCATAGCAGGCTGTCGCATCATCGGGAGGATGTGTGTCGGTGGGTTTGTCGCCTCCTGCTGCTCTTTTCAGAAATCCTCCTCTAGTCCCGTCACGTTGACGTATTTTGCTCTCACCTGAGCAGGTAATCGCCACGGCCTTTTGGTGCCCAGCAACACCACAGACCAGGAGCTGCAGCACATCCGAAACAGCCTGCCAGACCCTGTGAGGATCCAGAGAGTGGAGGAGAGGCTGTCTGCGCTCGGTAACGTCATCGCCTGCAATGACTACGTGGCACTCGTGCACCCAGACCTGGACCGGGTGAGACCCTAACCCTGACCCGCCTTTCTGTGCTCACGAAGCAGACGAGCAGTTTCCTCCGGCTGGCGAAGCACATTCCCTTGTGCCTGTCGGGCAGAAACTGTCTTGGGAGTGTAAGAAGGCTTTAGGCTGAATCTGCAGATGTCCTGCTGAACATGACCCCCCTTCTCTCTGTGCAGGAGACGGAGGAGATTCTCGCAGACACGTTGAAGGTGGAGGTTTTCCGTCAGACGATAGCGGAGCAGGTTCTTGTTGGCTCTTACTGCGCATTCAGCAACCAGGGAGGTCTGGTTCATCCGAAGACGTCCATTGAGGACCAGGACGAGCTGTCGTCGCTGCTGCAGGTTCCTCTGGTGGTGAGTGCTGGCTGCTCCCTGTGGTCACGTTTGCCCGTTGTTCCTTTGATGACGCTCGGCCATTCTTGGTGGGTTCCAGGCCGGCACGGTGAACCGGGGCAGCGAGGTGATCGCAGCGGGGATGGTGGTCAATGACTGGTGCGCGTTCTGCGGACTAGACACGACCAGCACCGAGCTGTCCGTCATTGAGAGCGTGTTCAGACTCAGCGACGCAGCACAGCCCTCCGCCATCGCCACGAGCATGAGGGACTCTCTGATAGACAGGTGAGCGCCCCCCCCCCCCCCCCCTGGCACACGTGGTCCACTGTTACCGCAGTAACGGGTCGATCTGTTGGGGTGTGGCAGCGGTTTCTGTTCATTCCCAGAAGTAAAACGTGCCACAGCCAACAAACATTAAGCAACAAAGACCAACAAAACAAAATGTGTATTCTTTACATATTCACTGCATTTTCAATTCAGGCTGCTGCATCTTAGTCCCTCATAATGGTGAGACCTCCACCATGCCAGCACGTTTTGAATGAGAACAACCACCGATCCTGAGGAATCTGTCATTTTATCCATATACACAAAAACAAACTAAGAAATAATGTCTGTAGAAGGCCTGCAGTGAAATCACTTGACTTTATGTCGCCCTATTGGACTGAAAAGGTCGCACAAAAACTGTGTTCAACTGCTGAAAATGTCTAAAAGTCGAGGAGATCTAACCCTCTGTAAACAGCTTAACAACCGCAGACATGAAGCCAGGAGCTGGAGGACTCTGTGACCCGCCTTCACTGTAGAAGTTTACCCAGCTGCTGATATCAGAAATTCACACAATGTTGTCATTACACAACAAGGTTTCTACAGAGCCAAGGAGCTGAGAGCTCACAGAAGCCTAGCCCACTGCTGCATCACTACATTCAGAATGTAGTTCACTGTGTTTTTCTACCATTACACTGAAGAAAAAAACCTTCAAACCAGGAGTGGAAGAATTCATTTTAATGATCTGATTCATATGTTGATTTAAGGTTGCTGATACGATTCGTCTTCGATCTCGGTTCATGTTAGGTGATCCGATTGGATCTGACCAGGACACCTTTAGCCAAAACTTCCACCAGTGTGACTCAGAGAGAAATACCTGGTACTGATCAGTGTAGGGGAAGTTTTCCAGATTCCTTGTGTTTCCTCAAGACAATCAATTGTAAACTTAATATGTGTACTAACACATAAGTAAACAAGAATGAATGTCAAATCTATTCACATTTTAGTTTCCTAAGTCCACTGTTGTTTTTCCACATCCAAATGATCCAAAGGGAACATTATTAGAACCTTCTAGCACACTTTATGGTCACATGACTTTGCTAAATTCAAAGTGTTTCTACACATTGGACTGGAATGATGGACTGATCAGTTTTTGCTGACATCACACGTATGTTGTGTTGTCTGCTGTGATGCACTTGGTCACTTTAAACCTTATAGTCAAATAGACCTACTGTACTTCAATCCAAATGGTATCGATATCGATTTATCTCATTTTGTTGATTCGATTAACAACCTACTTCAGACAGATACATCTGGTTGGTTTGTAGGAAATCAAGTCAGTGATAGTCTTCCTTACACCTCTACTTTTCTTCTTTTCCATGATTAGTAGAGGCAGCAGCTGTCTTTCGGATTCATTGAATGAGTTTTGACATCCAGCAGCATAACAGCGATTAAGTATACAGTAGGGTTGTGCCGATGGACGATATCATCGTCCATCGTGATGGGTGACTGACATCCCGATGGAGAGACCACCATCGTGATGCCACGCCCCCGCCACGTTGTGAGTCGACGCCACAAGCCGCGGTTACATGTACAAAATATCTTGATGGGATCAATGGTCGGATTAGAATCCAACTGTGTAGATGGGCCCAGAAAAATGTTTTCAGAATATAAAAACGTTCACGAAGGTCACAATTTCGGTCGGAATAAATCATTCGCACATGCGCAGTAGGGTTTGAAAACCGGAAGTGGATACAACTTCCGCCGAGCGGCTTTTTTTCCAAACTTTATTAACAGCGCCGAGCGGCTATATACATTGACATGTCAGCTCGGTAAAATACGAGACGATCTTTTAAACGTGCTTTTAATAATGTTACGGTTATCATGAAACATCTGTTCGCTCATCATTTGAATTTTAATCCGTGTGGTCAGAGCTTTTTCTGAACGAAGCCAGGATTAGCAGTAATATGCTAACACGGGCTAACAACATTAGCTTTGGGTGGCGCTGCACGTAAACATGTGGTAATAACATCAGCCTTTATTTAGTCGGGACACGACTGGAAACACAAATCCACGTGATTGTTTGAATGTTTTCGAAGGACTGAGCGACATTTCTGCTTTTAAGCTCAAACCGCTGTGTGCGCTGACGATCCGAGCTGTGCTCAGACACACACTTTTAGACCCGGTTCTGAGTTAGGTAGCTAGTAGTACCCCTAGAGCTGCGGGACGGATCAGAGTCTTAAATCTCCCACACATACCGCTCATGTAACAAAGCACCCCCCCCCCCTTCCCATCAAACACAAAGCTGTAAGTCCGCGCTCCGCCGGTCCACTTCACTAGTGAAGTGCGGGAGCGGACTACTTCTTTTCTATTTTGTTTGTTACTTTTTTTGTTAAAGTCACTTCCCTCAGTTTATAGTGGATCATCGCGGATTAGTCATTAGTTGGGAAATAAAATTTAAAAAAAGTAAAATAACGAATAGCAACGAAATATGTAAAAAATACCCCCCCCCCCCCCCCCCGACGATGACATCGTCCATCCCGATGGTTGACTGCATACATCGTCAACGGCCAATTTAAGGGACATCGCCCAACCCTAGTATACAGTAGTTTGATCACAGTTTGATCTTTGTTTCTTTCCGATATGGCGGCATTGCCAGTACCACCCGGGGGAACCGCATAAAACGCGTCCTTCATACATTTGAATATTACATCAGGACATGGCACATTTGTTAACACAGTGGTTCAATGGACCAATCAGAGATGCTCATGAATGGTTCATATAGCTCGACATGCCTTTTCCCAGAAGAAGAAATGCTTCTACTGACCCCCAAAACCAGCCGGGCGTACATCCTAGACATGCTGCAAAGATGAAGCCAGGCTCAAAACTCTGAAAAGCCTCCACAGGAGTCACTGATGTCATCTTGAATCCAGTTTGTCTTCTTCAAAATGTTCAGGACGTTTGTCTTCTCCTTTTGTTTCTCTTTAGTATGGCTTAAGAGCCCCCCCCCTGGATTCCCTGCCAGCTGAGTTTCGGAACATGGCGCCGCTGAACCCTCTGTCCTCAAACATGCTTCTGCAGATGCGTGGTCTCTGTACGTTTTTTCATGTTTTTGTCTGGACTGCAAACCATGGCAGATGCCACGGGTCCCATCTATCTGCCGATCCCCTTCACCCTTCTGTAGATGGATGAAACACGTGCAACATGATCTGAATGTAAACGGGCACTGAGGGAACCCGCTGGAGAAGGCCGACACCGATCCAGAGCTTAATGACACTCAAGATGTCTGGAACCTGATGTGAGAGCGCAGTGTGATGATACTCACCGCATGGATGTTTTCTTTGTGTGATGGACATGTGGGCTTAAATAATAAATCACTTTTTTATCCACGTGGTGGTCGTTTTTTATTTAGAACATGGTTTTAAAGTTTTTGCGAGTCTCTGATCTTAAATACTGCAAAGGTCACAGAGGTTGAAAGCCTGCCTCAGGTTCCACTGAAATTGTGGCCTGAATCACATTTTAAGTGTCTATCCAGTTGGCTCGTCCGTGCTCCTGTACCTGATCGTGTACCTAGTCTCTGGCTGTCTCTACTACTGCTTCTTAACCTGGCTGTGGATCCTGTCTCTACCTCCCCAGCCGTCCCCCCAACTCCATCTGGATGAAGCTGGACTTTAAATGTGTAGTTGTAGAGTTAGATAAGTTCATTCTTCTGAGTCCTGGTAATTGCCTGTCCGTCCTGGGGGAGGATCCCGCTTTCATGTGGACACCTCTAAGGTTTCTTCTATTTTTCAGAATCAGTTTTTGTTTTTCCTTACACGAAGGGGGATCTAAGGCAGGGATGCCCAGTTTAGTTCAGTTTAGATTTTCCTATTGAATTCTATGTATTCATGATCTTTTGGATTTTATGTTTACAATTACCGGCACAAAGCCCATTGAGACGACTGTTGTGATTTTGGGCTATGTAAATAAAATTCAATTGAATTGAATTTCATGTTTAAAATAAGTGCAGGAGCAGCTACCTTCAGATTGGATCTTTGCAGATTGTGCTTCTGAAAGGTGATCAACAGGGCGGGGTTGGACTGGGGACAGCAGGGGTTTATCAAAGGTCCTTTAGTTACTTCCTGTAACTAAGAATTGGTAAAAATGTCATACTGGTGTTTAAATATTTCATGAATGTGTATTTTTGGCTCTTTTGGAATTACAGGGTTCCTTTGGTAACCCTTGTGCTATCCTAGGCACTTTAACATTGGGAGTTGGGTCATCTATACCCAATAGACAGTGCTCTGAACCTTTTTTCTTCAATGATTTGTGATCTTCATTGGTGTCCATGGATTACATGAAATCTTTCCACCTTTATCCACCTTTGTCATGGTAGAGAGAACACCTCAATGGAAGGGTGGGGTCATCTAAGATAGCACAAGGGGTATATTGCGGTTCACCTTTTGCACTTAGAGGATTTTTTTCGTTTTCTGATTGGCTGTAGACCTTTTTCAGTCTCCTCGATGTGTCTCCTGTACAGAAGGTTTTTACCAAATCTACATGAATCTTAAATTGTGATCACATCAGTTTTCATTCCTGAACTTATTTTTCTATGAAGGTTTGAACTTTTAGAGCAGGGGTCAGGAACCCATGGCTCGCTTGATGCGTTCAATGAACTCTGGAACTTAGAACACGACCCAACAGCCACCCAGTCCAACTTCGTCCGCTGCAGTAACAATGTTATTAATTGTGCTATCTTAGATGACCCCACCCTTACATTGACGTGTTAATCCTACTATGACATAAAGGTGGAGAGGATTTCATGTGGACATCCATGGACATCAGTGAAGATCACAAACCATTGAAGAAAAACGTTCAGCACACTGTCTAGTGGGTCTAGATGACCCAACTCCCAATGGTAAAGTGCCTAGGATAGCACAAGGGCTACGATATCTTAAGACTACAGTCGCATATCCCAAAGTGCCACCACGCCGCCAGCTTAACGTTAAGATTTTGCTGATGCCTACTCATCGGGTGGTGGCGGTTGCATCTGTGACCGCAGCATAAAGGAGACGTGAAGATCTGCACCACCTTTGACTCCAGCCTCATCCACTCATCTCTGCACACTGTAGTTCAGTGGACATTTTTCCTGCGAGTCGCTGCAAGGGGCTGCCATGTTGGCCCACATGGCCTTGCTCCCCGTCAGCGATGTGAAAGTCATTACCTAAAAGCACAGACACTCAAAGGCAACCTTTTTTTTCATTATTTATTGGCTTTAAATTAGGTGGCAGCGATGCCTCTGTGTAACACCAGTCTGAAGAGGAAAGCTGACAGATGCTCAGCGGGACTGTCGGATCGTCGTCTCCTCACTCCATGCTGCTTTTGGTTTGGGAGAACATCAAGACTTCTACATGAAATAGTATAAATACAAGGTAAAAGTGATGGAGAAAACGGGAGGATTGGAGTGCAGGACATTTTCAACCTCCTTTTAAAAGAGACGAGATTTAATTAAAAAAAAAAGGAAACGTTAATACAGTTATTAATGAAGAATAATCTCCACAAACTTCATATTTGTTTTAATTTGTGTGCAAAAGAAGCTTCGTTTCGGCATTACATCCCGTTTCTTGAGCTCAACTCTGCAGCCATGAGCCCCAGCCAGCTGTGACGCCAGAGGAGGCTGGACCTTTGCTTCTGCTGCCGCTCTGAAGACGCCAGACCGCAAAAGTCCAGGCGGTATGGATGGGATCCTGCTAACGGAACAAGCGGGATGCGTTCCAGGCGTGGTGCCTGCTTTCCTGCACATCCTCATAGGTGCTGTGAGACATTTCCTTCTGAGACGTCCAGCAGCATTATGGTAATCAGCAGGTTAGTGCAGCTCTTTAACCTGGTTGGTAAGTCTGTCTGGAGGGCGCTCACAGGTGAAGGCCAACCTGTTGCACATGAAATCTTACTGCTGACAAATGACATGGAGTTTGGAGCTCCTTCTGTGCCACAACTAAAGAATTAGCAAAACTACAACGTGACTTTACTCATCCTCTAGCTTTCTGATGTAATCTGTGCCCCATTTCAGAATAAAACCTGCACCTTCAGCCAAGGTTTGCATCAGCTTTTCAAAATAAGAACTCAAATCCGCGGGAAAGAACAGGAGGAAACTGAAGTGGGACTGTGGGACAGCAGATGGACGCACCTGTCCTCTGAGGTCTGGAGCGAGTTTTTCTGATGACTTCGGATTCTCAATAGGCCTGTAATAAAACACAGCTAAGAGGCGAGTGTTTGCCTGGGGCATTTGAACTGCACACCCCAACAAAAATCTGTCCACCCAACACGGGAGGATTTGCCAATGCCCCACCCCCTCCTTTCCTCCTTAGCATCCAAAGGTCTCCTGGGAGGCGTAGACCATGTAAAGGAAGCCGTCCTCGTCCCTCTCCTGCTCGTAGATCTCAGAGATGGGGGTGGACACGGACACCATGCTGTGCTGGTTGACCAGCAAGAAGAAGGCCTGGGTGGGGTTCAGCTGGAGCCGACGCCTGGGGTGGGGGCAAGATCACAAGGCAAAAACATCTTTTCAGTCAATGGCTGTGTTTCTATTGACTAGAAAATTGCTGAAATTAGATTTGTGATAATTTTTTTCTAATGGAAACAGGACAATTTCATAAAAAACTCAAATTTTTTGGAAAAAGTTTTTGTGCTCGGAGGAGGCGGTTTTTGAGGCGGATTGATATGACATATTTTGCAAATCTGTAATGGAAACTTTTTTACGAATAACATGAGTCACGTGACCCACAACCGGATGGCAATGCGCCTCTTGGTAGGTAGAGGCGGCCTCGGACACTGCAAAGCAGGCGCCACAAGAGGTCCCACAGCGTCACACAGCTCATCAACAGTTGAGCGCGTCATGTGGAGTTTTTGGATCCACAGCTCTAAAATCACCACCCACCATTTCCCAAAATGGCTTCATGTGTAGCCGCTCCTACGTTTAAGGAGCTCGCCGCTCCAAAGTCTGAATAAGACGCCAATGTCTCCTTTGATAGATGATGATGAGCGCTAGTGCCGTGGCAGAAATTGGAACGTATCTGCTGTAAATCAAAGTATTGTTCACATTCGTCACCACGTTTTTGAATAACTTATCGTGTGAGTTGGTTTGTAATTTTTCACATAATCAAAGTTTAATAGAAACAGTGTAATTGCCAATTTTATTTTCTAGAATTTCAATAAAGTTTTGTGCATATGTGTCATGGAAACTTAGCTACAGACTGGTTGGTCTGCTGTTTTGTCTCCATAACAGTTACCTGCAGATTCAGGTGAGCAAATGCTGTGCATCATGGTTAATATAAAGTGATATTTATGCCACCACATTGCAAACAAAACGTTCTAAGTTGCAAAAAAAATATGAAATAATTGTTTTCAAAAAATAATTTTGAATTTACAGCACAAATGTTTTCGCATGCGTTGTGTCTCATCTCGCTTTTTTCCTTATGACTTTGCTCTCATAAGTTCCAGTTTAGCATGACAAAGCTGCCATCAAACAGCCTGCTGATTGGTCTAGATTCTAACCAATCAGGTGTCTCCGTCTTGGAGGAAGACGTGGACTTTGGACTTTGTATCGGTTCTGTTCGAAGGGGTTTCTGCCGTTTTCAACAATTCTGGCGCGTTTGTCTCAGAAGGAGCAGCAAAGCCACAAAAATAAAATAAAAACAGGGTTTAGCATTTCTTTCTTTTAGTGTAGCGACCATCTTGTTTAAAACCCCCGTGGCAGAATAAAACGTCTGAACTCCGACTCCATGTTTTATTTTTATCAATTAATGTTGAAATATGAAGAGAATTTTTTTTTATGAGAATTCTTTTCCTACAAAAGCAATTTTTAAAAATAAGAAACTGAAAGATTTAACATAAAATTAACATAACACACATGCCTGTTGATTTAGCGTAATGTCAGCAGATTAACTTTACAGGTTATTATACAGTTTCAGGAGATCCTCAGCCATAAATTCACAAATCTGAAAACAAATAAGATAATCAATGCTGTAAATGTAAAAAAGTAAGAATTAATTTTAAAATGATTTAAAATTGAATTTCCTTCAGCCAAAGAAACAAATTTGAGGATAAAAGGAGCTGATTTTGGTTTCTGAGCCTTGGTAGCAGACAGCATGTTAGATAAATGTGGCGATTTGATTGGTTAGAATCTAGAACAGATCACCAACCTTTTTGAAACAGAGCTACTTCATAGATACCGAGTCATACAAAGGGCTAAATTTGCTCAGTTTGCCTTTAGTTATTTATTAATAATGGTTAATGATACTCATATATGTGAATAGATTCATCACTTTAATGATTTCTCAGAATAATTATCAACAGTGACAACAAAGCGGGAAACAGATATCAATGTTCAGCCTTTTATTAATTAATGTTGATTCATGACTGAAAAAAGAAACACAACCAACTGAGTTTTGCTCCTGCTGCCTTTTGTAAAACACACTAGCACGCAGGTTTTACCTTTATCTCTCAACGTGCCTGCGTGTTAAATACAAAAAAAGCACCCATAACTGACACTGCGCCTCTCAACTGGCACTGGTTTTGTCATGCGCGCTCTGTATTTGCGGGAAATGGGGACCAGAGACACCCGCGAACACGGAGAAGCCCACCCACCCACACCCACAGAATTATTTAAAAAACAATCTAATGAAATAGGGCTGGACAAAAATGATGGTACCCATAACTTAATATTTTGTTGCACAACCTTTTGAGGCAATCACTGCAATGAAACAGTTTCTGTATTTGTCAATGAGCCTTCTGCACCTGTCCACAGGTATGTTGGTCAACTCCTCATGAGCAAACTGCTCCAGTTGTCTCAGGATTGACGGGTGTCTTCTCCAAATGGCATGTTTCAGCTCCTTCCATAGATGTTCAATGGGATTCAGATCTGGCCTCATAGAAGGCCACTTCAGAATAGTCCAACACTTTTCTCTTAGCCATTCTTGGGTTTTTTTTGGCTGTGTGTTTTGGATCGTTGTCCTGTTGGAAGACCCATGACCTGAGACTGAGACCAAGCTTTCTGACACTAGGCAGCACGTTTCTACCCAGAATGCCTTGATAATCTGGAGATTTCATTTTACCTTGCATAACTTCAAGACACCCTGTGCCAGATGCAGCAAAGCAACCCCAAAACAGAACTGAGCCTCCTCCATGTTTCACAGTAGGGACAGTGTTCTTTTGGATGCTTCATTTCTGACTCTGCGAACATAGACCTGATGTGCCTTACCAAAAAACTCCAGTTTTGTCTCATCTTTCCCAGAAGCTTCGTGGCTTGTCAACATGCATTTTTGCAAATTCCAGTCTGGCTTTTTCATGATTTCCTTTCAACAGTGGTGTCCTCCTTGGTCGTCTCCCATGAAGTCCACTCTGGCTCAAACAACAATGAATGGTGGGATCTGACACTGATGTACCTTGATCTAGGAGTTCACCTTTAATGTCTTTGGAGGTTGTTCTGGGCTCTTTGGATACAGTTCCAACTATCAGTCTCCTCAATTTGTCATCAATTTTCCTCTCCCAGCCACGTCCAGGGAGGTTGGCTACTGTCCCGTGGGTGTTAAACTTCTGAATAATATGTGCCACTGTGGTCACAGAAACTTCAAGCTGCTTAGAGATGGTTTTATAGCCTTTACCTTTATGATGTTTGTCTATAATTTTGTTTCTAATGTCCTGGGACAATTCTCTCCTTGGCTTTCTGTTGTCCATGTTCAGTGTGGTACATACCTTTTCACCAAACAGCAACATGACTATTTGTCTCCCTTTAAATAGGCAGACTGACTGATTATGGGTTTGAAAACAGCTGTGATGTCAATTAAAGGACATACCTGAGTTCATCATGACCCTCTGGGCAATTAGTTCTCAGTCTTTTATGGAGGTAACATCATTTTTGTCCAGCCCTATTTCATTAGTTTGTTTTTTAAATAATTCTGTTAATCAACAACTCAAAAGTAATGGGTGATTTGGATTATTAAATTTTCAATAAATTTTAATTTATTAATTTTGAAGGTTTCAAGTCATTTCAGTGAGCATTGTGGACTTTCTTTCTTTAACTGAGGGCTACCAACAATTTGGTCCAACACTGTAGACCACTCAGCAGGCTGTATGATGTCACGCTAAACTGAAACTCATGAGAGCAAAATCAAAATATTGGGGGAAAAAAGCGAGATGAGACACAACGCATGCAGAAAAAATTTGAAAGCAAAAAAGAATTAAAAGCAAAAAACTGTTTTTGAAAGCAAATATTTAATATTTTTGTTTGCATCAAGTTTTGTTTTGCAATGTGGGGGCATAAATAACACTTTATAGTTTAAAGCATCTTTGCACATTTGCAGCAGTGGAAAGGGGTACAGTCCATTTATCAAATCATGTTCTGGTTTTTGTACTTTAGTGAGTAGGTCTGCACGATACATCGCAAATTTATCGTTATCGCAATATCCAGCTCTGCGATATCCATATCGCAAAAGACGGTAAAAATCGCAATAAATCGTAAACCTTAAGTGTGTTCAAACAATCTCATGGCAACTTGAGACATTTAACGAATCAAATAAATCCCTTTATGCATTTGACCAATCAGATGTACGCCTTCACGTCACCAATCAGGTGGAGGCCTATTCTGTTAGCAGTTTGTCATCTATGTTGACGAGGGTCATATAATTTTAAAACTGTTGGAATGAAATGGGAATGATGTTTTTGGTTATTTTGCCATTTGATTATATACCGCAAATTATATCGTTATCGCAATATTAATCTCTAATATCGCATATCGCAAGTTTTCCGGATGTCATGCAGCCCTATTAGTGAGTAAATCTCAATGAATCTCTTAGTGTATTACTCGCCGTTGCAGGTTAGAATGACCCCCAAACATGGACTGATGTGTAGCACAGCACTGTTGGGTTTACTTCATGACTGAAACCAAGCTAGAAAGAATCTATATTAAAACGATAACTTTCAGTTTGATACTGTAAATATACACAAGCCAGGGATGGTGTACCGCAGGGCCCTGTGCTTTGTCTCATGCTTTTTCATTTTTTGTACATTTGTTTGCTTCTCTGGTCCAGCTCTCCTGCTCTGTTCCCTTTTTTATGCTACGTTTCTGCAGTGGCAGACTAAACAAGCCTCTCTGTCATCCTAAGTTGAAGTTTAATGAAAGCAAACGAGGGACCAACCTGATTATTTTTACCAGCTCACTCATGTTGACATGGTCAGGTACCAGGAACTTGGTCTTGTCCAGAATGGGCAGCTGTTTCTCCCCCTTATACCGTTCAATGATCACCTGCAGACAAAGATAAGTTTGTCTGTCTTTTCTATATGTTGCGAACCCCCCTCCCCCACCAAACATGGAAACATAGGAGTTCTGCCACATGCTTTCCTAATGCATTAGCATGCTAAGAGAAATGTCCAGATGGTAAAAGCTTGTCTTAAATGCATGCAGTGATGATCAAGTTAAAGGCAGCTTACAGGGATCTTGTTTGGGTGCTGCTCCCGGATCTGCTGCACCTCTTTGCACCGGTCAGCTGTGGGGAAACCAGATCCAGAAAAACATTGAAAGGTTCTGTATGTTAACTGCCGGAGTGTTCTGCAGTGCTAATGTGAAGGCTGTAATGGAGCAACTGGGCATCTTCTAAAACCACATGAAATGTGTTCTTGTCCTGTGCAGCAGGCGAGAAAACAAATCAGAGCTGAAGGCTTCTTGTATTGGACAGATGTTACTGTAACAATAGGAGGTTAGAAAACTTCTAACACACAAGGCGTATATTTGTATAAACTTATTTTGTATATGAAGCTAAACTTTCCATTAAATATTTTTCCACACATCTCCTGCTGGACTGGATGGAAAAAAAGGAGAGAAAGAGGAAGAGTGATGTTAGAGATGGGGGACATGGGTACAAAAGAAAGGGGGGGAAAATGGGGTTCAAGTAGTTGGAGGATGATAAAGACGTATGGGAGGGGGTAGAATCACAAACAACAAAAGTAAAAAAGGTTGAAGTGGAGGGCTGAGCTTTCCAGGAAAAATGGAAAGAGTTTTATTTGTTCATGGAGCTGAAACCTGAAAACCTGCATGCTTGGTATGTCATCAACAGGTTGCAGTGCTCAACGAATATAACATTCAGCACCATTATGAGACTCACCATAAAAAAAAAGTTTCACTATTTGCAGTTAAGAAAAGAGAAAATTTACCAACTATTAGAAAGACTGAAAGAACAACCGTCTGCATTTACTGCAGCCGTGACGTCAGTGATGGAGCAGTGACAGACACCTGATTGCAAAGAAGTTGGTGCAAACATCCAATCCATTTTTGGATGGTGAACTTATGGAAAATGCTGCAGAAGTGTTGTACCCCAAAAAGCAGTCGACCTTTGCCAACATGAGTCTGTCAAAGATTATGATTACACAACATCTCTGAGGAGACTTGGACGGCCAATTGAAGGAATCCAGTCATTTATTGTATTTTCGGTCACTGTTGATGAAATCACCAACATCACAGATAAATACAGCTGTGCATATTTATTAGAGGTGTTGAAGAGACCCTCACAGTAGAGTTTCTTGAGTTGTTGGACACAACAACAGCTGATGACATAGTCAGCTCTCTAGTGCTGGACAATGTTGGAGTGAACTGGTCACATGATGTCAGTCTGGTCACTGATGGCGCCCCATCAAAGCTCAGGGAGAAGGCAGGTGTTGCCACAAAATTCTGGCAGCAAACCAGGAAAAGACTCTTGGAAATTTCATTGTGTTTTGCACACTTGAATGACAGTAAATGTGTTTCTGTGCAGGATTTAAATCCTGATATTGATGGATGGTTTCAGGAGAGAAAGGGAGGTTAACTCCAAATTGCTCACATATGTTTGCAAGTATCATTTAGTTTAATATTTCCTTTATTTACACATTTACATCTTAGGCTAGGTGTTTCGTTTTTTTTTTTTTTTCCGTAGCCCCCTCTTGAGTTTATTATCAGGATTGCTTCAGTCTGTATAAAATTGAATCGACCATGTTTTTTTTTTTTTTTAATGAAATGCTTTTTGGCCTCTGTCAATGAATCTGTAATAATAACTGATTAGCCTCCTATGGTTGAGGCATTTTTTCCAACTAAGAAAAAAACCCACAAAGCTGTTATTTTGCCTTTATGTTACTGGCCTGGCCCACATGAGATCAGACGGGGTGAATGTGGCCCCCAAACCAACATGAGTTTGACACCTTGTTCCCTCTGTTCTTGTCTTTTGTATTCCTGGAGTTTTTCATTTATCATAGACATTGAGTAAATGTGGATTAATTAGCTAGTGTTTCCTGGTGTCATTTAGAATGCTGCATTTCTTGTTTTTGAACCCCGGCAGAACTCAAACCTCACTTAAGGGTTCCTTTCCTGCTGCTGCAGCTTCATTTGTTCACATTAAAGACGGGGGCCAGAGGCTGAGTGCTGTCTGTGTGTGTTGTTAAAGAACGACAGAGTGCTGGAATGATGAGAGCAGCTTCTTCCATTACAATGACACGAGCAGAAAAATGATTCCTAGAAAACAAATGTTTCAACCTTAACAAGTAACATGGATCTGGTTCTGCAGGAGGTTCTGCTCTTTTATTGAGATGAAGTTGTCCTCTAATGTTGTTATTGCTCAGTAGGTACAGCTGACTGTGGTTGCCAATTTGACTGAATTTGGATTTTGGTTCATGTTAGGTGATCCGATTGGATCTGATCCACTGACCTAAAGTGGATCCAGGACACCTTTAGCCAAAACTTCCACCAGTGTGACTCAGAGAGAAATACCTGGTACTGATCAGTGTAGGGGAAGTTTTCCAGATTCCTTGTGTTTCTTCAAGATAATCAAGTGTAAATTAAATATCAAATCTATTCACATTTTAGTTTCCTAAGTCTACTGTTGTTTTTCCACCTCCAAATGATCCAAAGGGAACATTATTAGAACATTCTAGCACACTTTATGGTCACATGACTTTGCTAAATTCAAAGTGTTTCTACACATTGGACTGGAATGATGGATTGATCAGTTTCTGATGACATCACATGTATGTTGTGTTGTCTGCTGTGATGCACTTGGTCACTTTAAACCTTATAGTCAAATAGACCTACTGTACTTCAATCCAAATGGTATTGATATTGATTTATCTCATTTTGAATGTTTTCTATTTAAACATCTTGAGAATTGATCTTTTAATAATCCTCTACAGCAGGAACACGTGATAAGCAGCTTCTTGGTTGAAATGGCTGCCCCCGTTGGGCCTCAGCTAAAGTAATCTATTACTTTTAGATCGTTTCCTTGTTAGAGTACAGTAGTCCTGAGGTGGTCAGTGACCTTCTGCTGCCCCCCCCCCCCCCACAGTACCGTACCCCT
Source organism: Oryzias sinensis (assembly GCA_037389245.1). Lineage (NCBI taxonomy): Eukaryota > Metazoa > Chordata > Actinopteri > Beloniformes > Adrianichthyidae > Oryzias > Oryzias sinensis. Next base: position 6,220,879 of record CM074493.1, on the reverse strand, counting down.
GACCCCCAACAGAGAAGCACCGCCTGAACCTCCACGACCTGCGAGACCTCTGGAGGAAAAGAAGGAGCTTCCTGTGTCACATGGCAGCATCCACGCTTAACGGGTCAACTACTGACAGAACCGAAGTCCGGCTCGCAGTTTTAAATCTGCTATCAGAGGTCTGGCAGAACGGGAACAGGCCCAATATGACAAGAACCCAGCTGACCCACGAAAACCTGCAGAGGTCTCGCGCCGGTCCCGCCGACAGCGACGGAACCGGGCCGGCCATCCGCGGACACGGCGGCCCTGGCCTGCCCTGAGAGAGAGTCCGGTGGCGGACGGGCAAGCGGGGCCCACAGCGGCCGGTTCTTCTTACCGAAAGTCCTCCGCTGCTTGAAAGGCCTGTCGGACGGCATCCTTGTCGCGGTGATGTCAGGTCCAGCCCGGTTCAGTCAGACGCAGCAAATCGGTTCGGCGCTCTTCTCTACAGGTCTTCTCAGCGGCGGCTCCGTCCGGGCAAACAAAGCCTCTGAACACAGACGGTGACGTCAGCAGCTACCTTTAAAGGGGACGTCCCCCATTTGTTCGGAACCAAACTGGTCCAGGTGTTGGAACCGCTTCACTCCTTCATTCCATCAGCCAGACTTTGGGCTTCCTAACTGGACTGAGAAGCTGCTGTTCTCACCGGAACCAAACAGAAAACCCGATCTGCATGGAGCAAAGCAGCTATAGGGGCAGGTCCCTCTGGGGCCCCTCCGGGGTCCCTCTGGGGCCCTCTGACCATCACAAGACTCCAAATGAAGATTCCAGCCTCAGACTTCAAATGCTGGATAACTGTCTCTTCTCCACAGATCATTTCTGTTTTGGAACAGTAGAATATCTAGCTTACCCTGGAAAAAATGTGGATATTACCTTATAAATATTTTTAAACTACTTAGATAAGATGCATTTCTTTTAGCTGTTTATAGCACTATCCACTGCACATGGTGGAACAGTGGTTAGCAGTCTTCCCTGACAGCAAGAAGGCCCCTGGTTCAAGACCTGAAACAGAACATCAATGGGGACGTTTCTGCATGTGTACCACTATGGAAGTGTTTCTGTAGCATAATTAAAAATAAAAGTCAATACCAGAAAAGCTTTTTCATTTTGAAAATGCAGCTGCATTTGTTGACTCAAAATTAAAATTAGCAATCCTCCAAAATGCTCTTTCTTTTTGCCCCGCCTCCCTCCTGCCAATGCTAACTAGAATTGAATTAGTCAGTTCAAAAGGGGCCCAGGTGCCCAATTTTTCAAAATAGAGATATTATTTTTTCTATGGTCTTCAAGGGAATAGCTATATGATTATGTGCAAAAAAAGTCCAGAGTCTGTTGTAATGGATTGACTATGCTTGACATTTAAAATGCATTAAGTGCATTTTCCTGGACTTGGGCCTCTCTTGCATGGGTTTAGCTTTATCCCATAGATGGCAGCACTAGTTATCCAATATGGCAGCGCCCCTGTTTAATTCAAAAAGGGCCCAAGTCCAGAAACTTTAGTTTGCTAGTCCTCTAAAATGATAAAAGTGAGGTGCTTCATATTATAGCATTTGTAATGAACTGGTGCTAAATGTGGGTAAAGTATTCATCATTTGGTGTGTCCTCCCTTTAAGCTATGCAATTAAAATCATTTCCTGGAAAAACAAACCTCTTGGACTTGGGCCCCTTTTGAACTAACCGATTCAATTGAATATTGCGACACTTTTCACACGGTGGATGTGAAAACGAAAATGCGATCCTCTCCATGCATTTTTGCTTTAATTATATCACAGAATGTGCAATGTTAAAGTAGAAATGAAAAAAACATTTTGAAAGATTGATGTTTTCTTTTAATTTTGAGTCATTTGATGCAGTTACATTGTGAAAATAAAAAAACATTTCTGTTCATCCATTTTAATTGTCAAATTAGACATTTCTAAATGAATTTTGCTACACATTTACCAGAGAACATTTTGTAAAGAAAATGTCAAATACCGTTTCATTATCATTTTAATTAAGTGACAGAATGAGTGGTGTTGAAAAAGAAAAAGCAGTTTGGCAGATTGCATTTTCATTTTAATTTGAGTCAACAAATGCAGCTTCACTTTGAAAATGAAAAAGCATTTCTGGTTTTGACTTTTATTTTTAATTATGCTACAGAAAAACTTCCTTAAAAGCATGCTTCATAGGTTCATTGGGTACTCTAAATTGTCCATAGGCGTGAATGTGTGTGCATGTGTGTGTGATTGTGGCCCTGTGACAGACTGACAACCTGTCCAGGATGTCCCCTCCCTTCGCCCGCAATTGGCCCGGATAGGCTCCAGCAGCCCCGTGAACCTGAAAGGATCAAATTTGAATATTTGAATATGAATGAATGAATAGTTATATAAATATTATCCACTAAATGTTTTTATCTCCCACGAATTTCAAAAGGATATCGATTTGAAATAGTCTTCTGGGAACCGTTACACATTCATTTAAGATCTGTTCATGTACCACAACATTTTGGACTGAACTTGCTGGAAAAATATATTCTTCATTATGTTATTTTGTTTTGTTTTGCTTTGTTATAGGCATATTATCTTAGGTTGTTGTGTTTTCTTAATTGAAAACAACAAGGCCTATTTGCTCAATTTAATTTTTCTTCTAGCCAAATTCCATAAATGTAAATATACCTCCATGAAACCATCTTTACTTCTTTTCATTTGTGAAAACAAAAAAACGACAGGGACTTCTCAAAAATTCTACAAATTAAAAATTATTTAAAAAATCATCTTAATAACTGGTGACAAACTGAACGCTCTTCCATTTGGCGAAAGAAAGGCCTTCTGTCTCCTGTCTGGACATGTCCCAGCCATCTCAGTCTGGTCTCTCTGACTTTATCTCCAAAACCTCTAACATGTGCTGTCGCTCTGATGCACTCATTCCTGATCCTATCCAGGTCACTTCCAAAGAGAACCTCAGCATCTTCATCTCTGCTGCCTCCAGCTCTGCTTCATGTATTTTCCTCATTGCCAGTGTCTCTAAGCCAAACAACATGGCTGCTCTCACCTCAGTTTTCTACACCTTTCCTTTCATTTTAGTTGAAACTCTTCACATCACACCTGAGACATTTCTCCACCCATTCCAACCCACCTGTACTCGCTTCTTCACATCTTTTCCACTCTCTCCATTCCTCTGGACTGTTGACTCTAGATACTTCAAACCCTCCACCTTCTTCATCTCTTTTCCCTGTAACCTCACTCTTCCACTTGGGTTCCTCTCATTCACACACATGTGCTCCATCTTCCTGCAGACCTTCATCCCTTTCCTTTCCAGGGCAAACCTCCACCTCTGTAGTCTCTCCTCCACCTGTTCCCTGCTCGCGATCTTGGGTCTGAAGATGCATGGGCAAACTAAAACCTCAAGGGGGAGCTCTGATTTTACAAGTGAGGGCATTTTTTGTTACGTTTACTGACCCAGTGTAAAGTGGGAAATTAAAACGTTACAGAAGAAATGATGTGAAGATTGTTTCAAAAAAGGCAGATGAACGAGTCAGAAGTCATGATTTATATATGTCTAGAGCAGGGGTGTCAAACTTATTTTCACTGAGGGCCACATCATCATAGTGGCTGTCCTCAAAGGGCCAGATATAACTTATTCATGTAACTAAATGTAATGAAAAATAAATGTAACTATTCCTTAATGTTAAATAACTCATTATTTATTTATTATAACTTTAAAGTGACAATTACAGTTGCATAAAAACATATGTTTGCTTGTTACTTTAGCATAAATCTTTTTAAATTTGATTCTGTCAGGTTAGTTTATATGGACAGTGTTTAAGTCCTAATGTATAGTTTCCCAATCTGATATTTTAAGTCCGATTTCCCCTAGATATGAATGAATACACACCAATTTTTATTTTTATTTTAAGAAAATAAAAACTTTTATGCTTGAGTTTGACACACGTGATCAATAGTAAAAGTAAATATGTACACAATGAAGCATCAAGTAATAACACAGTATTAAAAAAATCCATATGTTAATCATGGCTCCAGATTTCCATTGTCAATAAATCATGTTAGACAACAGCCCAGTGTTTGATTAGCATTTTTTTTTTCTGTCTACATACTATCGGTTTCATTCTGCAAGCAAAAGTCTGGAAACATCGTTTTCCCCTCACTGCATTAAAGAATGTTTCCCTTCAACAGTTGTAAACTGTTTCCCCAACATTGGAGACAATGTTTATTTTATCAGTAGTCTGTTAAATTTAACATTAATACAAATTAACAGTTCAATGCCTAAAACAGACCTCTGGAGTCCACCACAAGAGGTGTCCAGTACACTGACCAACTAAACTCACTAAACTGGAATGTTTATAAAAATTCATTTTTCCAGCATATTCACTAAATCTCAGTGAAAAGCAATAAACCAAATTTAATTTGTTTTCCTTTTTATTTCCTTCTCTTCTGCCCATATGGTTGTTGAGTGTAGTCATGTAGTGTAATAATTTTAAAGTTCAAAGAAAGGAGGAAAAAACGTTTAAACTTGGTAATTAAGGGAATTTCCGAGGGTTCGTGAAGGCAGCATTCAGCAGCAAGACGATAGGAATAGACCGTCTGTGCGCACGCGCCCACTGGGATTGCGCTGCTCGAACCTTCAGGCGGGTTTGGACCTGCATTTCAGAAGCCTCTGCATCACTTGCTGTTGTTCAGCTCCGAACGAACCGAGCCGAGAGTCCAGAACCTGCACCGGTGAGTGGCGCGGATCTCCTCCTGAGGGGAGCAGAGATGCGCTCCTGCGCTCTGCAGGGGGTCCAGAGGTTTTGGCTTGGGGGTGTTTTTGTGGGCATCTCGCAGGAGCTCAGGTCCCTCTGCCTGAAGCGCTGACTGAGATCTTCTTCAAGGCTTCAGCTTTTCCTGCTGTACTTTAAATAATCCCAGTTCTTTTGGAAAGTTTGGGAACATCTTAGAATGGAAAAGTCTTTGAGGGACTTTCAGTTGAATCATTGAACCTTTTAGTTTTTGCTGTCAGTTGGAGTTTATGGATTTGTCAGTGGGGGGGGGGGGTGTTTTAGGCTCTCCTAGTAATAAAAATGCTTTTTGTTGCCATGTTGGAATTTTCTCTGCTGAAGTATGTGGAAGTGTTGGTTGGAGGTGGAGGTGTTGGTCAGCGCTGCTCTGTCAGGATGTGTGTCACTACTGCGACCCCCCCATCAGATTCCCAGGGTGACATCTGGTTTAAAGTCTCAGAGTACAGTGTGGAACTGCTCCCACTATTGTCCCAGTCTTTCCGGTTGTGGAGGTCAGCACCCTCACTGCTGTACAGTCAGTCTCTCTGTGGGTCTGTTGCTTCCTGCCCTGCCTGTTTGTGTGTGCCGTTTCCCTACCGTTGAGCTTTGTGTCATTGTGTTTCCTCTGAAAAAGTCCTGCTGCTGCTGTTCATCTCTGCTGCCACCCACAGAAAACGTCAAGGAGTTTTCTTCATGAAATAAAAATGCGAGGGACCTGCGTGGAAACTGAAAATCATACACACGCTTCTTCGTTTTAAACTTTACAAACTGAACTTTGACAGTTTAAACTTGGTTAAGCTGAAGAAACATTCTTACCTGTACAGCCTTTTTTTTGGTCAATCATAAGACACAACTCCCTCAAAAAGCCCCCCCACTCCCAACCCTTTAACCTGCCCGGACCTCCAGGACGTAAAACAAAGCATTGTGTGCAGCATAGAGCGCTGTCTGCATGGGGAGGCAGCTGAGCCTGAAACCGCCCTAACATGGACAGGCTACTGCAGCAACAGATACAACAACTCAAACTGAAATAAAATCAATCATAAAATAAGGATTTTGGCGTTTTAAGCGTGCTCTTGTAATATTTTCCTCATGATGAAGGATGTATACAAAGAAATCTAAGATTAAAACTCAGTTTTTTTTATATTCAAATAGCTGTGAATCAGGAGCAGATGGAAAAAGCTTGTAGGTTTGACGTAGGACATACAACGGCAGGACAAAGTCCCATCCGGGATCCCACCTCCTCTGCAGCTGGTGTCAGTACAGAGTAAAACCAGTTACATTCTGTAGAAGAGGGATCAGGCTCTTTCAGTTGATCACATCCTGTAGACTTGGTAACATCTGAGGTTTTCATGATATTTTTTTCCCCCTGCTCCTCATGTCTGACCAGCTGGCGGCACCAATGAAGGCAGTGAACCCCAACACCCTCCTGCCCCTCCCTCCCACATCATGTGTGTGTTGTTATGTGTTGTGCGTTTGGTACAGTGGACGTCTGTTCTTTTGGGGCAGCAGTGGCTCAGGTGGGTAAGCAGGTCGACCAATGAATGAAGGGTCAGCAGCTCAAACCCCATTCCCCCTAGTCAAGCGTCGCCATGTCCCTGGGCCAGACACCTCTCCCCTCCTGCCTCCAGTGTGGCTCCACTGGTGTGTGCATGCTTTCGAATGTCCCGGTGATCAGAGGGGCCATAGGCACATACTGGCAGCCACGGCTCTGTCAGTCTGCTCCAGGGCAGCTGTGGCAACATCAGTAGCTCACCATCACCAAGTATGAATGAGGAGAGAATGAAAAATGGACACATTGTAAGTGTCTTTAGCGTCTGGAAAAACTCAAATAGATTATTATTATTATTATTTTCTTGACCTAGACTTTGTCTCCCTATGTGAGCAGAGGGCACATCAACCCCTTTCCTTCAATGTGTTCTTCCCCCTCTCCCTACCTGGGCGTCTTTGCCGTAACAATTCTGTTGCAATGACGATAAAGGCTCAATCCGTAATTCTGGGACGCACTGACAGCATCTCTGCCACAGTCACTTCAGATTCTAAAAAATGCCAAGACCACTTTTGTGTTTCTCCTATCTGCTCCCTTTAACCCTGGAAAGTTTCCTCTACAGGGTCAAGGAAAAGAGCATGGGAAAAGGTGATAAGAGGGAACCTGTCTGTCAGTTTGAATGGATCCTGGGAATACCTGATAAAGACGGTCATTTGATCGTGGTGTGTTGTAGCATGGAAGGATGGAAAAACATTAAAGGCAGGAAGGCCTGGAGACTGGGATTGGGAGGCACTGCTGTACGCAGATATAACTGAGAGGAGAACAGGAGGGACTGACAGGAAAGTGAAGGAAGAGCTGCTTCAGCTTCACACCGGGACGGGGAAGGACGATGATAATTATCATTGTGAAGCATATCCAGATTCCTGGAGGAATCAAACCCTGGATCCCTGCCCTTCCACCTTACCAACCGAGCTACCCAGCCACTAAACATGTTGATGAAAAAGAAGAAACTGGATGAAAGGATTTAGCTGGGGATTCTGAGGTTTTTGTAACTATTTGTTTCATTTTGTTTGGGGTCTTTGGAAAAAAGTCTGTCAAAGCATTAAAAAGCTCCAAAAAAGTTTCAGAGCTTAGTTTGATCTCCATGTTTCTGTTTAAAACTGGTCAAAATAAACTATGACTCAGATGTGTCTATTAAAAATATTAACTGAATACATTTTGGTAAGTAGACAAGTGGAGAGGATCCTCAGGACAGAGACGCTGATTTGGAAAAAGAAATCCCAATAACGACAGTCTGGATTGTGAGCACACTTCTCCTCTGCCTCTCCCTGTCATATTGTCAGGCCAAAGTTAAACTGGAGAATCCTGCCATGCTGTGATTCTGCTCAGATGCACCCCATCTATCTTCAGTGAGCAGTAGCCAATCTTAGTTTCAAAGTTGCTCAGGGTTTCATCATGCTGGACCCAGGGGCTGATCCCCTTTTAACCTCACAACATTTCCAGGCCAGATGAAAATGTCAGAATGGTATGAACACCCACATGAAAACTGTGGACACAGCACAGTTCACAAGCCCAGAAAAACTTCCCTTTCATTCTATGTCAGGGACTTGTTTTCCTAAATGAATTCCTTCTTGTCTTTAGCCCGCAAAGTTCACCAAAGCTGAGAAAATCCCCACCTTCAGAACAGACAGAGTGAGGGTTTTCATGAGTTTCTGCAGCCCATCCCTATGAGCGCGACAGCTGCTGTCCCACGGGCTGGGCCAGGCCGGACAGGGCCAGGTCCCAGGGTGGGCCACTGTGGTACTTTGCGGGCTAAAGGACTCAAATTGAGAGAAATTCAGTTTACTTGCAGAATACATGTACTAGGCCTGCACAATATACCGCAAATTTATCGTTATCGCAATATTCAGCTCTGCAATATGCATATCGCAAAAGACGGCGAATATCGCAATAAATCGCAAACCCAAAATGTGTTAAAACAATCTTCTAACAGCTTGAAGCATTTAACGAATCAGATAAATCCCTTTATGCTTTGACCAATCAGATGGACGCCTTCCCGTTGTTGACCAATCAGATGGAGGCCTATTATGTTAGATGTTTGTCCCCCATGTCGATGAGGGTCATTTGGAGTATAATTTTAAACTGTTGCAATGAAATGGGAATGATGTTTTTGTTTATTTTTCTATTTGTTTATTTACCGCAAATTATATCGTTATCGCAATATTGATCACTAATATCGCATATCTATTATATATGAGTATAATTATTTCCACTAAATGCATGTAAACAAGTCACTGATGATCAGAAAATTATGGTTTTTGGGATACAAACCAGTTTGATGTCACAGTTCTAGTGTGAAGCTCTCACTGAGAAACTCTGTGCAGTGGAAAGTGTTTTCATGTATGCATCATGCAGAAACTTTGCCCCCAGTTAAAGAATGACACGATGTAAGGATGAACTGTGTGCATTTAGTTTTCCTTTCTCCTCTGCAATGTTTATTAAAAAAATGGAGTGATAAATTAAGACATTGTGTGAAGAAACTGGATTGTCTAGAAAGGACTGTATTGTATTCGTAACCCCGTCAGTTTCTTGCACACAAAAAATAATGAATAATGACTCAGAGACAAAACTTAGTTTTTCTGGAGGTTTTACTTCGTACAAACACGAAGGGGACAGACAGATGAACATGGTGCATTCAAAGTCCGAACCAACGAGCTCAGGGATGGGCCTGGTATAAAAACCCTGCATTTGCATATTCAGAAGATCGTCCGATGGACCTCGTGTGAAAATCACGCCCACAGGTTACTGCTGGAGAAGAAGGCTAAAGTGAAGATAAGTCTGAGGCCTGTTCAGCAGATCACACATGCACAGAAAAGAGGGAGTATGAGAATGAACTGTGAGAACAATAGTTTGGCTGTGCTTTCTTCAAATGTAATATAATTTTGAGATGACAATACATGCTCAGTGAATTAAGTTTAAACCATTAGTGTAATAAAAGTTAAAGGCAGTTTCTAACTATTCTTCACACATTGATATGTGATTTTAGGAATTCAGACACTAATAAACTCCTTCAGCAAATCTGGGCACTCGAAAAAAAGCTAAATAAGCAGCAGCTGTTATTTTCATGCAAACGATGCGGCTGTGCAATTTATAAAAAAATGCAACCATTTGAGTGCAAAAGGTTTAAAAAGACCTTAATTTGTCTGAAAATATCAGCATCAGACTGCTGCTTTCAGAAAAACTTACATTTCCTACAATTTCCTATCCTGTCCTGACATTTTAATTTTCCTCTAAGGTTGATTCCTTTTTGATCTAAAATTCCCACACTTGTAGATTAGAATCAGGTTGAAAGAAATCACAAAAATGTAGTTTGACCCACCAAAAATGTCCAAAGGACCTTTTTACATTTACATATGAAACAAATGTATGACATGTTAAAGGGGATCATTGTTACTAATACACAGACTTAATGTAAACACAGAAGTACACATTTTTTTTCTAATTGTTTGCCATGATGTTGGTTAGAGAGACAGGAAGCAGAGCTGGAGGCAGCAGAGGTGAAGATGCTGAGGTTCTCTTTGGGAGTGACCAGGATGGATCAGGAAGGAATCCATCAAAGGAACAGATCACGGTGGATGTTCTGTAGATCAATGCTGGGAAGATGAGGGAGACGTTTGGACCCGTTGAGAGGAAGAACATTGATGATGTTGTTGAAAGGAGGCTGAGGCTTGAGCTACCAGAAAAGACCAAAGAGGAGAATCATGGATGTAGAGAAGGAGAACATGAGAGAGGGGGATGCAGAGGAGAGGGTTAGAGAGAGGTGGATGTGTCTCCGTGGTAACTCCTAAAGGGAGAAGCCGATAAGGCAAAGAATATTTTGTGATATCAGCATTAAAACATAAAAAATAGTTTTCAGCTCAGTCTAGGCTTTCATTGTAAAAACTTGACAGGACCTGTCAAGGATCCAAGCTGTTGTTGTGAACAGCTCAAAGCCAAAATGTAACTGCTGCTGAAAGCAGAGCAGCCTAGTGGAGTGTCATTTTAATACATTTTGTTTCAGGACAAACACAGAGTCTCAAAGGAGCAAACTGAAAAGAGACGGGGTCACAGAGTGACAGACAGCGTGGAGCGGACCACCCAGTCGGGCTGACATCAGTGTCTCTGCCTCACAGGACACGACAGCAGAAGGGGCTCAGATAGCTGGGTCACGACTGAGGATGTGCTGCTTTAAGGCCAAGATCAGGCTCCAGAAAGGGTCAGTGGCCTGCTGGCAGTTGGACCTTTTCCTCAAAGCAGTCTAGCTTGAATTGTCATTTTTACCATGAGAAAGTACCAGAGCAAACATTACTGAAGCACATGGTCTACAGCTGCATCGGTAAAACACTGATGTGAAGCAGGACATGTTCCACCTCTGAGCTGCTGCATAATGACACGTGATAGAAGCTTGTTTTAGGCATCTGGGTCACTGGTTCTACTGTGGAGGCGAGGTGTGGCTTGTGTTGCAGTAGGGATCTTTACAATATAAACTGCTAAAAAAAGGGAACGTGAAGAAAGCCCATCCTGCTTTATTCTTTGTATAGCTGCCTTTGCTGACAACACAACCACACAAAATGATTAATGGAAGTTAAATGTATTAGTCTATGGAGGTCTGGATGTGGAATCATACTCAAAGTTAAAGTGGAAAATCTCACTACAGGCTGATCCAACTTTGATGTAATGTCTTTGAAACAATTCAAAATGAGGCTCAGTGCTGTTGTAGCGTCCACGTGTGTGCCAGGATGACGTCCCAGCAACACCTGGGTTTGCTTCGGATGAGCCGGTGGATGGTCTCCTGGGGGATCTCCTCCCACACCTGGACCAAAGCATCCGCCAACTCCTGGACAGTCTGTGGTGCAACCTGGCGTTGATGGATGGACTGAGACATGATGTCCCAGATGTCGGGAGCGGGTGGGCCGGTCCATTACATCAATACCTTTGTTTAGCAGAAAATGCTGACACACTCCAGCCCCATGAGGTCCAGTATTATCTGGCATTAGGAGGAAGATGTTTTAAGGCTATAAAACTCCACACTAAACACTTTACCCACTTTTTACAGACATACATAAACATTTTCACACTCTTCTCTCTTGTCTAAATTCTCAAACTTCAAAGCTTCATTGAAAAATAAGTCCAGGATTATAGAATGAAAGCAAAAATCAGATTATAATCAAAGATCTATCCAAAGTTGGCAAACTGCAGATAAATGGCATAGAGGAGATTGATTGACAAGGTATACGGCCAATGAGAACGCAGAGCACATGATGCTGTAAGAAAAAAATAAAGGAAGAGAAAAAAACAGCATGTTTCATCGTTTCCAACTGTGTGAGTTATCATGGACTATAGAATGTAGACTATCATTTTAACATCATATCCGTAGCTTGGTTGAGCCTGACAAGGACACTGCTACAACTACTAACATTAAACATAATGATGATGACTATGACGTCTGGATTCATGTAATAATCTTTTTATATTATAAGTTAAGAACCGGATAGTGGTAACTATGCAAAATTTAAAATAAAGTTAAGTAAAGCACAATGGGATTCTATAATTCCCTTCTTTCCATTCCTTCACAAGCAATAAATGAAGCTATATATAAATATATGACATATGTATGGTTTCAGTTATTACATGAAGATGACATTCCAAATTGGAGTTCTTTGCTTCCAGCCTAAAGGTGAGCTGCTGAATCCTGAACCTGGCTGTTATCAGGCATTTCCAGTTTCACTTGAAGGTATTTTTTGTTAATCGCCTCTTTATGAGTTGGTGAAAGCTCTTCACAGCCAGACTTTTACAGGTGAATGCAATCGCAGGTATAAATGACAGAGATTTTTCAAACAATTAAAGTAAATCAAATCCACCAGCAAACATTCCCAAAGACGACTCTGTGAACAGTCTGCTTCCATTGATTCATCTGACTTTCTAAAAGACTTACAGATTAGATTCATAAATACGTTGAGTTGTTAAAAAGAGCCGTCTTCTCTGCACATCAAAAGACTCAACAGTGGCATACACGGACAAAGCGTCTGTCTGACAAGGAACTGGGACAGACCCTCTGAACTCTATTGTCTGCCATGTTTGTCTAGCCTGCAAATTAATAACCATATATCAGATTTAAAACAACAATGAAGTTTCTCTGGAGTGGAACGCTTCCTTCCTTCCCTTCTGCAACCATCTGAGCAAATATGGAGGCTGGCGCCAAGTGACTCACAGCAGGCGTGCCCACAAACGCACAGTTAGACAACGATGGACACTGATGGATCATGGTAGAATAATAGTCGTGCGGTGAGGTTCTAGACTGGTGGAGCACTGACGTCATTAGTCAGAGTTTCAAACAAATTAACCCACAAAGTAATTTATTCACCATTTGATAGCCAACAGTTAAAGTGGGTGGTTTAAGTTTTCATTTCAACATTTTTCTTCCGTTAACAAATTGTAACGTGGAAAAAATAATGATCACAACATTTTTTTATTTTTTTTTACTTGTCCTGTCCAGCAACTGAGCAAACAGATAAGAGCTGAAGGCCTCTTGTGCTGGACACATTTTACTGTTACAACAGATGGTTATAACTCTCTCTCTGATTCATAAGGTGTATATTTGTATAAACCCCTTTTAGACTGGACAGAAAAGTAGAGGAGGGAAGAAGAGACAAGGATGTTATGGGGGTAAGGTCACAAGAGAAAGAAAGAATAAGGGGGGTTAAGTAACTAGAAAGATGATAGAATCATAAAGCAACAAGTTGTTGGAAGATTATAATCATTGCTGTTAGTCTCCCTCCCTTCATTACCCTAGATGAAGAAGGAGGTTAGGTCGGGGACAGCTGCTAGACTAACCCCCTATTGGTGAAACAACCGTCCCTCAGTGTTGGGCCCAGGTCTCCCCAGCCCAAGGGCCATTGCTCGAAGACCTGACCCCCCAGGTCCCACATCTCACACCCCACACAAAGAGAGAGGAGCCAAAAAGAGCCTGTCCTTTGGGCAAGCCCAGCCCTCACCTGGCAGAGCTCTGGTCAGGCCGATTGCCTCAGTGGAAACCCCAGCCCATCAAACTACCAAGGTCACATGCCAATAGTGAACCCACCCCCTCCCACAGACAGCCCCCCCAGGACAGGGCTAACCAGCCCACCTTCCCGAGATCCCGCTGCCATGGTAAGTGTCCCCCAGCGTAACCGTAGACAGGAGCAGCGGCGCCCAGTCACCCCACCGCCTAAGTCACATGTGTCATGTGACAAGTCAAGGCTCGCAGGCCACATCTGGTCTGCCGTGTAATCTTATCTGGCCCTTGATATAATTTTATACCATTGTTATTAATGGCCACTACAAATCCCATAATGCAGCGCTTCAGCTGCCCATCAAAATGTAGATCCACAGTCACCAGATCTCAACCCAGTAGATCCCCTTTGGTATGTGGTAGAATGGGAGATCAACATCATTGATGTGCAGCCGACAAATCTGAAGCAACTGCGTGATGCTATCACGTCAACATGGATCAAATTTTTTGAGGAATGTTTCCAGTTCCTTGTTGAATCTCTGCCACCAAGGATTAAGGCAGTTCTGAAGACTAAAGGGGGTCCAACCCGGTACCAGCTAGGTTTACCTAATAAAATGGCAGGTGAGTGTACTATAATGCAGAGGCGGACTGTGCAATTTATAAAAAAAAAAACATAATTACCCCTCATTAACCATTTTACGATGCAGAAACGAGCCCTACACTGCATATGGAAAATTCATGTAGCCACAATAAATGCCTCTAAATAAATAGAATGAACAAAACAGGAAACACATCTCATTATGTAACGGCAGCCAGCAAAAAACATTGAAGATAACCATATACATTTTGAATATTATTTATTATATTTATCATTTCACTCGTCAAAAATCATGTTATTAGAAGACAAAATGCATCCTCCTCTCTCTTCTTGTTATATCACCCTGACATGTAGATTATCACGCTTCAGTTCCATCAAGAAGTCCTTTTCTATTGCCATCAAGACCGGTGCTGAGAGCCGAGTCTGTCCAGTTGTGTTTCTGCATAGGTTTGACTTCTCTTTAGAGACGAAAATGTTCGCTCGATAGACGCATTGGACACGTGGACGGTCAGCGCCAAACACACAAATCTGTACGACTGCTTCAGGATTCACTCAGATTTTTCTGATGAAGGAAGTCATGGAGATCAGTGGGAGATTTAAAGTCAGTTCTGTTTTTGGCTGAGTCAGATCAAAAAGTGCAAACTCCTCAAGGCTGCATGTGTCTTCATGAAACCAATCAGAAGGTCTGAATACTGTGACGTTGCCTAAGCCTGCTAGAAGGCCCTGCTGACACCAACTCAAAATCTGATTAGTTGAAAGAAATGAATGACAGACATTGAATTTGCCCTTCACAATGGATACTGATAGCCTCTTTAGCTCTGATTCTACCTGGTAACAAAGGACAGCTGAAATGCGATTGGTTAAATGCTCCGATGTCTGGAAGCAGCATAACCATCATAAATACAATAGAAGGAAAAGGACTGAGCATTTGGAATGATTTAATGAGTATGCATGGACAAAATATAATTAACACATAATTCAGATATTTTTTAGGCCTTCAGAGGCCTGCTATTATGTACATAAATGCAAAACAATCCCAAAACAATCCAGAAGTGTTTTTCCAACAGAATGAAAAACAATTTTTTTGTTGTTTTCGCTTCACTCTGTTCAAATATGGCATTCTTCCATTTTCTCTGGAAGCCAGCCTATCCTTATATAGGAGTGGGGATCTTTCAAACACTGTTTTGTGGTAACTGTTGCAGGAAATGTTCCACACACGTCGAGCATCTGTCTGCTCCCTGCTGGGCTCCGCTCTGTCTGCAGACATACATGAGTCAGGAGTCACAGCTTACCCATGCAGCCGCATGTAAACATCATCATTGTTTTGTCCCTGTCCTCTGAAGAGGAGTTTATTTTACTCTGCAGACAGTGCAAGACTTTATTTTTGAGAGCATTGTTTCTGCAGTTTAGGGCACTTGTGTTTGTTTGTGTGTCCCATTGTGTTTTTGATTCAACCACAGTTTGGCAGATGTTTGAGCAACCAGGAGATTTGCACTTTTGAGCTCGGACTTTCTGGGGACTTAAAAAATAGAATAATTGAGTGGGGGTCATTCCATGACAGATTTACAGACCCACTCCAATGCAAATTATGGTTTTGGTATTTCTAACATGTCCTTGTAGCATTTTTCACATGATGAAGGACATATAAATACAAAAATTTAAGAATAAAACTGCATTTCTGCGTATTTTTTATCCAAACCTTCTGTGTGTTCAGTGTTCAGCTCCAGCTGCTCCGTCACAGTGATGTTCAATCCTGGGGAGTGCATTACTTAAAAACTAACACCTATCAGGTATGTGGCCAACAGAAACAGTCTAGAACCATTACAGTCTAGTCCTGTCCTCAACTGAATTAGTGTCTCAGGGTTTGGGGACAACTCTGACAGGAAAGTGGTGAGTCTTATCATTCAGGGGGAGAGAACCTCTTTTTCCTCAACACAGCATATGGCTCTAAAGTTTGAAGATGTTCTCCTCCATTCTGACAATAAGAAAGAATTTATAATCCTAAAATGAACCTGCGCCTGAGCACTGTCAACAGGCCAGAGGCCTGGTCGGAAACCAGCTGGAGGGAGGGCCGTGATCTGTAAAGATGTTGTAGTGGCTGGTCATCAGTAGAGTACGTTTTAAATCACGCCTGTCCTTCCACCACCTGCAGCATAACGTCAATAAATCTAGAGCAGAATTTGTTGACAGGTGCTTGTAAACTGGCCTCTTGAAGTCATTCAAACTAAAAGCCTCATTTTGAAAACCTTTCAGAGGCCGAAGGCTTTCTGGAACAACGTGAAACATTCTATGGAATTGATTGTGTAGCATAATTAAAAATAATAGTCAAAACCAGAAATGCTTTTTCATTTTCAAAATGTAACTGCATCAAATGATTAAAATGAAAAAGCAATCCACCAAATTTTTTTTTCATTTTCTTTCTTTTTCAACACTGCTTATTCTGTTACTTAAATAAAATGATAATGATAATGTAAATGGTATTTTCAAAAGGTTCACTGTTAAATGTGTAGCAAAATTCATTTAGAAATGTCTAATTTGACAATTAAAATGGATTAACAAAAATGCTTTTTAATTTTCAAAATGTAACTGCATCAAATGACTCAAAATTAGAAAAAGAAAAAGAAGAAAAAAGCATTTTGGTGGATTGCATCAGAAAGGTTCCACCGTTTGCTAGGTTCCAAGTGAAAGAGTTTATGTTTAAGTGTGAGGATCATTACAGTGTTATGGTTTGACTGTAGGTTGGCCTGAAAGTTCAAAGCACACCAACGCAGCATCAGGTCTCCAAGTTTATTAGAGCCTAAAGAGTCTTGTTAGACCGGCACCATGTGA
This sequence comes from Oryzias sinensis, assembly GCA_037389245.1. Lineage (NCBI taxonomy): Eukaryota > Metazoa > Chordata > Actinopteri > Beloniformes > Adrianichthyidae > Oryzias > Oryzias sinensis. The sequence continues at coordinate 6,204,168 of CM074493.1, read as the reverse complement.
CTGCCTCTGCTTTTCTGAGCATAGACCTATACATGTTTCTCTCTTGTCCTCATCATCGGAGTGACAGCTGTCAGCAGGCAGGGCTCAGGCATCTTTTCTTTATCTTGACTTCTTCCCTCACAGAAAAGAGGAGGAGTGAAGGGGGAGATGGGGGTTGAAGATGAGAATGAAGAAGGACTGAAGGAATGAGACCATTTTGAAGTTGAAGCTTCACACATATTCACGCCTTTGTTTGTGTGTCAGGAGAAGTCGAATGGTCTGCCTAGGTGGCGGCCTCCCTGCTGGTTGGCGGTCTTTAAGATGGTTCCCACCAGATCCAGTGAATAGAAACCTTTTCACTGCACACCAAGGCGCCTAATGAGGGGTGCACTCAGTGTGCCAGTTCTAAAGGCTGCTCTATGTGCTTGGGGGGGGGGCGTCTATTGCATGAGTCTGATTAGGGTCATATTAAGGCTTTGTAGTTGCCTGATAAATCACATAATAAAACCAGTTTCCAACCATTTCTGTGATTGATCAGTCAGAACCAATTTGTTCAAACTGTTGTTTAATTTAGTGATTGTTGTAGTTTATAGCTTTAGTTTTCAGTTTAACGTTACCTTTTTTATTTGTTTGTTTGGTTTAAGTGGCTTGAGCATTGTGGAATACTCCTTCTGGACATATTAGTCAGAAAAGAATCATTTTAAAGTATTATTAAAAAGTACTTATTCATATTTCAATAACAATTTTCCATGAAAATGCTAGAACCAACTGAGGATGTTTATTAAAAAGTGTAATCCAGATTATTCTAAGATCAGGAGAAGATTAGGAGAAGGAGAAGATTAGGAGAATCTTCAGACATATTCAGGGTAATTCATATTATAATCAGTAGAATGTACAGCATGAGTTTATGTCCAACCAGAACCAGACCCAGTAGAATCAAAGGGCCACTCTAATATCTTCATAAATAATATAGAACAGACCCATACGCGTTGAATAATGACATTAAACATAACTGATCACTTACCAGATTTACACTGTTTAATATCAATGTGAGAACGAAAACAATACTAGAAAATCCTTTTGTAAAAACATTTGTAAATTCAAAACAACTAGAAGGAGCTGCAATTACAGAAAAAAATACAGGGTGGAATCCTATATAGCTGAATGAAAATGAAACTGAAAGGATAATATTTAGCAAAATGAAATTAAATAAGGCTGCACGGTGGCGCAGTGGTTAGCGCTCTTGCCTCACAGCAAGAAGCCCCCCGGTTCAAGTCCCGGCTGGGGGACATGAAAAACACTACATCAACGGGGGACCTTTCTGTGTGGAGTTTGCATGTTCTCTCCGTGCATGCGTGGGTTTTCTCCGGGATCTCCGGCTTCCTCCCACCGTCCAAAAACATGCTACATAGGTTGATTGGCAACTCTAAATTGTCCGTGAGTGTGAGAGTGAATGGATGTGTGATTGAGGATATTCTACCCTGCGACAGACTGGCGACCAGTCCAGGGCATCCCTTGCCTACGCCCAAGTGGCCGGGATAGGCTCCGGCAACCCCGTGACCCCGAAAGGGAATAAACGGTTATGAAAAAGATGGAAAAAAAAAATTAAATAAAGAAATGATCAAAGTTCACTATAAATAAAGTGAAAACAGCACAATAATTAAAAAGATATTTTTGTGAAAAATGCAAGTGCCGGGTATCGAACCAGCGAGCTTCTGCACCAAGGATTCCCCGTGTAAATCCTGGAATATCTAGAAAAGTTCAAGGATTTGAAGGACAAAAAGGCATAGCTGGAAAAAGCTGCTAAACATTTTAATAGTTGAATGGCTAAAATAGCTGAAACATTGTAGAACGAGTTAAGTGCCAAAAAAATAAATATATAAATAAAGAGAAACAGGAAAACAATGGGTTGAATGCTTTATAGCATTCTACCAATGATCTTCCTCAATAATGACTTATTCAGACCAAACTGGAACTCTGTGAACAGAGAGGAAAATGAGGACTCTGCTTCTCAAGGCCTTTTAGAAATATTTAGCTCACTTTATCATAAGAATTACCCAATTTATAACTTCACATGTGCAAATGTTGAAGCAGACCTGCTGCGATCTCTCCCTTCCACAATCAGGAGGCTGATTTTACATGTTGGTTTCAATGACACGTCTTATCGAGAGTCTGAAACGACTAAAAAGGCGTTCATCAGACTTTTTAATTTTTTAAACTCCTGTCCATTGACTGTTTTTATCTCGGGACCCCTCCCCTCTCTCTCCCGTGGCCAGGGCCGCTTCAGCAGGCTGCTGAGTCTGAGCACCTGGCTCCACTCTGCTTCCATCTTAAACAGATTTGTTTTTATTGACAATTTTAATCTTTTCTGGAACAGAACCTCATTTTATTAAACTGATGGGATTCACCCCAGTCCACTGGGCAGCAATATTTTAGCTGCAAACATCAGATACTCTGTCCAGACATCACCTGCCCCCATCATGCCCACACCAGTCCAGACCTCCTCCTCATCCGTTCAGACATCAGTCTGTGGAAGTGACTGACTGGACGTGGTATCACCCCCCCACATTCCCCAAAAAACTGCTTCAATCGACAGTGCTTCCTTGCCACGACCTGCAGCCCCCCCAGTCTATCCCATTAAGACCATTATTACAGTCAGGTCTTCCATGAGGGGAAGTGCTGGGAGAAAAGCAAACACTAACTGGCTTCGTCCACTAAAGGAAGCACCAAAACCTGAGGAAGCAGCTTCCACAACCACTCCACCCCCTTCTCTTAACTTGGCACTTTTTAATGTTCGGTCTTTGTCCAACAAAACATTTATCATAAATGATTTTATCCATGATTATAAAATTGATGGACTCTTTTTAACTGAAACATGGCTGAGCACGGATGCATCTACTGTTCTCACAGAGGCCTCTCCACCCAATTTTAGGTTTGTTTTTTCAACCAGGGAGGGCGGAAAGGGTGGGGGTACTGCATCTATAATGTCCAACTCCTTTGCAGTAAAGCAGATAACATTGGATGAGTACCCCAGCTTTGAACATCATGCCTTTGTTTTTAACAGCCCTCCAGTTTTATGCATCACAGTATACAGACCACCCAAACCAAGCTCTGTTTTTATTGAGGAGTTTTCTGAGTTTTTAGCATCTGTCCACACTTCCTTTAACATGATTTTAATAACAGGTGATTTTAACCTGCATATAGACGGGAAGTCGGACTATTGCACCACTCAGTTCTTAGACTTGCTCTCCTCTCTTGATTTTAAACAACATGTCATGCAGCCGACTCACAACAGGGGGCACACTCTTGACCTCGTCATCAGTCATGGTTTACCTACCAGTGTGTCTGCTGTTGTGGATCTGGCTGTATCTGACCATTACTGTGTGCTTTTTAACATCACTGGTTTTACAAGGCAGGAGACCTCTGTGAGAACGGTGAAGAAACGCCACTTGACTCCTGAAGTGGTCGAAAAGTTTATTACATCTGTTCGCTCCTACTCTCCACCTGTCTTACCGGCCCCCTGTGATCTACTCGTTGAAAAATTTAACAGTAAATTAAAATCCACTCTCGACTCAGTTGCTCCACTAACATCTAAGAAGATAAGAATCAAAGCCACACCCCCTTGGAGAACTGAGGAAATTAAACAATTGAAGAGACGTTGTAGATCTGCCGAAAGACTTTGGAGAAAACACAAACTTGAAATAAACTATCAATTATACCAAAACCAACTAAAACTATATAATCAAACAGTAAAACAGACCAGGAATTCCTACTTTGCGAACATCATTTCTGTAAATAAAAATAACCCCAGAGTCCTCTTCACCACAATTGAGTCCCTGATCAACTCAAATGCAAACAAAAACCCAATGCCAGCCTCCGCCTCATTGTGTGAGGACTTTGCAGACCACTTCGGGAGCAAGATCCATTCTATCAGATCCAACATCATAAAAGGACAGAAAAGCCTCTCTATTGGTAATGATGGCTTGATTTTACCTGAGGAAGCACTGGACAGTTTTGACCTGGTTGAAGCTGCAACACTTGGTCGAGTTTTCTCCCAAGCTAATCCAACAACTTGTTTTTTAGACCCCATCCCTACATCACTTTTTAAATCCTTTTACGGGTCTTTTGAGAGTGAGATTTTAAATATCATGAACTCCTCTCTACAGACGGGTATTTTTCCTGCTGCCTTTAAAACGGCAGTGGTGAAACCATTACTCAAGAAAACTAATTCAGACCCTTCAGTTTTTAATAACTACAGACCTGTGTCCAACTTGCCATTTTTAAGTAAGGTTTTAGAAAAACTTGTTTTTATTCAGCTGAATGAGTTTCTCTCTCAAAACAACATTTTTGAGATAAACCAGTCTGGTTTTAGGACGAACCACAGCACAGAGACAGCCTTGTTAAAAATTGTTAATGATGTCAGATGTGCCTTGGATTCAGGTCAGATCTCAGTACTAGTTCTACTAGATCTAAGTGCAGCTTTTGATACTGTTGATCACCTGATCCTTGTAAACAGACTAAAAAGTCTTGGCCTTTCAGGGACTGTTCTCAAGTGGTTCGAATCGTATCTCATGGAGAGAAACTTTATGGTAAGCATGGACAGACACTTCTCTGGGGTCCATGAAATTAATTGTGGTGTGCCTCAAGGTTCCACCCTTGGCCCCTTGCTTTTTAACATTTACATGCTTCCTCTGGGGAATGTCATCAGAACCCACAACATCAGTTTTCATAGCTATGCTGATGACACCCAGCTGTACATAGCTATGTCTCCTGATGACACAAGACCAATAGAAGCACTTTTTAACTGTATTATAGATGTAAAATTATGGATGGCAAATAATTTTCTGCAGCTCAACCAGGACAAAACGGAAATTTTAGTTATCGGTCCTGAAGCCAAGAGAGAGAAACAGTTTCTGAAGCTACAGGAACTTTCATTAAGTCATTCAGAAACAGTCAGAAACCTGGGTGTTATCTTCGACTCTAAGCTAACTTTTATCCCACATATAAAACAGGTGGTTAAAACTGGTTTTTATCATCTCAAAAATCTGGCTAGAGTCCGCCCACTACTCTCTCTGGCTAATATGGAGATGCTAATGCATGCTTTTATAATGAGTAAAATTGATTATTGTAACGCCCTGCTTGCTGGTCTTCCAAAAACCAACATTAAGAACCTTCAGCTTCTCCAGAACTCTGCTGCACGAGTTCTCACAAAGACCAGGAGGCGGGCTCACATCACCCCAATTTTAAAATCCCTGCATTGGCTCCCCATATGCTTCAGGATTGATTTTAAGATACTTTTAACTGTTTTTAAATGTCTTAACGGTCTTGCGCCTTCTTATTTATCAAATCTTTTAGTAAGATATGAACCCTCGCGGACCCTGAGATCCTCTGGCACTGGACTGTTAACCATTCCAACTGTAAAAACTAAAACCTATGGAGAAGCTGCATTTCAGCACTATGGTCCCCGTTTATGGAACAGTCTGCCGGAGGACCTGAGAGCCGCAGAGAGCATTAATGCTTTTAAGAAAGGGCTCAAGACCCATCTTTTTAACCTGGCTTTTAGCTAATGCTTTACTGCTTTTATGTATTTATTCAGTTATTTATTTATATGTACTTTTTATTTTATTTATTTATTCATCCATTTTATCTTGTTTTATGAACTTGCATCTGATTTTTAACACGTTATTTTAATTTACCTTATTTTAATATTTTTATCAATATGTTTACTTGTTCATTCTCATTTTTATTCATTTTTATTTCCGGTGCTTCCTCAGCTGGAACCTCTCCCTCTGGGTCGGCTGCTGTTCAGCCGCTGCGGCTCTAGATGGGGACCTGCATCGCCACTTAGCTGTGGTGGAGCGGTCCCCGCCTGTGATGCTGCATTTGGCTGTCTATGCGGCTGTTCACAAAGGGGGAGGTTCCAATTATCAGCGTTTCCTGCATCCTGTTTTGTGCTCAGCCTATTTCTCATTGTCCTTTGCCATCACTTAGGGGTGGGAGGTGTGAAAGGAGTGGGGGGCTAGGTACGGGGAGGGGGGCCCTATTTATTTATTTATTTTTTATTTATTTTTAAATCGTCTGCTTGTTTTTATATTTTGTTGTGTTTTAATGTAAAGCACTTTGTGTTATATTTTTATATGAAAAGTGCTTTATAAATAAAGTTTGATTTGATTTGATTTGATTATTCATGAAGTAAGGGGCATTAGTAATGACCAATCTTTTTCTACCCTGCACCCCATCCCAGTCTCCTGCAGCTGACCTGAACTTCACTAAGCCTTTTAAATAAAAGCAGCCACACAGTAAACTCCACATGACTTACACTATGTCCGTTAATGGCCTGGTCTCTTTTCTTCCTGGTTCAGACCCGTCTCTGTATACTCTGTTATTACAACAGATCACATACATTTGGGGCGCCCCTCCTGCCAGGATAGCAATTGGTTCTGTGTGTGTGCAGCAGTAGGTACTCTGTGAGCTTTTTTACACTCGTTATTGAAAAGGTTTGTTAAGGCAGTAACAACCCCGGGGTCTCTGCCGGGTGCTCCTTTATCCATCACCAACCCCAAACCCTCAATGCAGGAGCCGGACATAAAAGCAGCCATCCATCTAACTCGACAGCAGCCACACACCACTGACACTACATACGAGCTACCGCATGCACAGAAATGCAGAAAAGCTCCTAGTTTCAGACATCCACCCACACAGCCTCACTTAACTTTCAGATTTCAGAGAGGACAAACACACACACAGACCTCACTGCTCTGAACAGAAGGAGCTGCTTAACCGTGAAGCTTTCTCATTTCAACAAAAACCAGCCAGCCTTTTTTTTCTGAAGCTCCTGCTGATAAAAAGAAAAGCCGTGAGAAGAAAAACAAGCATTCACACGGCGGCTGTAGCAGGAAGCCATCAGACTCAGGTCTGAACGGACACAGAGGCTGTCTTCAACAGGCCACCAGCAGCCATCTGCACCATACTTCATGCTATGGAGGAAAGCTGAAAGGAGCAGTGTTGCTTCTCCGTGAACTGCACAGCTCACCGGTTCATCTACAGCTGTCACCGGGGCTTCTGTCTGCTCAGAAAACAGCTGGAATGATGGGGTGGAGTAAAATGGAGTGCCATGGGCTGGAAACTCCAAACAAGTTCAGAGAAGCTGAAAATGAGGAATTATATAGAATAAGGATCTGCTTTGACATTTTTAACAGGCGACGTCGTTCAGAGGAGAGGATTCGTTTGTTTGACATTCATATTTCTCTGTGGGCTAAAAAGCTCCAAACTGTCAACCATGTACACCCAAACAAACCCAGCAAGCAGCTGTGCCCCTGGTGAAACAGCCAGAGCTTTTCAGCTCCTCACTGTGTTTTGAAATAAGAACTGCTCATCAAAAAAAACAAGTCTGTCTGCCACTTTTTGCAGCAGTTTCATGAGAACATGCAAAAATACATCATACTAAAGAAAGTTGGAAAGTATTGAATAGTGTCATTAGAAAACACAAAGAAACACAAACAAATTATCCAGACTCTTTTGTTGGTAAAAATGAGATATGCAAGAATATTCAGGATATGACTAAGGAGTTCAATTCATATTTTGTAAAAATAGGGCCAAAGTTACCCGACGAAATAA
>CM074493.1:5915439-6192147 GCA_037389245.1 Oryzias sinensis | reverse complement strand
ATATATATATATATATATATAATTTTTTTTTCTTTTAATGTTACATTGGGCGCTCAACAAATGACATTCACAAAACTCCAACTTACTAAAAACTCAATAGCAGATCAAATATCAATAAAACAATCCAAAATAAACAACACAACAGCTCAATGAGCTGCTTTCAAATGAGAGCAGTCATTTTCCAGTATTAAACTTTCATTCTTCTTGCCTTAGCAGCAGCAAAGTCATTTATGATGTCAGTATAATCCAATTCTTTCCCCACTTGGTGGTTGATGCTGATCATGGCTAGTCCTGAAAGATGCTCCTGTCCCATAGTTGACCTTGGGTATGTTTTATTTAGTTTTAACTTGGAGAGTTTTATCAATAGTTTTTTTCTGTTTTTATCCTTATTTCTAATTTTTTCAATGCCATAAGATTGTGGATGTGGTCTTCACTTTTCTCATGGCATTTCAAAATTCTTCCAATATTCACCCAGTCATTTTGTCCATCTTTGATGAGTCTTGATGATTTTCTTGAGAACAGTTTACTAACTGCATCATTTTTTACAGACTACACTAGCCATGAGTGTTTTATATTTCACCATTCAAAACTGATGTATATGAAAATGACTAAAACTTCATTTGAGGGTGATTTTGAAAATCTGAAAAGGACATCTTTGCAAATCCATTCTTACTGGATCAGAGAGTGTGGTTGGCCATTCAGCTGGATCAATTGGATTTGAAGTAGGTGGAATTTTGGATCCAGTAGGCTCCTCCTCCATACACGCCTCTCTTGGAGCCTCTGGAACATACGATACATAACTTTAACAAAAGCAAACAGTGAAAAGTCAAACAGTCCAATCAAATTTACATAACAGTTGCTGTGATGCTGGAAGCAGAATGTTGGAAAGAAGTGGCTTCACTTTTGTGTGTGTGCGCACGTCTGACTTTCTTCTAAGTAATAATGAAACGATAAGTTTTATTTAGGTTTCGTATTGGCTAGTTTTGAACTTACCAGCAGCAACATCAACGTTTTCCCTTTCAACAGAATATGTGGTGACAGGAGTTTCTTCTGCTGCTAAAAAGAACAAGAACTATTATTATGCAATAATCAATGATAATGGACATTGTTTGCTGGCATCCTGCAGTGGGACTTACATCACGTCTCAGAGGCCTCCAGAAGGCTGCAGCCTCCTTTTCTGGAACCACAAACAGCAGACAGCTCTTTCCAGACATGGCCAAGAGTGCAACCTAATCCAAACAACCACAGAGTGCCGAGTAACATCACTTCAACTGAAACGGACCCATTTGAAAATGTCCAGGAAAACTAGATTGTAGATTTGAACCAAGGTGGAGTGGAGGAACGTGTTCCATGACTTTAAGATAAACAAGTTCTTTGCAAAAAAAACTCCCTCAAAATTGGAAAAAGAGTGTTTTATGAATAATATCAACACTGTGGTTATGATTCTTATTTCTTGATACAGAGTCCAATTTTTTAAAGTCACACTTTGTTCAGTTATGGATTTAGCTTTTGACATGGCAGTGCTGCAACATGAAGCCCTGCTAGTACTTCCTCATACTTAATGCTTGTATGTGTAAAGGGGGAAATGAGCTGAAATGTTGCTGTGATCTGCATGATTTTGAGAGCTGGAAAGAATGGTGAACTCTTTTGGAAGGTTAAAGTTGTTGCCTTGTGACTGTGCGCTGTCTTTCTAGGTTCATTCATGTCTCCACCTTCAGCAGCAAAGCGAGTGACTATGGAGCAGTGATGGTTATAGAAAGATGCTTAAAGAACCTTCATACAGTGCATAACAAAGATGAGCAGTGAAATAGTTGCATGCAGATATTTGACCTTACAGCTGTTGGCCACAGACGCCAGTACAATGTCAGGAACTGTTCAGAAAGATGAAGACTCTGTTTGGGGGGAAGAGTCACTGCTTTTCCTCTCAGATGTCGAGCCAGTGCTTGCAAACGTTCAGGCTTTGCTTTCAGAGCTCAGTCCATTTTACAGAAAGGTTGTTACTCATTTGACGTGGTCTTTTATAAACACATGATGGAAATGCATTTTCTCATTTTTCTTTATTCCTGCTGAAAGTTCGGCTTTTTTTAGTGTCTGTCTTTGCTTGTGGACATTTGCACCTTCTCTCTTTACTACAGCCTTCTCAAAGGGATTCGGAGGAGTTGTGGAAGATTTTATGTCTCTCGTTTTTATTGTTTCTATCCACCTTAAGGCTTCCTTATGTTCTCCACCAGCCAAAATGTTGGATGCTTCAAAGTGTTTTCTTGACCCTTGTGCTATCCTAGGCACTTTAACATTGGGAGTTGGGTCATCTAGACCCACTAGACAGTGCACTGAACCTTTTTTCTTCAATAATTTGTGATCTTCACTGGTGTCCATGGATTACATGAAATCTTTCCACCTTTATCCACCTTTGTCATGGTAGGGGGAACACGTCAATGGTCATCTGGAGACCATAGGATAGCACAAGGGTTAAAAGAGGTTCCTGTTGGGTTGATGCATTCCATCAATTGCCTTTTGTTTTTACAGTAAGAGACGCTGTTATAAAGCAGGTGCTTGAGAAGTGCTAATTTGATCCAGATGTAAAGATGAGACATAGGAATGTTCTTTACTTAGCTAACGCATTGGCTGCTTTTGATGCTGTCAGTTCTGTCTGGATGTTGCTGTACGCTTTCTGTCTCAGACCTGCAGATATCCCTCACATTGACTGATGGTGGCCCTATTTCCAAGTCGGCATCCATAGCCGGTTTTGTTGATCATTTGAATTTGGGAAGTTATAAATTGAGGAAAGACGGCTGATTTTCTTTCCCTTTAGGGCCATGACAGGAAAAAAGTCTGGTTTGCATACAGTTTAAGAGAGAGTTATAAGGTAGATTAAGATTCAAAGGAGGAGGAAAAAACTGGAGCTTGTTATTGCTCAAGTAATAAACAGGGAAGATCAGTATATAAAGAAAAGTTATTAAATCATGGTGAGGATTAGCTGGTTGGCAGGGAGAAGCTGTAAAGCCTCAGGGCTGGACGGATAAAGATGAAAACTATCAGAGGTGGGGAATAAGGAAAGCAGCAAATAGACAGATGATTGAAGCTGTCACCAAAGACACAGATTCAAAAAGATTGAACCGAGGAGATCAAGGGATAGAAAGTATGAGTAACAGGGTGAAAAAAGTAATATATAAAAAAGATAGCAGCCACCATATCTCTTTGCTAGTAAATCAGCCAAAAAGTTGAAATGAGATTTTTCTGGTTTTCCTCAAGTGGACAGCAACCTTTTCACCTTATATCATCCTGTAAACATCATAAAACTGCTTAATCCCTTCCACCAGGAGCGAGACATGCTTTATTCTCCTGAGGGATGAAGGTCACAGAAAGCATGTGAGGCATTCAGAGAAGGGGCAGTAGTGTGTACAGTGCTGTAGCCTGACCCTACAGTACTGCTTTGAAAGTCTCCTGGTCTTTGAAGTATTACTGCAGTTTTACTGCACAATAGACGGGTGTGCAAAAAAAAAAAAAGTTCTGTATAAAATGTTACTGTCTTTAACTTAAAGTAATGAGTCACAAAATGCAGAACATATTAGTTTAATTCAGCTACAGAGGGGCAGTTATCCTCCAGAGCAGGCAGAAGAGGAGCATCCCAGCGACCCCTCAAAGGAGTCACTGCAGCTGTGTAGTAGATGCATGGACTTCAAACGGAATCCCTTTTCTCTAGATAATTTCCTCTTTATTCAAGAATCAACTTTTTATGTAAATCCTCAAACATTCCTACTGTGAAACGATAAAGAGTTTTTTCAGACATACTTTGGTCTTTATTTAAACCAGGGGGGTCAAACTCATTTTCACTGAGGGCCACATCAGCATAGCGGCTGTCCTCAAAGGGCCAGATATAACTTATACATGTTACTTGTTTGTGGCAGGGTAGCTCGGTTGGTAAGGTGGGAAGCTACCATGCAGGAAACCAGGGTTCGATTCCCGGAGGGGAATGAGCAATGGTACTGGGGGTAATTACCATATCAATGGCGAGCGGGTAACATCACCCAGTGAGGGTCCTTAGGCAAGACCCTTAACACTACCGCCTCCCGAGCGCGGTTTCGGCTGCAGCTCACCGCTCCTCAAGGGGATGGGTCAAATGCGGAGAAAGAATTTCCCTTCGTGGGATAAAATACAGTGTATATTTTTTTTTTTTTTTTTTTTAAATGTAGTGAAAAATAAATGTAACTACTCCTTAATGTAAAATAACTAATCATTTATTTTTTATAACTTTTTAAAGTGACAAGATATGAATAAATACACACCAATTTTTTATTTTTATTTTAAGAAATTAAAAAAATTAAAAGCTTACGCGGGCCACATAAAATGACATGGAGGGCCACATTTGGCCCCCGGGTCTTGAGTTTGACACATGTGGTTTAAACAAACGGTTCCTTTCCTAACAGCAAAAGGGTCACACAAAAAGCTGCCTATTTGTTGGCTGTCTCTGTGTTTGGGGCTCAGGATTTTTTTTTTTGTAAACTAATAGTTTTAACCTGTCTGCATTCTTCCATTCAAGTAATTTGGTCATCCTCCCTGGTCTGCATTTCCTCTCTTGTCTTGAGTAAAACACAAAGAAAAAGGAAAACGACTGTTGGAGGACCTCCAAGCCTCACCCAGTAGGGTTCTTTTTCAGTCCCAAGTATGCTCCATCAGCTGCGTGTGACAAAGTTTGGGTTTGCTCCACGCTGGACTCCTGTAGCAGACAAAAATCCACTGCTCAAGCTGCTGAGTATGCACAGGACCCAGAACCACCAACATGACATGAAAGGATCACAGAATATAAAGCATAAATTGAATGAAGTCATGAATTATTGTTCACACTGAATATTTTCCAATTCATTACGTTGAGCTTTAAGGATTTCCTTTTGTATTCGTAGTGTCTGTGTTTCTGACACAACAAATTAAAACAATTCTTTTTAAAACAATTGATTTTTTATTAAAGAAAGATTCCAACAAGTCCTCCGTGCCATTTAATGTGACATGGCTGGACTTTGAAGACGACTTTATGGATAATATGAACGCAATAAGATCTAACCTTCTGTCTGTGCAATACACTGTCTTTAATAGATCACCATCAATGTTTTTACCAGAGGAAAAATTTGGTAGTTTTGTCCTGGTTGATGCTCGGTCGAGTTATATCCCTAGTAAACTCCACAGCTTGCCTTTTAGATCCCATTCCCTTTTCAATTTTTAAAACATTTGATGGATTCTTTGAGTCAGAGCTTTTAGATAAAGTAAACTGCCCTCTTCAGACGGGGGTGTTCCCCTCTGCCTGTAAAACAGCAGTGGTGAGGCCCCCTCTGAAAAAGAGTCATTTAGATCCAGGTAGTCATCATAACTACAGTCGTGTATCCAACTTACTGTTTGTTTGTTTTTAAATAAAATTATAGAGAAAAGTGTTGCTACTCAACTACATACATTTTTAACCCTTGTGCTATCCTAGGCACTTAAACATTGGGAGTTGGGTCATCCAGACCCACTAGACAGTGCTCTGAACCTTTTTTCTTCAATGATTTGTGATCTTCACTATGAATTACATAAAATCCTTTCCACTTTTATCCACCTTTGTCATGGTAGGGAGAACGCGCCAATGTAAGGGTGGGGTCACAAGGGTTAAATAACAATAAATGTTTAGAAAGATAGCTAGAGCTGTCATGTCATTCATTTTTTGTGCATTTTATTCATTGTGATATGTAATTGATCTAAAAAATCTGTTTTAAATCACAATGAGTTTTAAAATAAATTTGATGAGAAAGAGAAGAGAACATTAGAGGGAGGAAATGAGAAACGAGGACGTAACACCATGGAGGATTGAACTATTTAGACTGTTTTTGAAACTTTTATTTTTTCATCATCTGGACAAAAACAAGTGGGAAGACGTGAACTTTCTCATTTGAAGGGATGTTTTTTTTTTCTCATGACGATCACTTTCCTCAGAGCGAGAAAAGAGCGAGGTCGCTGCAGGCGCTGTAGCTGTTACCACAACAACACGGGACACTTCGAACAACACCACTTCGGGAAGAGTGACACAAGCTTTGAAGCCTCTGTATCGTTTAATCCTCACTACTTTAGATGCAAAGGACGCCTCAGCATCTGCACGTACAATGACTGCCATCCTCTGCCTGACTGCCTTCACCCTCCCTGCTGAACCTGGGACATCAGAGTCATCACATCATGTCAATTACCAATATTTGATGGAATGCAACACCAGAGTTCTGCATAACACTAACATGTTACTTTGTCCTGGATTTTTTTTTTTTTACAATATATTGAGGGCAAATGCACACAGATAAGCACCACAGCTGGACTGTGAGACATTGATCAGTGAGCAAAGACAGCAGTATAATGGGTGTGAGATGGCTGAGATAGACAGATGCAGTTTGTGACATTCAAGAACCTGAAGCAGAGATGCTCAGAAGTAGCAACTCCAAGTCTTTAGTTTCTAAACATGAGTTCAGGTTAAGTTTTGGAGATGAACTTCATCCGGTGTGGGTCTTTGGGCAAGATCCTTTACACTATTGTCTAACTATATAGCCATTAGTAGGCCTAAGTCTGGGTCTCCCTGTGCCGGTCCCCAGCTTGGATAAAGTACAGGGTTGTGTCAGGAAGGACATCCAGTGTAAAAAAAATCTTTACCAAACTACTTGTGAGAATCAGTGAAAGCTGATTGGCTGTGGCGACCCCTGACAGGATATGCTGAAAGATGAACAACGGAGAGAAATCTGAGATATAGTTCCTCAGAGATATAGTTTAATTGTGAGGCACACACATGCTCACAGACATGCATGTGCGTCTGTTGGATGAGCAGAGAGGAAATAACAGTTTGTTCTTTGTCGATCTCCATGTTGACAGTCTGAGGAGGCTGCTTCCTCCCGTCAACTTTGGACAATTGTAATGATCATGTGACGTTAAGACTTCACACAAGGTTTCCATGTCCTGCAGTTCACAGCTGTTCAAGCGGATCTTTGTCTAGATGTTTTTGTTTCAACCCAAGTACAGATCTACAGCTACTGGTTGATTGCTTTATTTTAATTGAATAACATAGTCTACAAAGAAGAACCCCCATAAATCAAGGGTATCCAGCCCAGTCTTTGAGCGTTTTCCATTCATGCTTGTCTTGCTGCTTCTGTGTGTGACACCCACAGGTGGGAAACACCTGATTCTGTAGTCAGTAGTTAAGGAATTATATAGTGAAATATCTGAGACACTGAAGGGCAGTTTCTAAGAAGGCAATGTTCTGCCTTACTCTTTGTTTGAGTTTGTTTTGGCGCGGTGCTCTCATTTATTTTTTAGATCTGAAACTGTAGTTTTTAAACCTGTTCTATGGAGTTTTATCGCTGCTATAAATTGAACGAGCGCAAAGACAACTGAGCGGGCCTATTCAGCAACTGAGTGGGCGAACCTTACAACCGCGCAGGCGCAATTCAGCCGAGCACACAAAGGGGAAGTGAGCGCGCAGGATCACGGCCCAGTTAGGATTGCAGGCGTGCAGCTCACTCGGTTCCTGAATACACCCGCTCAGTTGTCTTTGAGCTCGTTCAATTTATAGCAGCGATGAAACGCCATACTGTTCTCCCAAAAGTGATTCCAAATTACTATCTATACGAGAGTCACATTGTTCAGAGTATTTCAGAAACCGATTTACTGTGTGTAGTTCTGATGCTTCATCACCAGATACCCAACTCACAAGTGTGTTTAAAAAAAGCTCAATTTTCTTTAAAACATTCACTGCAAAAGGAGATTTTCACCCAGTTTGCAGAAACGTTTGACCCGCTTCCAGGCCTTTCTCCAAGCAAGTGAAATTTCAAAGCTTTTTATTTTCCTGGAAAACAACCGGACTCATAGGCCGACGCATCATTTCCTCTTTATTTTCTTCTTTCGCTCCCAGCTTGTCTTCTCGCTCTTTAGTTTCCAATACTCACTCAGTTTTAGGAAAAGTTGAGAAAAGATGGCTTTCTTCCAGAAGGAAATATAAACATGAAGAACTTTCTTTAACTACTGCATTGACTCAATCTAATGAAATCATATTATATGACAGGAAATGTTCCTTACAAATGCAGCACTCTAAATCAGTGGTCCCCAACCACCGGGCCGCGGACCGGTACCAGGCCGCAGGGGAAATTTTGGCACCGGGACGCACAGAAAGAAAAAATAATTTCCATCTTATTGTTTTTTTTTTTCTCAAAAAAAAAGTTTTATTTTGAAAAGTGACCGGATTCTCTCTGTTACATCCGTCACACTTAACGCACGTCAAAGTCGCGACACCAAACATCACGTGATACACCCCGCTAAAATTAAACCCAAACAGCCAAAATGAGAAAAAAACAAACTTCTTTAGAAAGTTGCTTTGACATTATTATTACTAAAGAGAAAATACCACCCCCGGTCCACGGTAAACGTGTCTTGCGTTGCACCTCACCCCCCCCCACACACACACACACACCGGTCCTCTGTAAACGTGTCTTTGCTGTACCGGTCTGCGGTGAAAAAAAGGTTGGGGACCACTGCTCTAAATGGTTTACATGTGGGGGGGGGGGTGGCAAGCCAATGAGTGGGCCGACCCCAGACGCTTTTTCTATTAAACTGGCTTTAATCTGGAAGTTTAAATGTGTCTTTTGGCGGGGATTGAAATTTCCCTAGATGCTGCCTGTTGGCTCTGTTTTTGACCTGTTTTTAAATAATTTATTAAACAGTTTGGCCTCAATAGAAATTGAAATGGAATGGATCATGAAAAGGAATTAAGTGTTTGACAAATAGCAGAAAATAAGAAGATCCCAACGTCCCACCTCTCTCTGCTCAAACATCTTAGAAACGACTTAGAAACAAGGAACCCCCAACTCCAAAAAAAGGAATAGCCACCAGCAAGGAGCTGCATCATCCCCACATCCCACATCAAGGACCTCCCACCCCCCCTCCACCCCCCAGAAAAGATTGCAAACAACCCTGACTGAGGACACACCTAAAAAAACAGCTGGTTCAATCAATGTGACAGTCCCATTTGAAAGGAATTCAATAAATATTGTGAAAAAGACAGCTAAAATAAAGTAAAATGAGCAAACACACTTGGATTTAAATATATTAAAATAAAATAACTGATATGAAGGTTAAAACATTGTACTTAAGATAATAATAAACATTTAAAGTCAAGGTGAAAGTACGACAGAGTTTTACGGCCAGTTTACAATAATTTTGTTTTTTTAATTACGAATTTTAAGTAATAAATTTACAAGAAAGAAAGTCATAACTGTTAAATTACAAGATTTATAAGTTTTACGAGAAAATTCTTTTTGTAAATTTACGAGAAAAAAAGTCATAGATTAACGAGGAAAAAAAAACAACATTTTCCGTTTATCGAAGCCTAGCTTGAAGATGAAATATGTGGAGCCTTTTGTGAAGCCTTATTCCGCATAGGTTTAAAAAACAAAGAGATTCTTAACCTCCTGGTGACTCAAAATCAGATTATTTTCAGTTTAGCCGGCTTTCCGGAATGAAACTCCAAACATTTGGAACGTTATCAATAAACATTCAGCTCACCTGTTCAAATGAGTTTAGTCGGTCTACTTTGCTGCTGCGCAGCGTTCACTTGCTGCTCTGTATGCTCACCTCCACTCTAACGTCGTAAAATTACGAGTTTTCTTCTCGTAAATTTACGACTTAAAATCTCATTATTTTACTTCTTTTTTTTTTTTTTGGTGACCCTAAAACTCCGTCGTATAAAAGGAGGAGGCTGAGGATTACTTTAAAAACCTTTTCTACGGCTCTCTAGGTCACTGGCTCTGTCAGAAATCAGACCTCTGTTTCCCCCTCTAGTCATCGAATGCATTACATCTCCCAGCAACCCCAGTGCACAGCTCCTGGATACCTCACACCTGACTCTCATTTACAAATCACTCACAGTCTACTGAAGCACAGTACTGAGCACCCATTCAGTGTGAAGTATTGTTTGTGCCACTGTGTCTTCTTTACCAAGCAGTATATATGGATTAGTGATGGGTAGATGAGGCCTCATGAATCGTTTTGGCACATTGCCCAAACTGTTTTGATACTGTGTCGCTTAATACTGACTCCTGCTGGACTAAAAATGTCATTGCAGGTAACCCAGTTAAGAAACTCAGCTGATATACTTATTAAATAATCTAAACACAATATTTGTCATTGTAGTTCCTAATTCCCATCCCTCGCTCTATAATGCCCCCAACATTGGGGAAGTGATTTTGAGTTGGACAGTTCTGCTGAACAAATGCCACATTTAACCTCCAAAACATGAAACGATTGATTTCAAATAAGAGTCCGTTTGAAATAGAATTGTATTCTGCTAGATCAAGCAGAAACCGAGAGGACAAAAAGTCAAAAACACTATTAAAACTATTTAATTATTTATTCCACAAACCTCATAAAACATCACATTCAACACCTTACGTAAAGATTCAGTAAAATAAAACGTTAAACATAGGTAGGCGGGGAAAACGGGGGCGCCATGTGCGAGAATCGTTCAACAGCTGGAAGCTGGGCTCTCATCCGAGGCATCAAAATTTGTTATTATTTCCTTACTCTGTTAAACTCACTGCTGGACTGATTTAGTACCCAAGTGTAACCGAGAAGATCCGGTAATTTTTCAAAATAAAATATCTTTCAAAATAAAAAATTGCTTTGAGACTCATAGTAAAACTAACTAAAACCCACCAAATTGATGCATAAAATCGGCCAACTCAAATTTCCTCCGCAAAATCAACATCAAACCTTCCTTGTTGGGTGGAAAACCGGATAACCTGGCCACACTGCTGGTAGACGCGCTTCTTGTTTGGCTCATCTGTGACACACCGACACAGTGGCTGTATTGGTCATGGGACTTCTCCTGGAGTGAAACGCGCACTGACATGGGGTTTAACTTTATCAGCTCGACACGTGAGCCGACATGTCGGTGTTGCCATCAGTAATATGATTTTCTGCTTTCTGACTCTGTTTGCCTGCCGCCTGCCCCGACTCTTGCCTGGTCCCTGACTATCCCTGTCTCTTCTCTGATGCACTCATGCTCATTATTGACCTCTGTCTGCCTGACCCTGAATTAGCTCTGTGGATTTCTAGCTGAGCTAATAAACCTGCTGCACTTGGAACCAGGCGTCTGCCTGTTCTTGTGACAGCCAGGCTGATCCAAAGATGTGGTGCGTTATTCAGAAATAATGCCGGTCCATGGAAAAAGAAAAAAAAGAAACGAAATAAAAATAAAATCCTAAAACCAATCGTGACACTTGTTGGGTCTAATACAGGAATTTTCAATGGGGTTCAAGCGGAACTGTCTTTGCTTGTTTCATGTTTTGCATGTTTTGTGTTGTGATAAAGCAGAACTAAATTACAGCTGATGTTACTGTTGTTTCTGCTCTCTACCACCAGCTGAAGTGCTGTGATGCCTTCCATCAGTCTCTCTGTGGTGCAGAAGATTGACCAGAGATGAGCGTAATTGTTGCTGCTGTCATGCAACCAGAGGGAAAACTGCAATCCAGGAGGGGTGCTCGTCTTCAGATCCTGCTGGTGTGTCTCTTACCTCTCCTGTGGCTGCAGCCTGCAACAAGTAGCGTTGCTGCAGATGCCAAGGCGTGGAGACAGACAGGCCCACGACTGCAGATCTCATACTCAGGTAGGAGTGGGCGTCCTCCTAACATGACCGTGTCAAATAGACTTCCTTTTCGCTCTCATTAAGCTGACAATGATCCCGTCTGCATAGTGGAAGTAAATGGAAGCGGACCTGGGCCCTTAGACACGATTAGCCGGAACCGGAAGTTCGCGTGTGTCAACTAACCCCCCACACGCACACACAAACACACATACCCCCCCCCCCCACACACACACACACACCTTTTTTGGGTCCAAAAACTTTCCGACATGTTAGAGTGAGTCTATGTGGGTGTTAGTGTCTTTGGTGTGAAAGGGTTAAGAGACATTACAGATGGGGATGAAAGGCGTTGCTGTAAACACAGATAAACCACACCTTCAATCCTTTCTCTGTCTGTTGAGGTTTTTGTAAAAGAGGCGGTGAAAGAGACTTTGAGTATCTGTAGTTTAAAGTGACCTGACACCTACTTTGGTCATTTATCAGATTTAATTATCTATGCACAGTTACAGACACACAAATTAGCTGCATGAAGATTAAACTTTCACAGTTGGCTTTTCTTCCTTTTATTGTAACCACTTTGGTTTATTAGTTATTTTTCCTTAAAACTATTTTTTCCTAAAGATTGTCCTCACTCCCTCTTTAAGTTGATGAACTTCATTTGAAATAAAACAGACCTAGAGCTGGTAGTGGCCAGCACAGGGAGGTGTAGATGGTAAATGAAGTATTGGTGGCAGACAGCTCTCTGGGACAAAAACATCACTGCATCCCGTCCAATCACAGCTCAGCGTTAGAAATAAGGGGAAAAAATGGTTGTCCTCTGGACAACCTGGCAAGTAATATTTGGTTGTTCTCCCCAATTTTTGGTTATCCTACGATATCAATATTTAACAGCAACGAAACCTAATCAGATGTCAGTACTTACATCTTTATTTCTTCTATACATCTAATATCAACTGCCTCTTATGATGGACATTTAAAAAACTCTTCAAATATTAAAAACAAACATTTTACTAAATATTGAAGCATCTGGTGACACATGGTATTGCCATGTAAATCAAATACTGTTACGGTCAAATGAAAATACTTTATATTACCCTATGATATATCAGAAAATTGATTACATTAACCAACACTGTAACCTAAGGAGTATTTTTAAAATTTAGAACACTTGTATGGACTAGGACTAGTACAGCATTCCAAATATAAAGTACTATTTATATGTGATGAAAAGTTATAATCTGATATAACGTCTATTTCAAATACACACATGTGTAAATGATACCATGTTTACATTGTGCGCTGTATTAGCAGTAAAGACTAATATCCCTGATCTTTTAAACGAGACATGCAGGTGCAATGTTGTCATTTTTGACAGGTGATTTCAGACAAGTTCCTCAAGGGATATGTCATCATCATCAACGTCCGACTTTAGTTTGCTGAGGCTGATGCCGCTCACGTCTGCGGGCGTACTCGGATCGTTCAGAAGTCACGTGACATCGTTTGTGCACACTCGATTTTATCTTAAAAAGTCGGACGTCGGTTTCCCAAAAACTTTGAAAAATAGTCGAAAAATACCAAAATGTTGAATAAAAGACCAGGTTGTCACACAGACAACCATCAGGTTCATTTTTGGTTGTCCTCCGTGAAATCTGGTTGTGGACAACAGGATAACCGCTTATTTCGAACGCTGCAGCTTCATCACTTCCGAGTGATGGGACAGCTGGAGACTCGCCTCATATCATGAGTACTGCCTGAATTAAAGAGCAGCAAATTGTCAAACCTGTGTTGGGCTTTGAAATTGTTTTCCTTTTGGTGTTTTGTCTGCAAAACCAACCACAAATCCTTCAATGTTTTTTCTACAGAGCCCTTCTCAAAAAGACAGTGGTTTGAACAAAATAAAAACAGAAGGCAAGGATTTAGAAATCTTGTGAATTCATTTTTAAAGAACATAGGTGACACTGACATCAAGGAATGCTGAGTATTCTCATCCGCTGGAAAAGATGTCCAGACAAAGATGCTGCTCTACAATTTGTCTCTTTTATCATTCCTTTGGTTTCATGATGTTCCAACTGCTCCCACATGGTGAAGGTCTAAAGTGCAGGCATATGGAGTCCCAAACTGTAAATAATTAAATAAATAAATATGATCTTGTGCAATCACACAATCAACCAACAAATCTCTCATAAATAAATAAAAAGATCATGAAATTGTGAAAAACCTGCACACAGATTTTAAATTAGCCATTATAGCATTAAATATATTTCATTTTGCTTTAAAAAACCTGTTCATTTTTTTAAAACAAAACAAATCATGTTGAATATTATTATAATTCTATGTTTTTTCAGAACCTCAGATTTCAAAATCAATATTTTCCAAAGTAGCTATGTTTTTATTTCAAAGCTACTTCCTTTCTTCTACCTTTGTAATTGTTATAAGATATATATGAAGTGATATTTATGCCACCACATTGCCAACAAAACTTTCTAACTTCTACGTTTTAAAAATCTTTTTGCTTTTGCAACACAAAAGTTTTCATGTTTTGTCTCATCTCGCTTTCTCCCAGTCTTTGATCTTTTGTTCATAAGTTTCATTTTAGCGTTTTTGAAAGCAAATATTTGTGTTGCAGACACAAATATTTTTGAAAGCAAAAAGTTTTTAATAGGAAAAAATTTTTTTTGAAAACAAATATTTAATATTTTCATTTGATACTTAGAAAGTTTTGTTTGCAATGTGTTGGCATGAATATCCCTCCAAAGATATGATGTGAGAATGGCATGGACGTTATGTTGCATCCTCCCTGGAACCTTTGTCACTGATTTGATGTTTTCCTCAGGGATAGTAGAGAAGCTGGCCGGGAATGTTGAACATACAACAGTTTCTGAAAAGTGAATCACTATTTTCTGTTAAGGTGAGGGATCTCCTGTGTTAACAAAGACTGCAGGCATTATTAAGGCCATAGTCACATGCACCTGTATGGGGGGTGCTGCAGGTTTTTGTGTTGTGCAGGTCTGGGGAGGGTCGTAGAGAGGAGTGGCCGCTTCTTAACCCTTGTGCTATCTTAGATGACCCCACCCTTACTTTGACGTGTTCTCCCTACCATGACAAAGGTGGACACAGGTGGAAAGATTTCATGTAATCCATGGACACCAGTCAAGATCACAAATCATTGAAGAAAAAAGTTTTAGCACACTGTCTAGTGGGTCTAGATGACCCAACTCCCAATGTTAAAATGCCTAGGATAGCACAAGGGTTAACAGGGGGGCACCACCTCAGGGGACGTCATGAAAATGGAACATACCATTGTTGTGGTGTGGTAAATGTGAAGTATTTGTGAGGTCACCCACTTGATACTGACGTATGGGTGATGCTGTTGTACAGTGTCTTTACGCCACACTCTAGTCGTTAGTGAAGTGCGATTTCTGACTCCTAGGTGACTGTGCGAATGCTGCACGCACAGAGTCTGCATGTGATCCATACATGCCCATAGGATGTCCACATAAACTACACTCTGATTGGATCATTTCTTCATTTCTAACAGTCTGGCTGCAGCAAGGAGTGTGCATGGATCACGTGAGAAGCAATAACAATTACCTTACATTATTATCAAAAGTAAAGGAATTTTTTTAGGTTTTCTGCAATGTTCTGCTGATGCTGCCAGACTCTTTGCCAAAGACTGCTTCACTGTGCCGTCGGTGCTAACACGTCTGTAACTCCATCCTGAAGAGAAGAGGGGGTTACTTTCAGCTGCGCAGCTCTGTCTTAAGACAGAGAGAATGTTGAGAGAATGTAAATGATTTTCTTTAGGCAATAAATCAAACTGCCAACAGCAGCCCATTTGTTAGTAATCTAAGGTGAATGCATTTAGGGAGCTCCGAGACTTTATGATCGCATTTCAGTCCAAATCAAAGGCTGAACATGTATTTTTCTCCATATTTTATTGAACCTGTGTAAATTTCTTGAAGGTAATATGAGCACTTTAACCTTATCAGAGTTTTTAAAAACGACGTTGTGCATTTTTTCACCCTCACAGTTTGCCAGTGAAACAGGAAAAGGGAGTAGCAGCTCCAGAAATGCAGCATTTAATGGATAAACAGTTGCGCCTCAGTCACCCTGAAATCTTTCACTTGCTTGCGTAAATGCTTACTTGGAGATCAACATCTCCACAGGAGTTTTTTTCCAAGCTGAAGTTTTTTCAGAGGCTTCTCATTCTGCTTCTGCTATCTATCTGAGATTTGACCAAAGAGTGTCAACTGGAACAAGTGCTCAGCATTGAGAATAGGCTGACATTTACACTCATTTTGAAGTGTGTTAGGAAAATTGTCCTCCAGCATCACAAACAAACACCCCCAAAAACAGATGTATGTTATATGACTGAATCTTTGGCTGCGGGAGACAGGTACCTTCCAGGAAAGACACTTTTAAATTTGTGTGGGTGAATCGTGAGACAGAGAAGCCAGCTCCCTCAGCACCCTCCCTCAAGCATGTTGACTAGTTAGAATTAATCATAATCAGGTATTTAAAATCTTTCTCAGAAAAACATGTAAAATGGAAATGCCTTATAACCTGCTCATAGTGTCAATCTGCAGAGTCTCAGGTTTTGGTCCAGTTAGTTTGTGTTCAGCTCAGTTATAGCTCTTGGATCACCTTGGTTGGATCGGTTTTCCATCCATCCATCCATCCATCCATCCATCCATCCATCCATCCATCCGAAAGACTCCCTGAGAAGTTGCAGCAGTATTGCAGTGAAGAAGTTCATGTTGAGGACCTTCCGGTAAGACGGCGTAGAGCAGGGGTCCCCAAACTACTGCCCGCCCACCCATTTAACCCGGCCCCCTGAATGACACCAGATAGAGTCCCTTTTTTTTCTTTTTTTGCATTATTATTTTTTTAGGCTGGCCACGGAAGCATGGGAAACCGAATCCCTATCCCTGGTATTGTTTCCTCACGTAAATAAAGCTTATTTGAATAGAAATGCCACGACACTGCCTTCAGGTCTGGCGATAGGGTTCTTTACAGCTCAACCCGAGCCAACCGGAAGAGAGGCATCAGGAAGGCCAAAGTGGATTACAAAAGGAGGATTGAAGGCTGGCTGGACAGCAACAACAGCAGGGAGGTGTGGAAGGGGGTCCAGCATCTTACCAACTACAGGACCACCCTTCGTGCTGCCGAAGCTGATTCCTCGCTGGCAGAGGAGCTGAATCTCTTCTTCACTCGCTTCGAGGTAGAAAAATCGGACACACCCACACATCCCCACCCAGTGGCACATAGCAGCCTCAGCTTCACCGTGAAGGAGCAAGAGGTGAGGAGCATACTGAGAAGCGTCAACCCCAGGAAAGCTGCTGGACCCGATGGTGTCTCTGGACACGTTCTGAAGGACTGCGCGGACCAGCTGGCTGGAGTTCTTACCAGGATTTTCAACCAGTCTCTTGCCCAGTCTACTGTCCCACCATGCCTGAAGTCCTCCATTATAGTCCCCCTACCCAAGAAAACACACATCACCAGTCTCAATGACTACCAGCCAGTTGCACTCACCCCAGTGGTGATGAAGTGCTTCGAAAAACTGGTACGGAGTCACATGACATCACTACTTCCAACATCCCTGGACCCACACCAGTTTGCGTACAGGGCAAAGAGATCCACAGAGGACGCCATAGTCACAGCCCTCCACACTGCATTGTCACACCTGGAGAAACAGGGGAGCTATGTGCGGATGCTCTTTGTGGATTACAGCTCTGCGTTTAACACCATTCTCCCTCACAAACTGGTGAATAAACTGACGGAACTAGGACTTCCACCTGCTCTTGGATCAAGAGCTTTCTTTCTGATCGCAGTCAGAGAGTGAGAGTGGACCCACACACATCCAAGGCCCTCACACTCAGTACTGGCTCCCCACAGGGCTGCGCGCTAAGCCCCCTGCTCTACACCCTGTACACCCATGACTGCACTCCTGCTCACCACAGCAACACCACTGTCAAATTCGCAGATGATACAACAGTGGTGGGACTCATTTCGGGGGGAGATGAGTGTCATGGTTTCAGAACACTTAGACCCAGATGCTGGAACCCGGAAGAAACTCAGCGGGAGACGAGCGTGGCAGGTAAGTGATTTAATGAGAGTTTCAGGAGACAGAGTGAGAGCAGGATTAGCGGAAGGTTCCTGGCGTGAGTCAGAAGCTGGTGGCGTCACTGGTGGGTTCCTCCACAGGAGGAGCAGCCGTCTGGAGAGGAGGTCCAAAGCACCAAGGAGTAGGCAGAGGCTCGAGGCGTGATAGCAGGTGAAGACAGAGAGGGGGATCCGGGCTGAGGCTGATTCTGGCGACCACTCGTGATGAAGGTTTCCTGGAGGTGAGCAGAAAGAGAATTAGACGAGGCTTGACGTAGCGTGGAAACTAAAGCTTGACAAACTTGACTATAAGACCAACTATGCACCATCAGGGGCAACGGACTGGCGAAGACTGATGATCCTGTGGCTCCTTATGAAGGCGGATGAGGAGATGAGGTAAGTGGTCGCAGGTGTTGAGAATCAGCAGCCAAGCAGAGAGGAGAGGGGGAGGAGTCTGACAGCGGCACCATATCAATGAGTCTGCTTATAGAGACGACGTGGATCAGTTGACGATGTGGAGTAGGGAGAACAATCTGCTCCTCAATACCACAAAGACCAAGGAGGTCATTATTGACTTCAGGAGGAAGAAAAAACCGCTGTTTCTCCACTGTTTATCAGCGGGGTCTGTTTGGAGAGAGTGCCAGACTTCCGCTTCTTGGGGGTCCACATAGAGGAGGATCTAACCTGGGGAGTAAACACCTCTGAGCTGCTGAAAAGGCCCAGCAGAGACTGCACTTCCTAAGGGTGCTTAGGAAGACCAACATCTCCCAGAGATTGCTGGTGTCCTTTTATCGATGCTCCATTGAGAGCATCCTCACGTACTGTGTCTGTGTGTGGTTCAGCAGATGCACAGTGGCTCAGAGGAAAGCTCTTCAGAGGGTCATTAACACGGCATAGAGCCCAGGAGATTCTTAAGGACACTTCACACCCTGGACACTCCCTCTTTGAACTGTTGCCATCAGGGAGAAGGTTCAGGTCAATCAAAACAAGGACTGACAGATTTAAGGAAAGTTTTTATCCCGTAGCAATAACTACATTAAACGCTGTAAAGAACAAGCCATAAATGGAAATATGACAGAATGTTCACGCGTGTGGGGTTTATGTCTGCTGTATTTTATATTGTTTTTATAATATTTATTGTGATTTTATTTTTACTATTTGACTATTTTTGCTCCTTAATCTCGTTGTACAATGTTGCAATGACAATAAAGACTATCTATCTATCTAGAAATGTGAGCTAAGCTAAAAATTTTGCTACAGCAACCTCACTTTGCCCCAGTCATAGAACTTGAACGTGACCCCGCCCCCCATCAAAACGGCCAAAAAAATGACAGATAGGTTAGGTAAGGGAAAACATTGAGGGAAACATAGATTCAGAAATTGATCAGAGAGAACAAACAGTGGTGTCTACTAGACTAGCCTCCTGGAACCTCAAAAACTGGATTACAAGGAAAGAAGACCAAAACCTAAAGAGACTGCTCATACACTGACCAAAAATATAAACGCAACACTTTTGTTATTGCTCCAATTTTTTATGGTATGAGCTCAAAGATGTGAAACATTTTCCACATACACAAAATAACCAGTTCTCTGAAATATTGTTCACAAATCTGTCTAAATCTGTGATCGTGAGCACTTCTCCTTTGCCAAGACAATCCATCCCACCTCACAGGTGTGCCATATCAGGATGCTGATTAGACAGCATGATTATTGCACAGGTGTGCCTAGACTGGCCACAAGTCTAAGGGATATACAATCCCTTTGGTACCTGAACTGTTTTATTTGTACATGTTCTCGGGAAACTCAATCCACCAAAGTGACAAATACTTATTTAAAGTTAAACCCAACACAGACATGACGGACGTGTTTGTTGCGTTTTGGCGACATCTCCATTCGTGTGTGTCAGTGGGCACTTGGGTTTCTTGGTTTAGGCCAGGGACAGACGTCTGGGCTGGTTTGCCGTTGGTTAACCTTCTCTCTCTAGGTTTCTGATGTTAGTTTTTAACGCTCATGTGGAAAAAATCCAACGCCAACAGTCAGACCTCATGTTCAGCTACGAGATTGATCATGACACAAACAAAAGTAGACTCACAGTTGGATGCCAACAGTAAGTTATCCCACTCAGCCAGATGGGATTGTGATAGCTGCTCACTCAGACCTAAAAAATACAAGAGGTGGGGCGTTCATTTATATTTCAATTATTCGTGCCTGTGTAGCTCAGGTTGAGTTGTGTGCGCAGCTCTTCTCCGTGTCAGAAACATCCAGCATGTGGCTGCAGGGAATCTGTTAGAATTGATTTACATCCTTAAGCATTCACAGACCCCCAAGCTGTGACTCAGATATGAGGTTAAGAATGTAACCTCAGTGTGTGTCTGGGTGTTTGGGTGTGTGCGTGTGTGTGCATGCAAACATACTGCAGTCATGTGTGTGGGTTTGTGGAATGAGCAGCATCCCTGCAGGCATTGCTGCGAACACTGACCTTTAACCACACTGATTACCTTCTGTAGACTTGGGAGAAAAGGAAGAGCAGATAAGGAAAACAAAGATGACAAAATGATGCAGTAATATGTCAAGACGAAGAATTGAAGCGGTGAGCAGGATTTTGCAAAAAATGAAGGAGAGATTTTGGAAAGAAAGGAAGGTTTAGGAGTGTGAGCGATGTCAGTCGGCTGTGGCAGCTTGGTGAGGTTGATGAAGCTGTCAAACACCTGAGACAAAGCAGAGTGGAGGAGAAGCAGAAATCAGGACCAAGCTGCTCTTTTCAGGTAAAGCTTTGACTGCTGGGAGCAAAAATGTGTTGACACAGTTGCATAAAGAGAGGATCTGACATGTTAGTTTAAAGGCAGATCATGCCTAATCAAGGTTAAGTTGAAGACTTCATTTGAGGCTTGTTTTACAACAATCTGATAGCAATTGAATAGGTTGGGATTCTATATTTTCCTTTCCAATCTGATTAAAACCGAGTTATTGCATAATGTGGAATCAAATTATCATTTGGTCCCTCTCCAGTCTCCAGCTGGTCCAGAACGCTGCTACTCGTGTTCTGGTCAGAGCGCGTAAGAGGGACCACGTCACTCCCATCCTAGCTACCTTTCCTTGGCTGCCTGAGAATTTGAGAGTTCATTTCAAGATTCTTTTATCTGTTTTTAACTCTTTTAATAATTGTGCACCACCATACCTCTCTGAAGTTCTCTCTCCCTACACCCTAACCCGGTGCCTCAGATCAGCTGATCAGCTTCTCCTGGAGGTTCCATAGTCAGACGCTTAGAGGGAAACAAGTGTTATTAATCTGGGCACCAAAGCTGTGGAACGCATTACCACTGGGTGTTCGGCAGAAATCCTCACTGTTCAGTTTTAAAAAACTTCTCAAAACCTGTTTTTAAAGCCAGGCTTTGGACACAGCATGAGTGTCATGATTACAATGAGCAGGAACAGACCCAGTTGCTGGAACCCGGAAAAATCACAAACACAGGAGTGGATGAAGTAATAGATTTAATGTCCAGTGCGAAACAATAATGCGTGGAAGAGTTCTTGTGGTTGATGGAGGAATCGGCGTCGAAATCCGGGGATGATGGAAGAGCGCATGTTCCGGAGGTAGAGGCGGTGAGAATAGGATGAGGCCGAGACGGTGAGTGAGGTCTTCCTTTTATCTGTTGCGACAAGTGGCACACATTTGGAGAAGCCAGCGGAGTTGGGCTTGTAGGTAGAGGGTGTGGCTGAGAGGACTCCCAGGAGTACCATGACAGCACCCTCCCCCCTCAACGACTGCCTCCAGGTGGTCCAGGATGTCTGTCAGGATGGGCCTGGTTGAAATCAGCGATAAGGGAGGGGTCCAGGATGAGGGAACGGGACACCCAAGACCGTTCATCAGGGCCCTAACCCTGCCGGTCCACTAGAAACTGAAAGCCCTGATGCCAGATGTCCAAAACCCAACTAACAGTAAAGGCGGGGGAGCCATCGATGATGCGGGCGGGAGGCGGCAACAGCGGGCGCAGCATGCTTTCTTTGACTGGCTTGATCTGGGAAACATGGAATGATGGGTGGAGTGCTGCCGGCAAACAGAGTTGAACACAGGAGGGAATTGATAATTTTGTCTATGACATATGGATCGATGAATCAGGGAGTGAGTTTGCGTGACGTGGACTGGAATATTCCTAGATGAGAGCCAACCTCTTTTACCAGGTTGATAGGTGGGTGCCACCACTCTGTGTCGATCGGCAATCATGTGATGATTGCTCTCCTTTATCCGTAGGAGAGCAGCCCTGGTATGACGCCAGAAGTGTCTGCATCGTTGAAGGTGGTGTTGGACCGAGGGGACCACCAAATTGACTTCCTGTGACGGAAAAAGGGATGGCAAGTACCCGAGGGAGGCCTTGAAAGGAGAAACACCACCAGTAACAGTAGAAGGATGGAAATTGTGAGAGTATTCTATCCAAACCAGATGAGTGGACCAGTCAGAGGCGTTTTGCGCAGTCAGCCAATGGAGAGCCGCCTCCAACTCCTGATTAGTCCTTTCTGCTTGGCCATTAGATTGGAGAACATAACCAGATGATAGACTGACTGTGGCTCCCAGGGCAGAGCAAAGGCTCTCCCATGGTAACAGAAGACGTGGTTCACAACCACGTTGGCTGTCTCCATGGCAGTAGGAAGCTGAGGCAGGGGTATAAAGTGGATCCTGCAAGCAGTTCTATGGAACAATGGTATGGTCTATGAGGAGGTAATGAGCAAGCCTTGGATTTACTAAAGACGGGTTTCTAGGTTGTGATAGCAGGTAAGTACTCTAGATAAGTCAACGTCCTCCTGGCAATCCATAGCAGGAGGTGAGACTCAGGGAATGTCAGATTGGAGACAATTAGCCATACAGAAAAAACTCCAGTTAGTTTCACATCGTTGTCCACAATCAAACTGGGGATTGTGCAATTGGAGCCAAGGAAAACCCAAGACTACGGGAGTCTGAGAAGTTCAGGTGATGTACAACTGTATGTGGTTGCCGGAGGAGATGAGTAGAATGGGGGTAGTACGGTGAGTGATGCGGGAGAGCTGTTGAACTCCCAATCCTGTTGCCTGAACTGGAGAGTCCAGAGGTTCTGTGGGTAGTGACAGTTGAGACACCAGATCTTGATCAATGAAGTTCTGTTCCACACCGAAATCAACCAGAGCTTGAGGTTTGATGAAATCTGCCTGTAAACATAGCTTGACAGGTAAAAATTTCTGTGGGGCGAAACTTTAGTGTTACCCACCCACGGCCTGTTTTCTAGCGGGGGTTTTCTGCCTTTTAAACGGAGCTGACATTGGGCGACGAAATGATCTGACTTGCCACAATAGAAACAGGACAGTTCTTCCCTCCTTTTATGTCGTTCCTCTGGTGTGAGTTTGGAGTGACCGATCTGCATGGGTTCCTCCATGGTCCTCCGAGATGATTCCTTTACTAGGGAGGGGGATGGAGAATTAGGCATAGTAACATGACAGCTGGTGTTGACTCTTTCTGCCTGTCTTTCTTTAAGACGGATATCAGAACATAGAGCGGCTGAAATCTTTGAACATGTGAGCTTCAGGTTGAGAGTATAAATGATCCTTGATGTCCGTGATCACTCACAGCACGGTTTCTCTGTTTCAGACTCAGCAGACTGCATGTAGCCTCGTCCTCCTTACGAGGCTGATCAAAAAGTAGCTTGAATTCTTCCATAAATTTATCATATGGTAAGTGGGAAATAGGATGAGATGATAAAAGGCTTGAGCCCACTGCATGGCTCTGCTCCTGAGGGAGTTAACAATCAGGGTTATTTACTGTGATCAGACTGATAGTAACTTGGCGCTTGTTGGATAATTAGCTGACATTGCAGAAGGAAACAGGCCTCCACCTCTCTGTAGAAGGTTTCTGGCTGCAGGCGGATGTTTTCCTGTGACCAGGCGGAAGGAGCGGTAGCCATGTTCCCTGAGGGCAGAAGTGGAGCAGTGGACATGGGAGTTATTGTTGTCATTTGGCTGGTTAAGTCCATCAAGGCTTGTGAGATCCCATTAATTCTGAAAAACAAGTCCTGTTGCGTTGAAGCCATCTGAGTTGAGGCATTGACTTGACGACCAAGGAAGACTCCCTGCTTGGAAACTGCTAATCGTAAACTTTCCGGGTCAGCTCAGTCTTGAGTATGGCCAGTTCGTTACGTCATGATTACGATGAGCAGGAACCAGATGGAGAGAGAATTGATGAGTGAACCAAGGTCGGCACTTGTGGTGAGATATCCTGTTGACAAGAAGGTAGACGTGAGTACATGTGAATGCGTGGATCAAGAGATAACATAAGATGACTAAGAAGCATGAGAACAGGAACTGCACCATAGAGGAACAACAAACTGGTGGAGGAAGAGCAGAGAAGGGAGGGGGGAAGGAAAGGAATCCCATGACATTGAGACAGAGAGACTTTTAAACCTGAAGAAAGAAAAGGAAAACTTCTACAAACAGGTTATCCATGTGTGTCTTCAAAAGGAGCAGAGCACGGACTTAAATTAGAAGTCAAAGTAAGTCAATAACAACAATTTTGAAAAATTTTAAACAACAAAATTTAACTGTTGCCAATCAAATGGTGAATAAATGACTGTATGGGTAAATTTGTTTGTAAATGTGACTGATGATGTCAGTGCCTCACCAGCCATAAACCTCACCGCACGTCACTGGTGAAACCTATCCAGGCTGTCTCCTGCCTTCAGCACATAACATTCAGCAACCCCTGCGGCTCTGGTTCAGAATGAAGTTGATCAGAAATGTCATTTCTAGGTATAAATTGATTAAAATAGAGATGAAAAGAACAGTGCAGGGGAGGAAAAAACTATTTTGATAGAAAGTTAACATGCAGGCAGCATCTTATCCTTTTGCTGATGGCTTAAAACTCAGATGAGAGTAAAACATAGGTTGTCCGGTAAACCGATGGCTTGGCCTTCAGATAAACCAACCATATTATTGCAGCTGCTGCATCTACCTGCCTGTCAATCTCACACTCTGATCTTCTCTCACTCATAAACAAGATACCCCAAGATAATTAAACTGGGGCAGGAACTCTCTACTCCGCTACTCGGAGAAGACAATGAAACCTTTTGTCTGCAACTTGGTGGTGTTAGTTCAAATTCAAACTGGCCCGGTGTATATTAAAAGTCATGGTTCTATGAAACCAACAGGACATGCCTCCCCATCTTTTTACAACTGTACTATTTTAAAAAGGCTGTAAAGTGCTGTTTTGGCGCTGATTAGTCCTAACAGCAGTAATGTATGCTTTAGTTTACATGTTAAATGTATGCAAATTACCTTCCTTCAGCCCTGCCACAGCTCAAATCTGGTTTTCCTCTGATTTTTCCATGTCACCACAACTAAGATCATCACCATCACCTGTGTCCCTCTGCATGTATAGACTTCACACAGATCTCTATGTGCCAAATCATGGTGGTGTTTACTACTTATCCAAACCAAGTTATGTTGCCAACAAGCACAGCATCGCATTCGAACATAAATTCAAGTCTGGGATTATGACTTTGTCCAAAGGTCACAAAGCGAGTCGGTATGTGAAGTATTGGTTTCAAGATGTGCAGATTCTGTATCTGCTAACTTGTTTAGCGTGTTCTGTCGCCTAGGAGAATCCCATCTACTGAATCCTTAAAAGATTATGTCCTTTGGCCACAGTAGGATATTTGTGTCTTTGCTGCTCGTAGCGCTTCTTCCCAACCACCTCACGACCTTGATTTAACCACTTTGGTCAGATTAATTAAAGATACATATTAGGACTGCCATGTCCTTTCACAGAAATATCTTGTTTTCATGGATGATGTAACTTCTTTTGGAGTGAGTTTTGCTGTGATTATAGAAATGAAGGGACTAACCAAGCAACTGGGAGTAATGGGATGTTCTTACACAGGTGTGGAGAGCAGGAAGTGAACCTGCAATCTTCCAATCAGAGGTTAGCGCTTTAAGTCTTTAACTCAGAGCAATCCAAGTTATGATGAACAATCTGATGACTGTCTTTCAGGACTTTTTATGGAACCTTAGTTAGCGACCACCAAAGAAGAACAAACTTGAGCATACATGCACCCTTTTCATTATAGCAGAGTTGCTGCTTATCTGTGCACCATTGTTTTAGATATGAGCACTGAATAATCTTCTATCCCACAGTCCAAAAATTCTTCTTTAGGTGGATTGGTTACTCTAAGGTGTGCATGTGGGAGCAAATGTGTGTGGCCCTGCTATAGACTGGCAACCTGTCCATGTTTTGCCTTTTGATAAGACTCAAGCTTTGAGGATGCACATCGTTTTTGACCCACTCAGAAGAAAAAATTCAGTGGGTTTTATGCACAATTTTATCCTGCTTTTCTTTGCTACTTGTGTCTACATCTATTCATTTTTTTTAACCAGGCATATACCTTTCGGGATCACGAGGTCACCAGAATCTGTCCTGGCTACTGTTGGGCGAGGGGGGGGGGGTACACCCTTCGCCCAACAGGGTGTACCCTGGACAGGTCACAGTCTGTCCAAGGGCACACAATCACACAGATGCACACCAAGGGACACTCACAGAAACCGTTTATCACCATGATGCATGTTTCTGGACTGTTGGAGGAAGCCAAAGACCCTGGAGAAAACCCACACATGCAAAGGGAGAACATGCAAACTCCACACAGAAAGACCCCAGTCTTCTCACTGGGCGATATTGCTGACCACTGCACCACAGCTCTTTTTGTGCCTCCATTTTGTCGAAACCTTTGTTTTATCCAAGGCATCTGGAACCCACAAGACAGGGCGCTGAACTTTTTTTCCAATGATTTCTGAGCTTCACTGGTGTCCATGGTAGACATTAAATCATGTCCACGTTTGTCAAGGGAGGGACAACACATCAATGTAACAGTAGGGTCATCTGGACCCCACAAGATAGCATGAGGGCTAGTACTGTTCCCGTTTCAGTGGGGTAGGAATTGGCACTCATAGTCAGAAGGCCCTGGTTCAAATCCTTTTTGTGTTGAGTTGGCATTTACCTCTAGGAGAGTGAAAAAAGGAATTCTGCTGTTTAACTGATTTACATTCAGACTTGCTGAACTAAAAACCAAACAAAAGAAAAAGCTAACTCACTTTTGCTTCCACACACTTTTTTTGTCTCTCAGTTATTTGAGCCCGGAAAGCCTCTTGTCTCTGCAGATTTAAATGCTTTTTCTGGACAACTTCCCTTAAAGACAAAAAAAACAAAAACATTCTCTTTAGAGGTGGACTTATGATGAATGTTTAATATCAGAGTAATAAGTTGTTTGACCTAAATCCTTCTTTCCGTATTTCACATTTTATTTTCCTCATTATGGGTGAGATAACCTTTGCTAAGTTATTTTTTTATTTTGTGGTTGACTTCTAATCACATCTGCTGCATTTGAAGAATGAGATATGAAAGAGTCAGAGCCGAGTGCCACAGAACGAGATGTTAGTTCCTTCTCTGCAGATCTGCCGCCAGCTCCACAACTTAGATCAGTCTTCACTATTTCATTTTTTTAGGCCGACACATACAAATGAAATCTTTTTGAAAAATAACTACACAACAGCACATTTACAGTGGGTCAAAAAAGTGTTTAGTCAGCCACCAATTGTCCCATTGTCTGATTTTTCAAGAGATTACTTTCAAGACCTGTAACTTAGAGGATCCTCTGTCCTCACCTCATTACCTGTATTAATGGCACCTGTTTGAACTGGTTATCCATTTAAAAGACTGCTGTCCACAATCTCAAACAGTCAAACTCCATACTCCACTATGGCCAAGACCAAAGAGCTGTCTAAGGACACCAGAAACAAAAGTGTTGACCTGCACCAGGCTGGAAAGACTAAATCCGCAATAGGTTAGCAGCTTGGTGTGAAGAAATCAACTGTGGGAGCAATTGTTAGGAAATAGAAGACATACAAGACCACTGATGATCTCCCTCAATCTGGGGCTCCCTGCAGGATCATAGCCTCTGGTCAGAATGATCACAAGAACGGTGAGCAAAAATCCCAGACGCACACGGGGGACCTAGTGAATGACCTGCTGAGAGCTGGGAGGAAAGTAACAAAGTCTACCATCAGTAACACACTACACCACCAGGGACTCAGATCCTGCAGTGCCAGATGTGTCCCCCTGCTAAAGCCAGTACATGTGCTGGCCGTCTAAAGTTTGCTAGAGAGTATTTGGATGATCCAGAAGAGAGTTGGGAGAATGTCCTATGGTCAGATGAAACCAAAATAGAGCTTTTTGGTTACAACTCTACTTGTCGTGTTTGGAGGAGAAAGAATGCTGAGTTGCATTCAAAGAAGACCATACCTACTGTAATGCATGGGGGTGGAAACATCATGATTATGGGCTGTTTTTCAGCAAAGGGACAAGGACGACTGATCAGTGTAAAGGAAAGAAAGAATGGGGCCATGTATCCTCAGTTTTTAAGTGAAAACCTTCCATCAGCAAGAGCATTGAAGATGAAACGTGGCTGGGTCTTTCAGCATGACAACGATCCCAAACACACTGCCGGGTAACGAAGGAGTGGCTTCGTAAGAAGCATTTCAAGGTCCTGGAGTGGCCTAGCCCAGTGGTTCCCAAACTGGGGGGGACGCCCCCTAGGGGGGGCACGGGGTATTGCAAGGGGGGGCGCGGTGGAGTTTAGAAACAAAGGATTTTAATGTTTTTGTCAGTGTGAGGGGGCTCGAAAATAGCCAAGGGGGGCCCTGCAGAAAAAGTTTGGGAACCACTGGCCCAGCCATTCTCCAGATCTCAACCCCATAGAAAATCTTTTGAGGGAGTTGAAAGTCTGTGTTGTCCAGCGACAGTCCCAAAACATCACTGCTCTAGACGAGATCTGCATGGAGGAATGGGCCAAAATACCAGCAACAGTTTGTGAAAACCTTGTGAGGACTTACAGAAAATGTTTGACAGCTGTCATTGCCAACAAGAGGTATAAGCTGTAGTGTCTGGTTTGAGGGGCACAGTCAGTAGTGAAAGATAAGGCAAATGCGTTATGGTGTACAGTTAGATCAAGAAGCTGAATTATTGATGAAGAGTCAATGAATTACATATGGACACTCTGATTAGGATCTAAAACAATCAGAAAGTCTTTTACTTCCAGATTGAAGTTTTTTCAAAAAGCCAAAGTGATGAGAAAGAAAGGGTTAACCCTTATTCATGCCAAAAACTACACTCCATTATGTTCCATTTTTAAAACCTTTTTTTACATTTAGTGAGATTATGATTCTGTGACAGCTGTACCTAAGGTGAATATCTAAGAACATAATTCCTTTATTTTCAAATTGACCTTGGAATCTGTGCAACAACTTGGGTGTGGCCTCAGATTAAAGGGTCAGCTTCAGTTCTCAGCTCTACACGCATCAACTTAGGAATGTTTTCAGCAAATGTCTGGTGTCTTTGGTGTGGCTCTTTTAGTGGAAATGTGTTTTTTCTCATAATTTCCAGCCAAGTTCCTGCATACAGTCATTACTGAACTCTGCATATCTTATTTACACTTTTTTGATATCTTATTGGAGCTCTGAGCGGATATGACTTAGACAAAGATTATTGACCTTTTTTCTGATCCTTAAGGTAATTTAACAAAAACTCCAATGACAAACACACTTCAGAGCAGCAGCACACACCTTGACCGTGGACTTTTTACCTGGTGCATTTTTTAAGGAACTGCACCAGAAAACAAAACTTTTATCCAGATACACTCAAGCATTTTTCATTAATTGCTGTTTATCCATTTTGTTCCTGTGACAAAGTAGTTGTATCGACTTGTCACCTGTCTGTTATAGCTCATCCCTTTTAGACAGGTCATGTATGAACAACACAACCACCAAATGTTTAGACTTGTTTGTTGATTTTGTCACGTTTTTTACCTTTTTCTTCCTGGTGCTCAAAGAACAAAACAGTGGCCAAGGCCTTCACTTCCTGTTTAGGAGTTGGGCATAGGAAATGGAAAGGATTAGGATTTGCTTGCATACCTTTTGGTTTTAATGATTTGAGTTGTTTTTCTATGTTATTTTTGTCTTTTTTTACAGGACTTCTACTGTATGGTTTCCAAGACATTTCTATCTTTTGTTGTATATTTTCTAGATTGTTTGGTTAAAGAAGCTTCCTTCCCGGGCGTGGTCTGCCAATTAACTGGAATAAATCAAAGGAAGGAGCTCAGTGTGAAGGAGGATGAGCGTGTGAGCTGTGAATAAAACCTTCATTTCCTGAACTTTAACGTCATCTGCGTCCTACGTTAACCCTTGTGCTATCCTAGACACTTCAATATTGGGAGTTGGGTCATCTAGACCCACTAGACAGTGCTCTGAACCTTTTTTCTTCAATGATTTAGATCTTTCACTGGTGTCCATGTTTACATGAAATCTTTCCACCTTTATCCACCTTTGTCATGGTAGGGAGAACACGTCAATGTAAGGGTGGGGTCATCTAAGACAGCACGAGGGTTAACCAGGCCACTCCAGTCACACCACGTTGTGACAGTTCCTCAAAAAAGCTGTTGCAGGAAGGCTATATTATGTTTTTGCCGCTGTTCACAGGTTTTCTGTTAAGTTGCGGATTTTATTCAAATGTCTTCAGTCTGACATTTTCTGTTACTGTTTTACAAACATTTACTGATATGTTTTGTTGAAGATAAAGAAAATCAGTCTATAAATTAAAGTTAGCCTCTAACAGTCTTGTTCCGCATTTGAACCGAATGGATACATCCAAGAAACTCAGCTTTGTGTTTTTTGCCCTCAAACACCAATAAGTCATGTTCCTTCATCATACTAGTGTTTTCTATAGGGAGAGCCCTTAAACTCTTTAGGTTTAAGTAACATTGAAGATTATGCAAACAAGGTGGGCTGCAAAGCCCAGATTTTCTTTCTTCATGGTTGGTTGGCTAACAGAACATGTGCTGTCACCTGGAACTTCCACTGAATGCAGTGAGATTTGAGAGCTTTGATTTATTTCTTATTTTGCATTTTTGTGGTGCTGAAACATAAGAAATGTAGCATGCAGCATTCAACAGCACAGCTCAGCCTTGCACTGGACCGCACAGAAAGCAGGTGTGTTTCTTCACATTATGCACATTGTTGGGTCAAAGTTCCAGGCGTATGCATCACAGACATTTTGACAGTCCTTCAGAGTTTCATGGTCAGTTTCTTCACACCCTTTGGTTATTATTTCCAGCCGTGGCAGGACATGGATGCACGCTGTGCTGGAGCGGATAACAGCCACAGTAAAATGCAGAGAATTTCATGGTTAATTAGCTGATTTCACTGAAGCTGAATATTACAGCTTTAAAATGTACAGATCAATTACAGCAAACATCCCTCACTACAGATGTAACAGTAGAAAAACAGGTTCTTGCAAACTAAGACTTTAAGTCTAATAAAAATAATAAAATATATGTAATAAAATATAACAGTAAAATGGTTTAATAAAGACAAAACATGTAAATCTGGAAATTCCTTAATTTGGTCCAAGCTGATATAAAGAACTTATTTTGTGGCATGTCTGAAGAACCAGCTAAGCAGGAGGTTCCTGGTTTACCTGCGAGGAACAGCCAGTGGATGGTTTGTTGAACTCCTGGATGCTTCTGTTACAGTATATCACGATGACCCAAAAGCAGGACCAGACTCCAAGGTTGAGGGACGATCCAGAGTTCTTTTACATTTTTTCTCCATTGGTTTGGCTCATTTCTTGAAACAGAAATTACATTCTGAAAATTCTAAGATCATTTGGCAAAACCGTCTTACAGTTCAGCAGTTCAGCACACCACTACAGCTGTAAAGCTGTAAAGAGTCAGTGCCACGAATATGGCAAAGATCCTTCTCAATTGCTTTGGCTCATTTCTTGATCAGACCGGACGCTCAACACTCTTGGTGCTTTTGTCAAAATAATGTGGATGGTTCGGCACAACACCATGGTTCACCTGCAAAAGCTCATCTTCCCCAAATACCTACTATTTGTCAAAACTAGTTTTTCTCATTTAAACAGTCAGTGCCTCTAAAATGCTTTTGTTCTTTGGCATTGTGCAGACACTGCAGGTCAAAATGATTAGATGTTTTATTCACTAGCAGAGTGACCATTAAAAATATATCCCCATGTCCAATTCTTCTAGTCTAATGACAATGGAAACTTACATTGTTTTTTGTATATATTAACAGGATACAACTTTGTATAAAACTGGAAAAAAGAAAAAGGATTTTAGGGTAAGAGTAGCCTCTTAGGTTCACAGTAACATCACACATTGCATTCATATTGTTGTATGAAATTGTAACCATCATCATTCATACACTTAAAGTAACTTCTTCATACATCAGAGTAAAAAAGAAAAATGTTTACAGCATAATGTACTTTATAATATAAACACAAACAAAAAACGATGAAAATGATATGCAGCCTACAGTGCTGTAAAAAATGCTTGAGTTTCACAACTAACAGTTCTTTTCACTTCGCTGGTGTGCTCTACCTCCTTCCTGGCCATCGCCCCTCACCTCCTGCTGGCCATCGTCTCTCATCCTGCTGTCTGGTTATTAGCTACAGATTCCCTGTCCACATCACAGACAGATATCTTCCCAGATGCAATGAGGGAAGAAACGGCGCATGTGGCAACCATCCTTACACTCGATCTCTCCTGCATTATTCTCACACACGCAGCATCCATTGCATGGAGTAGACCCTGATCTTGAGCCTCGATGCTCACACACACTTCCACCTCCAAGGAGAAAAAACCTCAATAGGATTAAGGAAAGGAGAATAGGGTGGTAGGAACACTATGAACATCCTTGGATGAGTAGTGAACCAGAAATTCACATTGTCCCATACAATAACATGTAGTGGTAGGTGAGGCCCTACGAGACCTCTCTCATTTTCAGGGATCAAATCAAAATAATATTAAGTTTATCAAATGTTCCAAGTGATTCATATATCGTATTCCTGGTATTATGTTCTTGACTGATTTTGACAATTGAACAGACTATCATGCATGTGATGACTCATACAATGAAATGATGCTGACTCATTTGGAGCAAACATCCATTAGACTTAGAATCAACAATCAGTTTAGATCAACAAGATCTATTCACTTGAATCTGTGCTAAAATGAAGGCTACCTTTACTTAATCATTTGAAACCCACTAGACATTGAGACATGTACTAAGACGTTTACAATTTGATGAAACTAATGAGAAATTCCATTCTGTTGTGAACAATTGCCAAGTGGTTTGGAGGTTTGTCCATGTTGTTTTGAGAATGTAATTTCTGTTTCAAGAAATGAGCTAAAACCAATGGAGAAAAACTGTAACAAAATAAACACCACAAACATAACAGGACTTGAAACCAGCATGACACATTAGGACAAACAGACAAATTAGCCTAAAGTGCAGACAGCTGTGTGCCACTCATGGAGCACCACAGGAGAGGGGCAGAGCCTCCAGGAGAACCCACATCCAACCTCCACAGAATACACAACAGGTAAAACAAAACAGAACGGAAGGTTGTGACAGCTTCTGCCTCTTTTTCCCTGCTTAGATCTGACCAATGGTTCAGCTGTAGTCTGGGAGGGAGGAGTCAATGGCAGCTACCAGGCCCTGCTGCTGTTGTAGTGAGGATCATGCTGGTTGCTGGTGGAGGAAAGACCACATCTATCTGCTGAAAAACAGATAGCGTGGATCTGCCCACACGGACGGTGAGGTCCCCCTGTAGCTTCTCTTCCTGTTTTTGAAGTTGGCTTAAGAAAATATAAAAACCCTGATCTGGTCTGCACCCCACATAACAGGTTTGAATTTACAGAATTTAGGACATTGTATTCCAAGCCTTAAAAAAAGAAAATGCAAACAGTAAGATATCTGACCTAATTCAGGCAAACAGTCATGTACAATTACAGGACTGGCACACGGAAAACAAGGATCTGATTCCCAGGAGCAAAAGTTATATTAGATGTCCTGCCAAACTGAATGGTTTTGGTTCTGAATTTGTGGCAAAAATTGCTTTTGGCGGGGTTGACTTAATTTTGGCAGGTTTGGGTTGATTTGGCAGTTTTATTTCGCATCAAAATACTTTTCAAACAGGACAGAGATAGACCACACATAGTCCTCATCATGAGCAACTATAATAATCTTGTCTGTCTATATATGCAGTTTATATGTATCATTTTAGTCCTTATTTTCCCCAAAATCTGTATATTTTGTGTATTTCTTGTCTCAGTTACAGCACAGACTGAAAGCAAGGCGATTAGAGGAGTCTTCACGGCAGATCTTTGCAATCTTATGTAAACTGGGTTGAATCTGTTCCTTTAGGTTCTTAACGTATGCTGATGATGTGATGACATTGGTTGGCATTTTCTATGATACGTCCTCACTTAATTAATACTTAATATATTTCTTACATTTGTTTAATGAGAAAGGTGATAGCTTATAGGGACCAAGAAATTCCATACCCTCTACCACAAACCCAGATATTTTCTGAAATACTGGGTGACATACGGTATTCCCCCCCTATTTGTGGGGTTTAGTGACCAGAGAGACCCACGAATACGGAGAATCACCCCCACCCCCGCAGCTAAAGAATATCCGTCACCAGTCCTTACTCATTAAAAACCCTTCTCAAACATTTCTGATGCTTTGTAAAATAATTATTAAAGAACACTACAATGTTGTTCAACATAAAGATTGTTTTTTATTCATACCAATAGACTGCACTATAGCATAATTTATAACGCATATAAGGAGTGTCAATATGTCTCCCTGTACCTTAAAACCAGGAGTCTGTACTTCCTCCTTCATCAGTTAAGTGTGAGAGGTCATCTTCTTCCGGAAGAGGCTGGTTTCATCCATCATTCATTCATCCAGATGATAATATTATTTTTCGCGGTTATCATCCTAAGCGTATCAGGATATTTTCCAGCAGTTGATGCCGCTTAAGCGCGGGGCACAAACTTCGGTTAAAGAGATTCAGAGCAATCTGGATCTAGAAGGATCCTCACAGGGTGCAGTGCCATCCAACTACCGGCCAATAACCTGTCTCTCCACAACATGGAAGCTCATGTCAGGCGTTATTGCAACCAAGATATGGTGCATGGATCAATACATGAGCAACACACAGAATGGCATTGTTAGACCAACTCCTGTTTGACAGAACAGACCCAAGTATATACTATGTACAATGCACATTTGAAATGATCTAGGGGGCCAATTATAATTACACTGTGGGCCAACTTTGGCCCCCGGCCTGAGTTTGACACGTGTGGCCTTTCAAGAATAAAAACGATGACAAAAAGGAAGAGATGCAGACCACGGATGTTAAGACACGAAAGCTCCTCACCACACATGGAGGGTTACATCCCAAATCCAGTATCCCGGGACTGTATGCTAGCTGGAGGGAAGGAGGCCGATCGTGGGAAGCCACTATCCAGGATGAAACATCCAAGATGCATGAATACATCAAGCTCAAGGCCCCAACTGACAGTGTGCTCGGTGAAAGTCTCAGGCAATGGAGAGCAGAGGATACAGTGCTGGAGGACAGATCCTCATGGGAGGACAAACCCCTGCATGGGATGCAGTTCCATAGCAGAATATTCATTATAGTAATAGATTTTAATAAATCACTTGTTTTCATACAACCTAAGTGAGTACACCTGTATATTCAGGATGATTGGTTGAAATTTCATGCTTTAAAGACCTTTAAATTGCCGAAAATGTTTCAGGGTTTTTTTTTTTTCTCCATCAGATCTAACATTGCCTGCAGCACAAGAAATGTGGAACGGTGCAAACTGGCTGGAAAGTTGAGGTAAAAGGAAATAACTGTGCTTTTAGAGCTGTAGTGGGTATGATACTTTGCAAAATCATGAAAGCGCTTGAAGTATGGAGCCCCAAATTGTTCTTAATTAAAAAAACAAATTTGACCTTGTGCAATCACACACAATCAACCAATATATCTCTTATAAATATATAAAAAGATAATGAAATTGTGAAAAACCTGCACACAGGTTTAAATTAGCCATAATATTATTATAAAATATATTTCATTTTGCTTTAAAAACCTGTTCATTATTTTAAAACACGATTTAAAAATTATTTTTTTAATTCATGTTGAATATTTTTATAATTCTATGGCTTTTTTCAGAAACTCGGATTTCAAAATCAATATTTTCCAAAGTAGCTTGGTTTTTATCTCACATTGCTTTTTTCAGAATGACTTATTTATTTCAGAATGAGTCTGTCGGTCAATCAAACCAAACAAGGCGGAGACACTTTTGTGATTGGCTACCTTACTAAGATATAAGCAGCAGCAATCTTCAACTTAATTGATTGGAAGGTGCTTCAGCTTAACGGCACACC
The DNA here is from genome assembly GCA_037389245.1 of Oryzias sinensis. Classification (NCBI taxonomy): domain Eukaryota; kingdom Metazoa; phylum Chordata; class Actinopteri; order Beloniformes; family Adrianichthyidae; genus Oryzias; species Oryzias sinensis. The sequence continues at coordinate 6,156,080 of CM074493.1, read as the reverse complement.
CTCAACACTAGGTGGGAGAATGCACCTCAACACATAAACAGTGTTGCCAGACAGTAGTAGCCGTGGTTACATGGGCAAAATATCTTGATCGGATCAATGGTTGGGTTAAAATTCAACTAAAAACATGGGCACAGTAGAAAACCTTTTTCCGACAGAACAAACGCTCACATGGGTCACACTTTCGGGTCGAATACTAAATCATTTGGGGATGCGCAGTCTGCTCGGACACATGGTTCTCCTGAGTCCTGCAGCCGCTAACCCAGAGCGGCAGGACGGCTCGCAGTCCGAATTCTCCCACACATAACAAAACAACAAAACACACACATAACAAAGCATCGTCCCCTTCTCAAACACACATTAATAAATCCGGCTGCTCTGCTCAGACACGGGTCACCGTCCACTGGCACCCAAGCCCGGTGCAGAGCTCCAGACGCCAGTTACGCCCCCGCATCCCACCTTGCGAGGGGTGTAAGAGAGAGAGGCGAAGAGCTGCGGGTGAGGAAGAGCGGAGCGGCAGCTTGCACGGGCGGTGCAGAGCACCTGGTCGGCACCAGAGGCGCTTCCCAAAGCTCTCAGCGAAACACCGCCTATGCATGACGTAAAACCAGAGCAGTAGTGACCCACGATCAGAATGAACCGTTTATATGCACAACGATCGGATCAACAATCGGCATAACCCAACTATCTCAATTTGCAATCAAGTGCCCATGTTTGAGTTCATGAGATCATTCAGAGTTTCTGAGTCTGAACTATCTATTGAACTACCGTTAAACTGATGAACCTGGGTGACTAAATAGTCCAGTAGGGAAAAAAACAAAACAACTTGTATTGTTGATTCTCCCGGATCCTTTTGTATTTGTTATATACCAATATATACCGTATTTTCATGACCATAAGTTGCACTTAAAAGTTGTAAATTGTCTCCAAAATGTATGGAGCGCCTCATTGTGCGGTGTGCCTAAGGTGTTGTTGTGTGACTTGTATAAAGAGGATGTAAGAGAGGAAAGCATGAGAACGGTAAGGAGGGCAGAGTGGACGTGAAAGAAGACACACCCCCACTAATAGTACTAAAGTGCAGGTATGTGCATTATGCAGAACAACATGGTTTTGAAACCCTGAAAATGCTGCAAAAGACACGCTTATGAAGCACAGCCAAATTGCAAGCCTCCGCTATCAGCTACGCGGAGAAACATGGGAGAAACAATAGAGCAGCTGCGAGAGAATTCAAGATTAATGAATCCATGGTTCCTAAGCTGGAAAACGAACTCAGAGAAGTTAAGAAGACTCAGCTGAGTTTCCACGGAAACAAGGCCAGGCGGCCCGAGATCAGCTCAAGCGATGGATTAACGATCAGAGAACAGCTGGGAGAAGCGCTACCAGTCACCATTCGACTTGAAGGCTGCTAATGATTGCAGAGGAAATGAAAAATTGAACATTTCAGGGAGGTCCTTTTTGGTGCTTTTGTTTTATGAATTGGTGCCTTTTCATCTGGGCGACAACTACGGTGGCGCAGCAACTTCCAGTGGATTACAATTAAAAGCTGCTCCTACTGCAGTGAAAAGATTGTGAACAGGGCGTTCAAAGTATGTTGGCGTGGGAGCGATGGAGGACGGATGCCGAACACACATTTACTAAGACTGGGAGGCAGCGCCAGGCGAGTTACGCCACAATGGATTGTAAATGCTTGGACTAACATGTCTGCTTGCACTGTTTGTCGAGCTTTCGCAAAAGCCGGCATCATTGATGAGGAGCCGCACGGCAACGAGACAGATTCTTACGATGATGGAAGGGAACCTGCCGTGTTTGATAGAAATTTAGCCCGGCTGTTCATTTCAGATACAAAAGATGAGGACTTTGATAGATTTTTAGATGCTGATTGATGACTGAAAAAATAAAATGTTTAAACACAACCTTTTTAAAACACATGCACCAGAAACTAAGGCACCTTTTTGTATGTGTTAAATACAGAAAAAACACCCATAACTTTCAGACGTCTTTTGGGCTGGAAAACCGGGACACTATCTGGCAACACTGCACAGAGAACGAGAGTCAGGAGTATTTCAACGGGCACTTCAAGACATGGACGACCGGCACTTAAAGAAATCTCCTCTGTGGTGTGGTCCACACGAAACCGGTGCTCAACTGCTCTCAAACTAGCAAAAACTGAGTCGTCGATGCTTGCATCTTCTACAGCAACTATCAAGCTGAGCGTTTCATAAAAGCCATCCAAACGACTCAAAATAGCGTCTGCAGACAGATTGTGTCTCTCTTGAATCGCTAATGTCAGCAGAACTGTGTGGATGTTGCCGAAATATGTCATCTTTCCAACTGGCACACCACAGAGCGGGTATCTAATACGAGTCGATTTCAATGGATCAGCCAATGTGTGTTTAGATCCTGCCCACTTTCACTGATTGACAGACTAATTCTGCTGAAAAGGCTCATATTGAAATAAATAAATTATTCTGAAAACAGCAATATAAAACAAAGCTACTTTGAAAAGTATTGATTTTGAACTGTGTCTGAAAAAAGCTATAGAATTATAATAATATGCAACATGATTAAAAATGTATATTTTAAAATGAACAGGTTTTCAAAGCAAAATGAAATATATTTAATATAATGGCTACTTTTATTATGAACAATTTAGTTTCATAGTGAAAGCATGAAAAAATTGAGGAAATTCTACATTTACTGCATGATATGTAGTTAAGTATAAACTGTTGAAAAAAAATGCAAAAATGTGTCTAAAAATCTTTGTTTAATTAGGAAGATGTGCAAATGTAAAATTACTCTATAAGACTATTCCATTGCTAGTATTAGATTAGGGTCAGGAAGACACTAAAGGGTCTTTGTTGTAGGTATATTTAAAAAACTGGGAGCACAGGTACACTTATCTCCTAATCTATTATTGACAGTGCAGGGTCTTCATACCTGAGTATAGAACCCCATGTATTTTTTGGCAAAGGGCTTACTATTCTACTAAACTAATCAAAAGATTAGCAGGCCATTTTCTAAAAAAAAAATAAAAGCAAAAGATGGGGCCCTGACATTTGTAGGACCTCTTTAAAAAAAACGCTTTGAAGACCCCCTGGGCTGCCAAACTCACACACAGCATAACTAGTCAAACTATTGCCTCTTCTGTTTCTTTCTCAATGCTTTCTTGTTCATGCCGTATTTTCTGCATACTAATTGATTTCTGCCATTTAAGTATTTAAATGTTTTGCAAGTTATGACCATTGTTGCTCTTCTGCAATTTCTTCTGGTAACTTGTGGTTCTGCTGCAATTCAACAAAAGCCAAGGCATCTTTTTACCATAGAACACAGTCCTAACTTCTGCATACTTCATGCTATTTTTAAAACTCAAACATTCATTTGTTCTGCTTTTCAGATTCTTTTCAGCTGTCTTTAACACTTTGCAATTTTTAAAATACCGAAGTAGTTTAAGTTTAAATATAGTGTAGGTCAACGGGATGTCGCCTTTTACTTCACTTTTTTTGAAATGTACTGTATCTCCTCCTAAACCCCCTGTACGTGAATATGATGTAGATTCTACTTAATTAAAATGCGCCAAAGCTTAACTTGTCCAACAATCCAGATAAGAATCTGCTGGAATGTCTTTTTGTCCTTTTCAGAGGGACTGTGCCAACTTTGTGCGTCTGCTGCAGCCTTTCAATAAGACCCATGTCTATGCGTGTGGTACCGGAGCCTTCCATCCACAGTGCACGTACGTGCACCTTGGCTACAACTCAGAGGCAAGATATTCTTTATGTGTTTTTCATTCACACCATCCATCAGGTCTAGGCACTGGGTCAATCTTCAGTTACAAAAAAGTGCTACGGTAAAAGCCACATTTTCCAACAATCCCGGCACTGCTGAAGGTCTTCAGTCATTTTTGTGTTCAGTGTATTTTTATTCTACACTCTTAGATTAGTACACTAAAATGACAACACAAGTTCCCCCTTCCTAAGTCTGTCGCGTAGTGAACACGCTTTTAGATGAAACAAAGGATCTGAGGTATGCATAAGATTTCACATGCAAAGTAGTGTTAAATAAGTGATTTAAGTGTTCTGTTTTCACTGGGGGCCATTCACCCAACTGCATGCAGTGCTTCTCCACGAGATTAGACTCTCAAAATCAATTGTGGGACATCTGTTTGCTATATCTACATTAACCATCAGTTCCTGACCATATGGGAAGAGGCCGGCTTCATCTCATCATTTCATCACTTAGGGTGTGTGGTCTCCCTCCCCTCCACTTTCCCCTGCAGGAGCCGCTGTTTGTGCTGTCCCGTTCAGACGAGTCCGGCAGAGGAAAGTGTCCCTTCAGTCCCAGAGAGTCTGTCTTCCTCACTGGTAGGTCTCACACAGCTGCATAATGCAGAGGTCAAGCAGAAAATGGGAAATGATCATTCTTCCACTCCTTCATTTTTAACCCCCACCCACCCCTGCCTGGCAGCAGAGGGGCTTGTGGCCATCCGAAATATATCTCACATTGACTACAGCTGTTTCCCAGCGTCACCCCTCACACATTGATCCAGATCTTTACTCTTAAACAGGCAGGGGGGGTGAAAGATCGACTGGAGAGTTTTGGAACAAGGATTTGGTTGTGTCGAAAACGAACAAAAAAATAGCCCCAACACAACCACCATACCCTAACCCTGATCAATTTTGGTGTTTAATATATATATTTAATTTGTTATAGTAAATATATAACAAATACATTTATAGTTTTTATAGAATTTAGTAGATTTAAATAATCAAATAAAATCCATTAAAATCATTAAAAATTTATTTCATATATAATTGAAATCAATTAGTTAATGACTAAATTATTTTTCATTGTGACCCATGTAACATTTTTATTCGGCTAAACATTTAAAATCTATATATTTAAACCATTAAATTAAATGAATAAAATATTTTTCATATAACTATTTATATTTTATATATTTTTTTCCATTTTATTTTACATATATATAATTTAAAAAACACATTAAATATCTATACAACAAAAATCTTTTAAACATTTATAGTAAATCTATTTTATTTTCCCATTATTAAATTAGAATAACGCATAAAAAACTAAAAAGGAAAATGGGAAATGAGTGAATCTTAGTCTATTCACGCAGGGGGTGTAAACAGACCTTTCAACAAAACCCAAGGGGCAGAAGTGCAGATACCCACCTGGGGATGGACTGTGCACCTGCTAACTTCCATGGAAGGGGGGGCCAAACCCTTCATCCAACCCTAACATAACCCAACCTAACCCTTACTGTAGCCCTTAACCAGCTGTGTTTTAAATGTTGAACACAAAATGACATTAAACTTATCTGATTCACATTTTCACAAGTAAACGCGGAAAGGTGTGCTCTTTATGGCAGTCCTGGTTACGTTTAATCTCTAATTTTTTAATCCTCTTTAGATGGCGAGCTGTATGCAGGCACATCGGTGGATTTTATGGGAGCCAATGCTGCGATCTTCCGGACGTCAGTCATGGGGAGCAGTCAGCATTACATCCGTACTGAAGCCTATGATCACAACTGGCTCAATGGTGAGATGCTCAGGTTAAGGGGTCATCCAAAATCTTTGTTCATCTTCTTTCTGGAGGCAGTTTTAATCCCATTAGACTAAAGCATTGTTCTGCTGCACAGAACCCGCCAACCTCAGAGGTCCACACATTTACTAAATCTTTGACCCAATGAATGTGGGTCCACTTTCCTTTTTGTTTGACCAGCAATTAAGGAAACTTAAATAATCATCTACTGCTGTGCAAATTTGACAAGAATTGTATTAGTTTATTTTAAGCAATAAAAACAAAGAAAAAAGGCAACAAAATAAGCAGAAAAGTAAAAACTTTCTTTTTAAAATCTATAAATAAATTGATTGGAAAATGAGGAAAATATCAGAAAAGGACGCTGTAATCTTGACATTATAAATGCTGCAAAAAATAAATAGGGCTGCACGGTGGCGCAGTGGTTAGCGCTCTTGCCTCACAGCAAGAAGGCCCCTGTTCATGTCCCGGCTGGGGGACCCAAAACAGAACACCAATGGGGGACCTTCCTGTGTGGAGTTTGCATGTTCTCCCCGTGCGTGGATTTTCTCCAGGGACTCTAGCTTCCTCCCACCATCCAAAAACATGCTTCATAGGTTAATTGGTTTCTTTAAATTGCCCCTAGGAGTGAATATGGGTGTGCATTGAATGTGGGTGTGATTTGTGGCCCTGCGACAGACTGGTAACCTGTCTAGGATGTCACCTGCTTTCGCCCACGATAGGCTCCGGCAGCCCCATGACACCGAAAGGGATAAAACGGGTTAGAAGATGAACGAATGAATCATAAATACACTTTATTGCTCTTATACATATAGTACTTTAATGCGAGACATTGAATCTATGGAATGAAATGATTGAAAAATAAACTTTAATTAATAGCATGAGAAGAATTGAATTTATAGTTTCCTGCTGCTATTATGTGTTACCTAACTTGTTTTTACATTGTTGCCATAGTCTTTTTCTTAACCTCTATTCAAAGTTATTACTACTTTGTCAGTCTAGGGGTATATAATTTATCAAGTTATAAGGATAAAGTGCATGTAGGGTAAGGATGAGAGAACCGAGCTGTGACAATACTTTTTTTTCCAAAAATGATTAATAATGTTTTAACTTCACATTGTTTTGTCTATCTCTCTTCTTCATGTAGCACTTCTCTGATTATTTACGAATTTTGTTGAGCTAAAAAAAAAAAGGAATTCATTTAGCCAAAGCTACACTAACTCAAAGCAAAATGTCTGCTTTGTCTCCATCAGAGCCAGACTTTGTGAGCTCTTTCTCCATCCCTGACACCCACAGTCCAGATGACGATAAAATCTACTTCTTCTTCAAAGAGAAGGCAGTGGAGGCTGAGCAGTGGGACAGAAGGGTCTACAGCCGTGTGGCACGAGTCTGCAAGGTAGATAAGCAGCTTTAGCCTTCTGCAGCTGTGTTTCACAATCCATCTGTGATGCACCTACACTCAAAGGTCCTGTGGTTGTAGATATACTCATATCCTAAACATCATGCTGGTGAGAACATTAGGGCTCCCTGTTGAACTGTTTGGTCTCAGTGTTGGTCTCTTCCACAGGACGTTATGATTAAGTAAAGACAATCTGACCTCATTGGAAAGATCTGGACTCAATGAGTTTATAAAAGTGTAACTGAAAAAGCTCTGTCTGTTTTGCTTTGTAACCTGGAGCTTTACAGGCTAAATTAATCTGGATTTCAGTCAGACAACTCTTGCAGTAAGAAATATTTATGTCACATGCTTCATTTCACATTCTTTAAGTTGGCATAAGGCTCCGTTCAATTCCATGAGATAATTTCCATAAAACTTTCGGGGTAACAAACCCCCCTTAACGGAGCCCACAGGTGGAAGCCGGGGAGGAGGGAGGGGCGAAGAATGAGCGCAGAAGGTAAGAAAGAGAATGAACAACTGCGCACCTGGGCTTAAATAGGACGCTGAGCAGGTGAGTTAATTGACTGAACGGCCCTAGGGTAGTAACCTGTAAAACACTGCCGAGTGTGCCTGCCTGAAATAGCGACAAGTCGCTTATTAATCCTTCGGAAACTGTACTGAAGTCAGCATCTGCTGTCCGTTTTTGTAGAGTTCTGATCTCATCCTTCCCTTTTCTGTTGTTTTTCATCTCCCCTTTGGTTCAGAATGACCTTGGGGGGAAAAGGAGTCTGATCAACCGCTGGACCACCTTCCTCAAAGCCAGGCTGGTCTGTTCTGTTCCCGGTCCGTCAGGAGTCGACACGCACTTTGATGAGCTCCGTAGGTGGCTTCTTTGCCTCACAGGATCTTTGTGGAACATAAACTAGTGATACCATGTCTGCCCAAAAACGTCCTTCCTTTTCTTGTCCGAAATACATCTACACGCTTTCAGCTTTCTTTTTTTTGTGTTGTTTGAACCTATGCTCCAGTTTCAGTCACAAGTGTAACAGATTTTTTCAAATTAAAACGAGGAAACAAATAAATAAATTCAGCAACAACACAGGTTGGATGTGACTTGAAAATAGATTGATAACAAAGACTGACCTCAAGGCTCAAAGCTCTTTTGCATGAAGGATTATCATCATAGGGATTTGTTCAAAACCTAAAGTCCATCTTTTTTGTGTTGATAGAGGACATCTTTGTTCTGGAAACCAAGGATCCTCAAAACCCGACCATCTACGGTGTCTTCAGCACGTCCAGGTGAGTGCTGGGCTTTGTCAATAAGATTCTGAGTTAGGTTATTGTTACAGTTTCAAAACACAACAAAGGCCTGGATGAAACAGATTTTAGTGCTAGTTTGTGCTCAATAGAAACAAGTTTGGGACACAGCCCCCTTTAATGTCTGCAGGAGCCTCAGAACCATCGGTTGTAGCTGTGTACCGATGCTGTAACGTCCCCAAAGGTGTGTGGGGGGGGTGTGGTGGCTTGTGGCGTCAGGATGATTGTAACCTCACTGCCACAGGAACAGAAATAATAACAACATGAGATAGAAAAAGATGTTTTCCAATTGCCTTCTTAATGCAGAAGGACGGCTTTAGTCCATACAGCAGTGTCAGGTGTTTCAGTTCAATGATGGTATGCTGATGCTGAAACTCAACTCCAACATAAGAAAAAAGAGGAGCACAAATCAGACATGACACAACCCAACACAAGGCCGAAACCTGAGGAGACAACAAGGCACAACGGCTGAAACCATGGCCTCAATTAGGACGGACAATTAAGAAATGTGATCATCATTAGCTAAAAACAGGTGAACTCATAACTCAGGAAACATAACCTAAAGACAGTACCTGAAAAATGGTAAGTGGAAAATGTTGATCAAATAAACGTGAACAAAAACATTAAAAACTAAGAAGTCTGAACACAGATTCTGAAAAAAACACAAGCATGTTAGGAACGTTTTTGAAATGATTTGTTTAAGTTCAGTAGGTATTAGATCAGGGATGGGCAAACTACGGACCAGGGGTCATGTCAGGGGACCTGTTAAACTGGAATAAGTTATATTGATCCTTTCTGATGTTATATTTTCCCTGTAGTTCTGGTTTCTCCCCATAGATGGTGCTCCACAAATGCATTGACCTTTGTTTAGGAGCAGAAAGTTGTTCAGCATTCATGTGGTGTTGGAAGATTTGTTGTATTTCTGACGTTCATGCGTGTTTTCCAAGTCAGTCCTTTTTCCGATTATTCCAAAACCGCATGAATGCAGCATTTCTCTGAGTTTGCATTATCCCTGATTTACATTTACATTTACATTTACACCTGGCACTAAAATGAAAACTAAAGTCACATTTTCTGCCTTAAACTGGTCCGTTTTAAAATATATGTTTTTATTTTTAATAAAAAAATGTTTTCACCTGGATGACATGTTATTTCTTTCTTTAATGGGGTGGATTACCAAAACACTGCATGCATCTGCTCCTGGTCCGGCCCGTCTGTCAAATTTTGGAACCCTTTGTGGCCCTTGAGTCAAAACGTTTGCCCACCTTTGAGTCAGATTGGGATTTTGTTGTTTTTGTTCAGTATGGAAGCATTTTCTACTTAAAAAGCGCTTATGCTGTTTCATAATTAAAACAAAAACGCAAAGAGGGGATTGCATTCACGTTTTCACATCCACCCTGCGAAAGGTGTGGCATAACTCCCTCCTAGAAATGCTGAGTGGGATTGAGTTATGCCACAGAATAAGAGGTTATAAAGTATAAAAGGAAAAAGCATTTTAAATGATTGATTTTTCATTTTTAGTCATTTGATGCAGTTACATTTTGAAAAGGAAAAAGCATTGATCAAATTAGACATTTCTAAATGAATTTTGTTACACATTTACTAGAAAACTTTTTGAAAATGAAATGTCTAATACGATTTTCATTATCATTTTAATTAATTGACAAAATGAGCGGTGTTGATGAAGAAGAAGAAGAAGAAAAAGCATTTTGACGGATTGCTTTTTCTTTTTCATTTTGAGTCAACAAATGCAGCTTCATTTGGAAAATGAAAAAGCATTTCTGGTATTGATTCATTTTTAATTATGCTACAGAAATGCTTCCATAAACCAGTTGCTTGCACACAATGTTAAAAGGGCAGAGAATTTATTAAGAAGACTTGGATCGAAAAGTGGAGGAAGAAAAAGTGGTTACGCGTCGCACAAAGAGGGCAGTTATCCTACACAACAGAGACTGAGCAACAGGCTTTGAAGTTTCTACTTCAACACTGTGTGTATTGAAAGTCAGGGAGTATCTGTCAATCAAACATTCGAGGTGGGGGCCAGCGGGGACCAAATGCTTTTACTGAACCATCTGATTGGTCAGATTTTAACTCAAATATTTTGGGATAAAGATGAAAAAGAGAATTATTGAGAACATGTTAGACAAGGTATTTATTCTACCAATAGAATAACTGAGTGAAAGCTGTTTATTACTCTATAGAAGTCTATGGGATTTTGGTTTCATGGAGCCAGCAGATACTTCCTGTTTGAACAGGGGGGGGCACCAATTTGTCCTTTATGGTCATTGGTCCATCTCCTCTTCCTTTTATTCCTCCAGGAAGTTCTGCTTTTCCTATTTTGTCCTTCCGTCTTTCTGCTCTCTTTTTTTCAATTCTCTCCTAGCTTCATTTTCATTCTGTCGACTTTGCTCACAAATTGTGATTCTGTTTTAGGATTTGGTGAGAATGAATGCTTCAGGACTTGTAGACACTCGTCTGCAGCACCTGTTAACAGCTCTGTGTCTCTCCCATAGCTCCATATTTCATGGTTCAGCTGTGTGTGTCTACTCCATGGCTTCCATCCGTGCTGCTTTCAATGGACCGTTTGCCCACAAAGAAGGCCCTGATTATCGCTGGGTAGAATACAAGGGCCGCGTCCCCTACCCAAGACCTGGAGCTGTAAGAGTGCAGAGCCACATGAATCTTTACTGTCACTTCATGAAAGAATTTTGTTCCTGTTGGTTGGATGCATGCATGGTTTATACTTATGATGCTTTTCAGAGTTTTTTTTTTTTATTATTACCCAAGTTTGTTACTGAAAAAAATGTTTTTTCTTTATCTGACCACAAACCAAACCCTCCATCACAAATGCCACAGAGCCCTTTACTTCAGTTTCCCAGCATTCATTTTTCTCTTATCTGTTTGTTAGTGTCCCAGTGAAACCTACGACGCCCAGCACAAGTCCACCAAGGACTTCCCGGACGAGGTGGTGAGCTTCATGCGGCAGCACCAGCTCATGTGGGAGCCCGTTCTTCCTCTGGGCAACAGGCCCGTCATAACCCGGGTCGGCTCTTCCTCCCTGTTCAGGAAGGTTGTGGTCGACAGAGTTGATGCTGAAGATGGACCTTATGATGTCCTACACCTGGGCACAGGTGAGGGTGGTGGGGTTCAAGCCTTGAAGCTTCTGCTCATTTTAAAAGACAAAATTCTGTCGTTGTACCACTAAAGTTTGTACTTCTTCTCACCCATTTATGAAAATGTGAAAACCTTTCCCTCTGCAGGATCCCTAAGCCATGATGTTATATTGCATTCCTTGACTCTCAGAATTCTCTCCAGCACCTGATTTTGGCTCGGTGTGGTTATCAATAGGAGGGAAAAGTGTGTGGTTTCAGCTTTGGTGTTTGGTGTTTGGAGCAGGTGTCATCAGAAGGCCTTCTGTAAATCTTTTGTGTGGTTTAAGGAGAGTTTCCTTTCAGCCTTCCTCTAACTCTCTGGTCATCCCTGGTCACTGGAGAAACGTACTTCCATCTCTAATCTTTAGATATCAAAATGGCCAAAACAACAGCAGCTGATCAACATTGAATTTCTTTTGCTTCTCTATTTACTTTTGCAGTTTTTAACAAAGACATATTTGGTGTTTTAGAGTTTAGTGTTTAATGTGATAAACAAAAGCAGAAAAATCAGCAGGACTGAAAGCTTGAAGCTAAAGATGAAGCTTCTTGTGAGCATTTCTCACTTATATATGTTCTGACATGATGAGTTGAATAAAGTATAGGTTGAAAGATCATTTTGATAGGCTTTCTGATTTGTTTTGTTTTGTTTTTTGACTCGGGAACCTGATTCAGGCCTTCTTGTTGAACGCTAACAAGACGGCACACAACCAGGCCATTTAGGGAAAATGAATCAAAAAGAATGCAGGTGTCTATGTAGATACAGTGTTTGAAGTGTAAAGCAACAGCCTTTTTCCAAAATATGTAGAGAGATTTTTGCATGATAGCACTGTAGATATCTACTATCCTGTCAATCAATGCTCTTCTTCCTCTGATGTTTGTCCAGATGATGGGAAGCTGCTGAAGGCAGTGTCTGTCAGTAAAGACAATGGGGTGACAGAAGAGATTCTTCTGGAGGAGCTGACTGTTTTCCAGGTTGGAATCCCCCCGTAACAGCTAATGGGCTCTGTGGTTATTTTTTTGGTTCAAATGTCACTTTTGCAGAAAACTGTTAAAACTATAAAACCTTCAGTCCATTACTCATAAAGCTGCAGAGGACTTTTATGGACGGAAACTGGATAAATTTGGTGCTTTTCCTTCTTTTTTTTTGCCAGCTCTGCACCAAGTGAAATGCCAGACCAATAATGATGTTAGTTCTGCTGGGGAAAAAATAGTCGCTAATTTGCAAGAAACCGTTTAATCCAGGACTTATGCAGAAATTTAGCAAAGAAAAGAAGAGTGTATAAACGGCACTGTCGAGTCAGATGAGTAAACCTACACGTGAAATAAATAAAACCATTTTTATCAAGGGGCTGGTGTGCAACCCTTCTGTGCTTCATTTGCTACTGACAGCATGATGAGCAACCAGATCTGTTTCTGAGTCGTTCCCATTACAATAATAAGTTATACATTCATACAATGACGTATCAAACTGAGGATAATTAGACATAAAATGAATTATTGCTTGAAAGGGAGTGGAAGGAAGCAAACTTAAATAATCCCAACCCTGTTCTACCGTAACAATTTTTATTACTTTATTATTATCCGGTTCATAAGTTTAACAGACAGAATTAAGAATCCTCAGGTATCAAAAACCACATGACAAAGATGAATTACCTAAAACAATATGTAAAAAATAACTATTTTAGAGATCAACATGGTAGACGCAGATCATTTATCTGAAATATATGCAGATTATGTTACTTATAAAAGTCATTTATAAGATTAAAAGATTAATACTATATCAGTAAAATAGACATAACACTGTTTTTCAAAAATCTTCATAGCAAAAATTGATCAAGTATCAAAGTTACAAATATGTGCAAATTATGTTTCATTAGGAAAAATCATGAATCCATTTTGGGTTCTGACCCCAAAGCCAAACAAAACTGTGAAACATTGCCAGATTTTTCCTACATCCTTCATGTCCTGTACAGATTTTATTTCACATTATTACTTCTCCCTCGTCTACACAGAGTCCGACTCCCATCCTGAGAATGGAGCTGTCCACCAAGAGAGTAAGTCCTTTTCTGTGCTTTCTGACACTTTCTTTATTGATTGATTCTTCTCAGTCTTTTTTTAGCTCTTGATAAAAACTTTGAGTCAGCAGGCAGGAAAATGAGTTCATGACATGGAGGTTCATTGTGTTTTTTACTGTTTTAATAAGAACCATGCTTAACTTGTGCTCATGCTCCTGCATTAGGTAAGAAGCAGCAAATTCTGACTCCAGAGCCATCACAACTAACTAGAACATGGAGAGAAGATATCATTAAGGTCAAATGTGACTTAAACCATTCCAATGCAGTCCAGAATCCAGTGAAGTACTAAATTAACCTGAAATGAAAGAATTTTATTGATTAAAAGAAAAACAAGAAGAATAAAAATTCGTACATAACAGATATTTATAAATGTGACAGAGGAGCTAAAGACGGAGGTGGGACTACACCAAGGATCATTATCTTGTTAGCCATGTGACTGGGTGGAGGAAGGTTTCAGGTTTCATGTGTGACCAAAGAGTAACATCAATAATGAAAGGAAGGGTGTAGCAGACTGGGGAGAGCAGCCGTTTTGGTTTAGATTAGGGCTGTCCAATCCTGGTCCTCGAGATCTACCACCCTGCCTGTTTGCCTTTCTGCTGATTAGTGGACTCAGGTGTTTCCTCATTCTGACTGACTAAACTCACCTGATCCAGGTAAAAAACAACAAGAAGTGCAAGGAGATATGGAGAAGAGGTAGAGGGCGCTCAGGATTGGGCAGCCCCAGTTTTGACTCTGATGCAGAGACAGGAGGCAGAGCTGGAGGTAGCAGAGGTGAAGATGTTGAGGTTCTCTTTGGGAGGGACCAGGATGGATCAAGAATGAATCAGAGGAACAGATGTTCTGGAGAAAAATGCTGGGAAGCAGATGGAAATGTTTGGACACATTGAGAGGAAGAACAGTGATAATGTTGGTGAAAGGATGCTGAGGTTGGAGATGCCAAGAAAGAGGTCCAGAGAAAGAGGAGGTCCATGGATGTAGAGAAAGAGGATATGAGGGAGATTGGTGTGACCATGAAGATTATCCAGAAGGTTAGATGGAGGTGGATGATCAGCCATGGTGACTCCAAGAGAGTATAGGAAAGGGGAAAAGGAGCTGATAAGGAGGACTGTTGACACTGGGAATGAGTTCAAGGGAGGGGCCCTGTGTGTCCACAGTTATCAGTTTATAGTGCAAACAGTCAAGATGTCGACCCTTAAGAAGCAACAACCAACAGAACTGTAATGTGTGTCTCTATGCTTGTCTGCTGTCCCCTCCCCCACCATTTCCTCCACAGGAGCAGCTGTTTGTGTCCAGTGAACTTGGCGTGGTTCAGCTCGGCCTGCAAAGGTGTGCACTCTACGGTCCAGACTGCGCCCAATGCTGCCTTGCCAGAGACCCCTACTGTTCCTGGGATGGAGATACGTGCTCCAGATATTTCTCCACAGCCAGGAGGTATGTGTGTGTGGAGTGGGAGGTGAGGGGGGATTTTCTTTTACTCTTATGCTACAAACACATTTGACATGTGATGCGCATCCTTGACAGCGTGTTCCCATGGTAACCCAGGGCAGACTGTCGCTACCCATTACCCCTTAGTGCATGTTGGCCACCTACAGTTGGAAGAGTCCTGATGTGAAATGTCAAAGCGGTACAAATCTGGTGAACTTTGTTCTTAGCTTTTTCTTTCACAGCTCTATTCTGATATATGAAAGACTTGGTTTAATAGAAATTCAAGCCGATCACAAACCCTAATTTAAAATTTCTTCTCCATGATAAATTTTCAAATGATTGGCAATTCCACGACTGAAAAGAGACCCCCGCATCACTGATTCTACCAGATCCGAGTTCTTGATTGGTCAAAGTTCAACTGGTTTAACTTTCAAAGCGCTTTGAATTGCCATGCGTTGTGGACGTCGAGCCTATTCTCACCTTATTAAGTTCTTGGTTCAGATCAACTCTGTGAGCTTTTGAATAGGTAAAGGTAACAATCCTCTCCTCATGGCTGCAGACACTGGCTTTGTGTCTTTTCTGGTTTCTTAGACTTCAGTGCTGCATTTCACACAACTGATCACAACATTTATAGGATTATGGCATTGGTTTGACAGGAAATACTTTAATTTGCCTTAAGCCATTTCTTATCTGATAGGTTCCAGTTTGTTCATGTAAGTGTCTGGTCTTCCTCACAGCAGAGACAGAGTCATGAAGTACCACAGGGCTCTGTGCTTGGTCCAGTCTTGTTTTGTTCAAACGCACATCTATCATAACATTATCAGGGAGCACAGAATCCTTTTCCACTGTTATACTGATGATACTGAGATATATGGATCTCTAAACCAGCAGAATTCTCCCAGTTTACAAGACGCTTGACCGATTTAAAGACTTGGAAGACTTTTAATTTTTGTTTAGTTAACTCCGATAAAACAGAGGTTGTTGCACTCGAACCCAAGGGTTTCAGAAAAAACTGAACTTTTACCTCTTACATGAATCAAATTTCTAGAGTGATCTTATTTCCTCTCCTTATTTCTTGAATAAATAACGTCTTATTTTAAAATGACTTAAAGAGATGAGTTCAGACATTTGTTACCTCAGGATCAGGTTGTTGTCATTCTTTACCAACAGTTGCCCCTAGTGTTGTATGTTCACACTCATTGATAAGAATTTAGCTGTTATTTGAATTTTTTCTCTCAGTAAAGGTTAGAGCACTAACCAAGGTCAACGCACAGAGAAAAGTTTGTGATCTCCATTAAGGGTTTATTTGCATTTAAAGAAATGATGAAGATGTGAGGGGTGGAGCACTGAATCCTGCAGGTTCACTGGTTTCACTGAAAAATATACAAAAACTCACAAGCAATCTGGGAAGAAAATGAGCACTGATATCCCTTAGAATACTACGGTAAACATGTCATCTAAACATTTATTAAATTTAGATATTTCTAGACTGTTGCCACTCTTTTTATAGATGTTTATACGTTTTTACAAATAAAGGTTTATAAAGTCACATCAAAGTTTGGTTGCCTTAAAAGAGTTGCATTTCAATAAGTTAAATGTTAAATGTAAAACTTGTCAAGCATAAAAGTAAAAGGTACTTTGTTTAGCTGATGTGTGTGTTTACTCGTCAGGCGTGCACGGCGACAAGACGTGAAGTACGGAGACCCCTGGAGTCAATGCCAGAAGTACGGTAAGAACTGAAAAATCTTTTTGAACGTGTCATATGAATTATAAAGAGTTTCCTTTTGATGAAAAACATTCTCTTACTATATGATCAACGAAGTCACATGGGGGGCCATGGTCCTCTTATCAGAAGATTGCAGTTTAAATTCCTGCCCTGCCCGCCCATGTGTCACTGAACCCCACATTGGTCCTGGTGGCTTTCATTTCATTTAACCAGGAAGGTCCCCTTCAGATTAAAAACCTCTTCTCCAGGAGGTAGCAATTTGTAGAACAGCAATACATAAAACACATAGCACAATTATATTACATAAAAATGTCTAGATTTATAAATAACTCTTGCATGTTAATGAAGAAGTTTCTAAGTCCTTTAGTTGCATTTTAAAAGCATTTAAAGGGCGCAGATCTGTCAGCTTTCAATCTTTCTGTAAGATGTTCTAGGCAGCAGTAAAGAAACGTTTCTTTTTTCGCCCAGCTCTGCACGAGCAAAAGGTACAGTAAACAGAATCAGTTCATTCGATCTCAATGAGTAAGGCTTCAGTTTCTCCTCTTGAGTAAGGAATATATGTAAGGGGGTGGCAAACCAAGCAGGGCCTTGTAAATAAAAGCGTACCAATGGGACTGCCTCTGAATTGGCAGGGAAGGCCATTGCACCCCATCTAAAAGTCACAGTGGTGTATCATTAATTTACAGTTAGATATGAACCTCAAAGCAGGATGAAACATCGTGTCCAACATTTGAAGACATGACAACGGAGCATTCATGTACACGATGTCACCATAATCTATCACAGGCAAAATGATTGCAGTGACAGTGTCTTTGGACCGTCATTCCTGCCTTTTAATTGTTTTTATCATTTACGTAACATAGCAAAACTGCGGGCCTTCAGTCTTAGAGGTGGTTATCCATGCTTTTATTTCTTCTCGTTTAGATTATTGTACTTCTCTCTTTACTTGTTTTAATAAATCTCTTCTTCACCGTCGTCAGTTAGTTCAAAACATGCTGCAAGGCTTTTAACAGGATCAGACAAAAGGGCACACATTACCCCCATTTTATCCTTCTTGCACTGGCTCCCAATCAAGTGGCGTATTGATTTTAAAATTTGAGTTTTAACCTATAGAGCTTTAAATGGACAGACCCCAAAATACTTATCAGACTTGCTCTGTCCCTACACCTCCAGCCGTGCCCTCCGATCCTCGGATCAAAATCTTTTAAAGATTTTTAAGACCAAGTATAAAACCAGAGGTGACTGGTCGTTCCAGGCAATAGCCCCCAGACTCTGGAATGCCCACCCTCTGTCCCTTCGTGTGGCCGACACCGTCGATTCTTTTAAAAGTCAACAAAGACACTTTTATAAAAAAAAATACTTTTAGCTGACTGTTATCATTGTTATTTTTATTCTGTTTATTTTTCTTCAATTTAGTTTTGCTTTACATTATATTTAATTGATTGTTTTTCTGCTTTTACTTTATTGTAGGTTTTTTATTGTTCAGTGCTTTGTGATTTTATCTGTGAAAGGCGCTATGCAAATAAAACGTACTTACCTACAAGATGCTTTTTTACTTCAATAGAAAGCCAATGCTTATTGCGAAAGAAAAAAAAACAAATTTCAGTTTTAATATCTTTACAATTTGTTTGCTTTGTGTAGTTTAAAAGTGAAGGAGTCATCAATGCAGACACCAAAACTCTTATATCCATGACCTACTCTTTGATGTTTTCTTCGAGGGTGGACACTACAGAAAGAACTTCGGGAACTTTATAGGTTGGCGCCAGTGTTTGGCAGTGGAGCTGGCATCAGTGTGTGAATGTGTATGCGTGGATGAATGGGTCTGTAAAAGAAAGGCAGTAAAGCTGAGCTGGAACTGCTCAGCCAAAAGACGTTTTCCCTTTCTGCCATCTGTTTTGTTTGGTTGTGCTGAGATCACAAGCAAAGCCCTACCGTGTAATCTGTTGGACTCTACATAAAAATCGGGATTATTGCAATGATCTGGATTGAACTGGATTAGAGCAATCACAATAAATGCCTCTCTAAAGTTTTGGTGATTGTGCTTTAACGAAACCTCTGTTATAATAACTTTTTGTGTTTTTCCTGCTCCCGGATCCAGATTCTGTGGTAAAGAGGCCGGAAAAACCAGTGTTTGCAGTGGAAGGGAACTCCACCTTCCTGGAATGCTCACCTCCGTCTCCGGAGACCCGGCTCGTTTGGTCGGTGCAGCTGTCGAACAGCCAGGGGCAAACTGTCGGTCAAAAGAGCAAAGAGGTGAGTTGTCTGGAACCACTAAATTGCTAAGTGGCCAAGTGAGTGATCAAACCACTCGCTTGCATTGGGAAGTAGAGCGATTTCCCAGATGACTAACATAAATGTGAAGAGCATTTTCCAAAACAGAGAACGTTCTGTGTATTTTGTTTGCTTGTCAGAAACCAGAATCTCCTTTAATCTGTTTCTACTCTCAGCTCCTTCAAAGTGAAGACCATCGCTCCCTTCACATGAAGAGAGGGTTGCTGGTTCAGCACCTGCAGCTGGCTGATGCAGGCCTCTACATGTGCATCGGTCACGAGCAGTCCTACAGTCAGGTTCTGGCTCGGTACCGTCTTCACATCATACCTAACCACCACGTCCCGCCTCCCTACTACCACCACCACCACCCGGACCTGTTAGTTCTAGGAAAGACCAGCTCAGCTGGGGGCGGAGCTGCTCATCCAGGGTCTCTGCTGCTGGGACACAGGAACCAATGGCAGCCCCAGCGTCTTCCTCCGAAGAGCTACAAAGACCTGCAGCTGGTGGGGGGCAACGGCTTGAGTGTGGACGAGTACTGCGAGCAGCTGTGGTACCGTGAGAAACGCAGGCAGCAGAAAATGCGCACTCTTAAACTGAAACAGGAGAGCAGGAGAGCCCGCGTCCGGAGGAATAACCCACCTCGGAGCCCTGTTTAGTCTCCTGGAGGACCCAGGGACATCGTCAGGAGCTCAGATCCTGCTCGTGCTGAGGATCAGAACGGCTGGCATCAGGACACCGTATTAGATCTAAGGCTGCAAATTCTGACTCAAAGGTATAATAGCTAACCTTCTCTAGAACATCGCACAGGTTTCTACACTGATGACAAAAATTTCAGAATTGATTTCCAGTTGAACTTAAAGGTTTCCTCCCTACACCAGATAGATTCACTGCTTTCAGTCAGAGGACAACTTATAGAGTACAAACCTTCAAAATGACGGTCAGACAAACTTGTTGTCATTTCTTTTAAACAGGGACAAGTTTGGAGTGTTTAAGTTTTTACTTCATTCATTTACTTTTGTCATGTTTATATGGGAACTTTTTTGTGACTCAGCTTGAAAGTGCAGATAAAGTGACAGACAGATTCACCTTTATGTATTTATATGTAACTTAATGGCAGACGGCTAAGCAGAAACAGTCTGTTAATTGTTTTGTGGTTTGTTTATTCTGGAATTTCCGTGTTTCTACAGGACTGAGGCCTCACCGGGAATGCACACGTTAAATGGACTTTGCTTGAAATCTTGTGTAAACTACAGCTTTGTCACATAAATGACTATTAGAAAATTGTACCTTTATTATTATTCTTTCTGGCTGTCCAAGTTAAAGAGAACATTTGTTATATGTATCTGTGTTATTTGTTGCTTTTTGTATCATGATGAGCCTTGTCTTTAGTAAAAATAAAAGTAAAAACACGCCACAGCAATACATTTAACATGCAAACTTTATGTGAAATAATCCACTAGTGAATAAATAAGAATACAAAACAAAATCACTCCTAGATTTGTGTGTTTTTTCCTTTTTCAGCACCTGACTATTGATTCATTTAATGGCTTATACAACAAAATATTACAGCTTCTTCCATTTTAGTGCAGAATAAATAATGTTAAGAAAACAAATTACTCGTAAAGGCATCTGCAGAGCATGTCATGATAAACAGCATTGATAAAACCTCCATCCATCTTCTGTTCGCACTTGTGGGGGTGAAGCTTTTCCCACTTGCTAATAAGGCAATGGCAGGCCACGCCATGGACAGGGACATCATCACTCCATCATAGGGTCGCCGACAAACAGCCTGCCGTACAGGCTGACCCATATCCAGTAGACCGCTTGAGTCTGGGTGAGGACAGTCGATCTAGAAAGGCAGCTAAAAAACCCGTACACCCCTCACCCAGTCCACACTCAGACCTGATACCTTAGCCTTGGAGGCCAAAGACGACCTTGTGTTGGCAAGGCTGAAAGCTCCCTTGGAGGAAGAGGGAGAAATACCAGGAGGTGAGGGAGGAGCAGGTGTTTGGCAGTAGACGTGGACAAAAATCAGAAATAATTAGGAAGATGTTTAAAAAACAAGGTATCAGAGCAAGAACGGTTATTCTGACCAATAGAATAACTAACAGCTGTTTCTTTCTTTATACAAGTCTATGGGATTTTGGCTTTTTGGAGCCAGCAGGTACTTCCTGTTGCTAAGTTAAATTTTCATTTCATACAGTCAATGGAAAACATCTACAGGGCTCTGGCTGAAGAAAAGAGGGGGGCACTGGGTCGTGATACCTAGAAAAGGGTGTCCAAGATGAGACCACGAGCAATAATAACATTATTATTATTAACACAACAATAATTATAATACGTTTCTGGAGGTGCGTTTGTTGTCCAGACGGGGGCAGCAGAGCGGCCCGACACCACAGAAGAAGAAAGGCTGCAGCTCTCTGCCTATGGAAGCGCGGTTTTGAGGGGGGGAAGTTGCTTAAACTCACTTTGACCTGTCAAGAACAAAGGTAAAGATGAGCTGGTTGAAAGTCCAGCGTTTGTTCCGTCGGTCAGGCGATGTGTGCCGCCTGCAGTGCGTACAGTTTGTCCAGACAAGTCTGGTTAGCATAGCTCATTAGCCAGCCCTCGCTAGCTTAGGTTAACGGCTGTGTCCGCCGTTTTCTCAGTGTGTTTTGTTTGAAGTTAACTGTTCCTCTGACCTCGTTAACATTTGTTTTGTCGCTGTCACGTGGCTTACTTAGTTCGTGTGTGACAGTCACAGTGGGAGTTCGCTAGTTCTCCAGTTAACTTAAGCTGAAAGTCCAAACATGATGTGGTTCGCAGCTCCGGCGGGGTCCAGGCGTCAGCAGCCTGACTCGGTATACATGGCTGCTCCAACTATGCCGCAGCCCAGCTTCCTCCTGGTGAGTCCCTCAAGTTACTGAGCCGGAACGGTCAGAACCACCCTGTCTGTGCTCAGGAACGTGCTGTGATGTTTCTCCGCCAGGCGAACCTCAAAGCGGACTCCACCACCAAGCCTCTCCTCCAGCGATGCCAGGATCTGGTGAAGATCATTGATGAGTATCCTGCCAAGGTGCAGCTGGTTCTGCTGTCTGTCTGTCTGTCTGTCTGTTTGTCTGTCTGTCACCTCCACAGGGCTGCTGGGGGGTGATTGATTGATTGATTGATTGATTGATTGATTGATTGATTGATAGATAGATGGGGAGGGATGATGGGTTGGTGTCAAGACTGTCCTGCTTGACCTATTTCTGCTGCTAAGCCACAGTCCAGATCAGAAACCAAATTTGGTCTTGGAGCTTTCAGTTCTGAACACAGAAATAAATAAAATAAGTCAATATACCTAAAATTAAGCAAATTATTTATCTGTTACGTTTTATACAAATATCTAGGATTTTTGTCTACTAGATGCTACATCTTCCCTATCTATACTCCAAACACCATCAAGTTGCTTCAGGACATCATTCAGGTGCTTCTGCAACTTTAACTATATATATGTTTTTTAATCGTTCAGTTAATGTAATTACAGGCTTTATTTCTGCCAAGTGTAGTTTATTATTCTGTACTAAAGGCTTGAGCCTGTGGGCGCTCCTTTCCGCGCTCATTAACATAATTCTTCTCGGTGTGGGACTGGGCTCCGTTGTGCATTTCAGCACGTTTCCTCGTTCTTTAGGGGGACCGAAATCATCCTGTACCTTTTACGAAGCTGTCAAATGGATCCAAATTCATAAGAAAGCTGCCGTTGGCTCTCCAATGACCGGATAGGTCCACTGTACCTTGTTCCGAATTTTAATCAAAGTATAAGCCATCCCAGAATGCACCGCAACACATATATTAACGCTGTAAATGTACCAAGTTCTTCAATGGCAAAGTGAACGTGTGCGGACGGCCTGCGCAGTGACACTCTTTGCTTCATGTTTGTACTGTCCAGTTTTTTGTGCGCCCCCGCCGAGCGTGTCTGGGATGCAGATAGATGCCCTCTCCGTTTGTGTCCTGCTGTGCCACACAGAAGTGTTGTGTTCTTCTCAGGCCAGCTGGCTTTACTCCGTGTTTCCGTTGTGAGGGTCAGCCGCTGTTTTTGTGTTTTCCCTCACTGTCAGACGGTGGGGGTGGGGTTGCGCCATGAGCACCACAGGGTTTGGACTTGCTGCTGTTCTTCTGTGTGCAGGAGCTCCACCTGATCTTTCCCTGGCTGGTGGAAAGTGTGTTCGGCAGTCTGGATGGCGTCATCATGGGTTGGAGCTTGCGCCTACTGCATTCGCGATGCAACGAGTACAACGTTGTCTTGGATTTCCTGAACCCCAGGTACCTTACCTGCAGGTAAAGTGCTGTCAGTGAGGCTCCAGCCAGACCCAGACTGTTTCCTGTCTCTCTCTCTGCCTCTAGTGGCCCAATGATGAAACTGGTGTATAAACTACAAGCAGAAGAATACAAATATGAAATTCCTGTCAACTACCTGCCGGTATGACCTTTTTATTCTTTCCTTGTGCATGATTACACTTCGGTTTGGATGTGCTGCAGTCTTCTTCTTCTTGTTTGTTGTTTAGGGTCCTGTGAGAGCCTGCATTCAGGAGGGCGTTCTCCCAGACTGCCCTCTGTTCCACAACAAGCTGCAGTTTCCTCCGTCTGGCATCCTGACCCCCAACATCGCACTCAGTATCCTTCACCAAGCAACACACACCTTTACTTTCAATGGGGAAAACCTTAGTTTTCATGTCTTTTTACTGTGAAAATGTAAAGGTTCCTGAACGTTCCTCAGATCCATTTGAGTTCTTCATGTTTAACTTTGCCTACTGCCTAATCACGCCAAAGGTGGGTTCCCCGCCCTAATTATTCAGTAAATGTATGTTTCATGGAGTTGACTGCTGGTTGTAAAGCAGAAGGGTGGAGGATCTGTGCATCTGTTGCAGCAGAACCTTCAATTTTAACCAGTTAACTCTGTGCATGCTTTCAGAATTTCCCTCAAGGCCAGCAAGGAAGCTGCACGGACAGCGCCTACTTTGTGTTGGTGGACATGTACCTGAAGTATTTCCTCCCCAGTGAAGGAAGCGTGCCTCCCTCTGACTCCAGAGGCTCTGTCACTGCTCCGTCTCCACGGTATTATGACTAAAATCTGTTTCAGGAACCCACCCCACACACTAGAAAACAGGACAACCGTATTCTGAGTATTTGTTCTTTTTTCAGAATAGCAGTACATTTATTTTAATTCTGGCTTTAAAAAAGTTTTAGCTCTGTCAATGTTCTGCAAGTTGTTCCTCCCTGACACTAGAAAAAATAATTTACTGAAGATCAGATTTAGATTTCAAATTCCAGATTTAAGAAAAGTTAGTCTCTCACATGAAAAGGCTTATATGTTCTGCCGCGAAAAAAATTCCAACGTCCAGAAATTAGTCCGTCCATCTTTCGTTTAGCCATTTTTGAGAAAGGTGACATTCAATGACTGTCTACAGAAAAAAGGAGCGCTTGGCGGTTTCGACTGCGCGCCAAGATAATGGCAAAGCATTGTGGGATTTGGAGTATTAGCGGTACAGTATATACCGCAGGCCAGCTCTAATGCACATTTGATATGATCTCACGGGGCAATTATAATTACACATTTCGAGTTTGACACATGTGTCCTAGTGTGTAGCAAAGGAATGAATGACTCCCTATCTCCCTACAAAAGGCTGCTATTAATCAAGAGGTAGAACAAACATTAATCATTGTTCTAGAAAAATAACCCAGATGATGTGAATCTTTCCAGTGACCTTAAACAATCTGCATCTGTTTGTAACTGTGTCTTTTAATGTCATACAAGTGTCTGAATGGTAGTTGTGGAAAGCTGATTTTTGCTTACATTTTCCAGACCTTCCAGTGTGTCCTTTGCTGGTTATGGTGTTCACAGCCCAAGTCTGCTGAAGCATCACATTTTCCATCAACCCTCAGTGAACGCAGACCCTGCAGCCCAGGAGATCTGGAGGTCAGAGACTCTGTTGCAGGTGAGACTCTAGTCAGGTGGCACATGCTGGGAACTGAGGTGACATGCAGGAGTCCAGCTAAGATTAGAAACCTTTCAGCTAAATGTCTGCACTCTTCTAGGTTTGATTTTGAGTTTGATACTGTATTCTTTTTTAGTTCTTCATCACAGCAGACTAATTCCAGAGTAGAGAATGGTTGAAGCTCTTTCTACTGGTTTCTTGACATGCATTCCGCCCTTTTCGCCTCATCTCCAGAAGGCATGTTGCCATGGCATCAGATCCCACATCCAATGAATGTGTTGGCCGTGTTAGTTTTACATTTAGTAACTGTTTTAAAAATGAAAACAGCTGTGGTGACACGGGCGTCCCAGCTGCTTGCTGAGTTATTACGGTTTGATGCTCTCACCATGTTAAAATGTACCTAAACTTCTGTTGAGATGATAACAATGTTAAGATTAACACATATAGTCAAGTCTTTAAGCAGGTACAACCACATAGTGATGGTGCAGGAACAGCTGCATGGTGATGGTGCAGGAACAGCTGCATGGTGATGGTGCAGGAACAGCTGTACGGTGATGGTGCAGGAACAGCTGTACGGTGATAGTGCAGGAACAGCTGTACGGTGATGGTGCAGGAACAGCTGTACGGTGATGGTGGGGGAACAGGTACAGCTGCATGGTGATGGTGCAGGAACAGCTGCATGGTGATGGTGGGGGAACAGGTACAGCTGCATGGTGATGGTGCAGGAACAGCTGTACGGTGATGGTGCAGGAACAGCTGTACGGTGATGGTGCAGGAACAGCTGCATGGTGATGGTGCAGGAACAGTTGCATGGTGATGGTGCAGGAACAGCTGCATGGTGATGCTGGGGGAACAGGTACAGCTGCATGGTGATGGTGCAGGAACAGGTACAGCTATACGGTAATGGTGCAGGAACAGCTGTATGGTGATGGTGGGGGAAAAGGTACAGCTGTAAGGTGATGGTCGAGAAGTCATGTGCTTCCGGAAAACCTGAGCTTTTGCCGTTCTTAGTGTAATGTATTCGTGTCTAGTCACACTTTGATCATGTCATGCAGGCTCATCCCATAACAGTGAAACAGGTGGTTAAATGGACAGTCAGGCACGTTAATGCACTTTCAACCATCATGGTCAAAGTACAAGTGTCAGCAAAAATGTCTATGTCTGCCAAGTCCAGTTTCATGTGTCTTTTATGTGTCCCACAACTTTCATTGCATAGCAAAGCTTTCAAAACTTTGATGAATCCAGATGGAGGAAACTATCGATGTTTCATTCTTTTTCAGATGTTTGTGGAGGTCTGGCTCCACCATTACTCACTGGAGATGTACCAGAAGCTGCAGTCTCCACAGGTAAAGGTAAGACAGAAATCTCCTGCCCTCATCTTCTGTGCTGCAGCATTACACGGCTGGCTGCCGATTGGCTGAACACGTCCCCTCCCTCGCTTTGACTTAGCAGGAAAACGGTCCTGGCCGAACAGGCTGCCCTTGTGCTACCATGACAACAGATAACCCACTCCAGACTTTGAACTGGTCAAATTTCAGGGTAAAGTCGGCCCCCTTAGCAGACCAGTATGAAGTAGTTTTGCTTTCACAGAGAAAAGTCTGATGTATGTGTGTTCACACTGCAGGCAGCTGCAAGTCTGCCACATCTAGATGCATCCTTTAGTCTTTGAAGTACACCACAGGAATCATTGTGGAACACGTCAGGCTCCCGGGTTTTGCTTGTAGAAGTAAACATGTTAAAGCTGCAGAGTTTG
The DNA here is from genome assembly GCA_037389245.1 of Oryzias sinensis. Lineage (NCBI taxonomy): Eukaryota > Metazoa > Chordata > Actinopteri > Beloniformes > Adrianichthyidae > Oryzias > Oryzias sinensis. The sequence continues at coordinate 6,129,473 of CM074493.1, read as the reverse complement.
TCGTGCTGTTTTTGGTGGCGCTTTTGCTTCTTTTTGCATGTTTTGCATGTTGCATGAGCTCGTCAGCCGGGTCTGTTGTTGCCATTGAACCCCTTTGTGGTTGCATGTAAAATTCCAGCATCCAGCCAGATGTTGACTTATAAGAAAAGTTAAGCTGAGCTGAAATGAGAGAAAACAGACACTGAGGCTATGTTCACACTGCAGGCTGAAACGACCCAATTCCGATTTTTTTTATTTGCCTCTATGCGACCTGTATCTGATCTTTTCATGACAGTCTGAACGACACAGATCTGATCTTTTCAAATGCGACCCAGGCCACTGGGGTATGTGGTCCTGAAACCGATACGTATCTGATCTGATCTTTCCCGTTCTTACCCAACACACTTCCGCTGCCCCCCCCCACACACACACACTCCCTCCTGCGCTGCACATGCTCTCTCCTCTCTCTTACACACGCACGCAGCCCCAGCACATACACATCCCCGTTCCACAATGGTGGATACAGGCGATCCTGGCTCCATTGCCTTCTTAAAATGAGAAGATTGTTATTGTGCTGGCTCCTTTGTGAAAATAAATGTAATATTGCAAAAGAGCTCAGCTGTTGACAACACTGTTTTGGACATCCATTGTTAACGTTAGCTACTTCCGCAAACAACAAGTGACGTTGTTCACTGTTGAGTACTCTTCTGTGCATGCGGGTCACTTCTGGGTCATTCCACGGTCACACAGGAGTTCACAAAAGTTCGGATTTAATTGGAAATTTGAACAGCCTTGCAAAATAATTGGAATTGATCATTAAGCCCTGCAGTGTGAACGTAGCCCAAGCTAATGAAATGCACATCAAAAGCTGAGAGTAGTGGTACCCGAGCTGGGCGTGGACCACAGACTGGACGCTGGTCCTCGGGCCGTGGCTTTCTCACTCACTCACTGTTTCTTCCATGCTGCTGATGCCACTTCTTAAGTAATTAACACATTATTTGTTCAGTGTACTGAGCTGTTTTTAGTGTTGGGCTGAAAGAGGAGTTCCTCTTAAAAACAAACAAGGTCAAACATATGAAGCTTAAAAGCACTAACGGGGCAAATCTGAAATGATCCCAGTTTCTTTTTCACATAAAGGATTGTTATTACGTCCTTCATCATGTTGCTATAAAATCTCATTTGTCATTTCACTCCCTGCATTTTTGCTTCTTAGGAAAAAACAAACAGCCCCTCCTTAAAACCACCTATAGAAACACAGTTGCAGTTTGTGAACGCTGACAGGGCCCCCTCCTGCTGACACGGAGGTCTGCATTTATACAAACTGCTAGTCAAAAGTTTCACAACAGCCCAGTTATCTAGGTTTGTTTCCAGTTCAAGGTGGTCAGGTTTAGAGACGTTTTGAAAGGGGCTTCTCCCAATGACCGACTCTGGTCCCTGTTCACAGCCGCAGACACGCCCCCACCGCACATGCATGCTTTTTTCCTTCTGCTCGCTCCCATATCCGGACAGTGTTAAAGGCACCTTGACGATCTTAGACCAATCTTAGTCATTTTACAGAAGCGGAGAGCGGCAGGTTGCCAACCCTGTATATAGACCCTTTAAAGTTTAGGAAATAGTTTGGTCTATACAGTGTGTCCTTGCTAAAACACTGTTCACCTTTAGCGGTCTCGCGGTTTTCCAGTTTTTTTTTTTTTTTTTGCGTTTCTGCTATTTTTTCCCCAATTAACAGCACATTGAGTTTTACATCCGTTTTCAATAAAGCATTGGATTCTTCTGAAACTTTTGACCGGTGTTTGAAGAAATAACAAACAAAATCTAACATTTAGAGTTCTTTCTCTTGCTGACAGAAACCGTAGGTATTCCAGGTCTTCATTAGTTACCATTGAAAGAACTTCCTGGTAAAGTTCTGTAGGAAGCACTTTTTGTTTGTGACCTTCCTTCAGCCCTGCTGTGACTCGGTGTGGACAGAGGGAGTCCTCTTCATCTGCCAGCACAGTGGAAGCCTTGTGTTTGCACAGTTTTTGATTCCTGTTTGTCTCCTCTCCTGTCGTCTGCTCTTCTCCTCCTAAATCTCTGGTTGCTTTCCTGTTTGTGCTGCTTCCTCTTCTCTTGTTGTCGTATGCACCAACTTCCTGCCACCTTCTTTTCTGTTGTTTCTTCCTCACGCCCCCTTTCCATGCCCCCCTCCCTTCCCTCTCCTCCCTGGTGGTTACGGGTGAACAGCTGGCGCTGCTGCAGTACCGCCTCAGTTTGTCCAGCATGCCGAGCCAACCCCACGCCCCACCAGGCTCTGGGACCCTCCACACCTACCAAGTACTTTTACCTTTTAACTCTCCCCCGCCCAATTGGGGCCTCCTGGAGGTAAACCTTCAGTCAGATAGGTTCACAGTCAAGGATCCTTCTCTCCTGCTGGGGGCCACAGTTGATCAACAGTAGCTCAACATGTGTTTGGAGGCTGCAGCCCGTTTCACAGTGCTGTTGTGGGGAAAAGCTGCAATCAGGCTCCACCCCTTGACGAATCATGGCGTGCCCAAGTGTGCCCAACCATAGTGCGATACTTCATTGTGAAAATGGGGGGTGGGGTACAAATAAGATGTGGAGATGCACCCATGTGGTCTTATTGTATTTAAGGCTCATAGTTGCGCAGAACTTCAGATTGAACAGTTTGGATGCCGCGATCAGTCTTCAAAGACAAACTCAAAACTGATCAGACATGGAGTCTGAGTCAGGATTCCCTCACTACTTACTGCACTAAATGGGTCTTCTCCAATTTTTTGGGGGGTCCGAATCTACATTTCCAAAATCCAGTGCCCTGGAAATTTCCCAGAGATCTATTGAGTATTGATGCCCACTAGATCGAAAATAGACCACAATACACTGCATTGTGCAGTTGATAAATAGTCTTTGTAATGTCGTTATACTTATTAGGGTGTTGCTTCAGCAAGTGGATGATGTCATCTTCATCTTTAAAAAAACTAGTGAGCATGTGTCTGGCTTACATTCAAATTCAGACCGTGGGATAGTCCCAGACTATATACGGTAGTCTTTTAGCAGTTAGGGAAGGGATGTGCAATTCCAGGCCTCAAGAATTTGTGTTTGAGATGTTTTCTAACCAACCTGCCACTGAAGCTCCTTATTGGCTAAACACACCCGATCAGCAGATAAGCAGGATTTCTGGAAAACCAGCAGGAGGCCGGCCCTCCAGGCCTGGAGTTTGACACCCTTGATGAGGGAGTAGTGAGGGAATTAGACATAGCTCATATCTGTGTCCTGGACCGCCACTGGTGTGTCTTTCATGTTTTTGATCACGCAGGCAACAGACTTTCAATTCCAACAAAAACACTGAATTGATAAAGGTTTTTATGAAACTTAGCATTGGCTCAACCACATAATGATGTGTAGCCATTTCATCATGCTGGGCGCCCACTGCGCCAGAGGATTACGCTGTTTCAGTACAGCTGTACAGAGGCAGAATAGACCAGCACTCTGAAAATAGCTTTGGACAAATTGTACGCACTGCAAAACAACTCTAACCTCCTTAGTACAGATATTCTGTGCACCATCAGATCTGTGTGTGAGTGACGGACGGTCTCATCTTAATTCAGTCAACCTAATAATAAGACCATGGAGACGGCTGGACTAAATTCCCGGCACCTGTGTGTCCTCTAGGTAGAGAAGTATCCTTGACAACAGATGCAACCCTGGAATGAAGCTTTGGAATCTGCGCAGACCTGGATTTGGCTGTCTGCATTGTGTTTGGAAGCATGTCTTAACGGTTGTGTGGTGGCTTTGCTGTGCAATTGTTGCTTAATCAAACTCAGAGCTGCTGCTCAGCCCATTTCATGTTGAAGGATTTTCAGGGAACCCTTCTAGCTGTAATTTATGTGCCAACACACAAAGGTTGATTCTTGAATCCTGCTGCTTAGAAACAGAATGACAAGGGGGCTTTGGCATGAAGGTAAACTCCAGTGTAACACACAGGTCCCACGCATGAGTTTGACTAAATAGTTGGATTCCAAACAGAGTTTGACATTTTCAGAAGTTCAAGTTTCACTTTATACATAAACATAAAAAATCATGAAAGAAGTTTCTCTCTTAATGGAAGTTGGAATGTTTACGTGAGTTAAGCATCAGTTAGACAACATGTTACTCCAAATAAAAACGGCACGTTTTAGGACCAAAACTTAGCTAATGTGACTCTGAGAAGGAGAGTCCATCCATGAAACCATAGACCATCCTAAAGGCCCGTACACACCGGGACGAATTTCGCCCGCGTTATTCGCCGACGTTTAACGCCTTGTAACTAAACAAAGGGCACCAAATGTGAGTGTGCACACTGCCGCGAAAAAACTCCACGCGTCAAAGCGTCACTTTTTAAAAAACGCGTCGGGTTCGTTTTTTTGGTTTGACGCGCCGCATCAAAAACTATACGACCAATGAGAATGGCGCTTTTGCACACGTGTCTGGAGCTTCTGAAGTTACAGTAAAACACAACTTGGGGGCACACATACCAGCGAAGAAGATATACACCAAGTAGCGTCTACACTGCCGCAAAGAAATAATGACGGACATTCTAAAATATCCCCGAAAACGCTCATGATACATTTTCAGCTCTTTTACCAGTCGATAAAACTCCCTATGTTCTTCTCTTCTCGTAATTATGGGATGTACCCAAAATCGGCGTCTTTTCCGGCGTCTTTCATCATTCAACAGAACAATAATTTCTTCATCGCTGGAACTGGAGCTACTGGTGCTGGAAATATTCATGTTTTCTGTGTGATTCTGACAATCGCGTAAATACTTGCTCTCTTCTTCTGAGTGAAAAGCGACTTTAAGAAGCATAAAGTTGCGCAGCGCCACCTTGTGTACAGGGGTATTTCTGTTTTACATTAAGCGCCATGTAATGTCAGGGAATTAAATTGCATGTTCACTCGGCTCATCATCAGCGAAAATCGCCTGGGTGTGAACACAAATACGTGTTAAAAACGCTGGCAAATAACGGCTGGCGAATATTCGTCCCGGTGTGTACGGGCCTTAAGTCAAGGTTTCTTTAGGACTACGCCATCATGGTAGATAGAGATGAGCAATCCCCCTCTGATGTGAAGAAATAGAAACAATGGCGTACATGAAAGGAGCAAAGTGGAAAATGTTCAAAGCCCAGAGCAGAATAACTGGAGCTCAGCATCATCTCTGAGCTTTGAGTCTAGCCTCAAACTGAAAGGGGTCTGTCTGCCTTCTAGGTCTGAAGGAGCAGCAACAGATCACCCAAATGTGGATTACTCTATTAGTTGGTTGGAGATGCGGGGCTGTGCTTGGAACCATTGTCCTGTTTTGTGACTGTATCCATTGTCCCACAGACTGCATCCTATTTGACCTGAGAAACCTGTAGGTGTTCAGGTCCTGTAGATGCACACCAGCCACACCATCACCACCCACCGCTCTGTTCACACGTTGAGTCTTCCTGTCTGAAAGATATCCACAAGTCTCGTGTTTTTTTTCTAAACCAAGATGAAAGAAACAAAAATCAGCTTTTCCTGTTGATATGTAGAGGCGTGTGCGGTCCTTTTCTCATGAGGTGGGTCTTTTTGGGCTTGAAATGAAATAACCGGGGTCCAGAGTAGCGTGGAGTAGTTGCTGCGGTGAGTGGAGAGCGTGGGACCCTTGTGTTCTGGGGTCTGAGAGCCTTTGGCTGCTTCTGGTCTGGGACACGCTGAGGCTGGCTTTTCTGGGAAGTTGGGAGTCTGTTCTAGTGCTGGTGTGGAACGCTGTGTGACCGCCTGCATTTTCAGGAGCCCTTCAGTCCGTCAGAGGAGCTTGTTTTGGTGGTGCGTCTGCTGGTCAAGCATCTTCATGCCTTCTCCAACAGCCTAAAGTCCGAGCAGGTGTCGCCTTCACCCCCACCCCAGTCGCACGCTCACACCAGCCCGCTGGAGGAGTTCAAGAGGTCAGCCTCATACACACTTCTGTTGCTTCATGGAAGCTCCTAAACATTCCTTGTTTAGGAAGTTCTGTCTTTGTGGTTGGTCAACGCGCTGGTCTGTACTCTTGCAGGGTGGTGGTGCAGCGGTTTGTGCAGCAGAAGCTCTACCTGTTCCTGCAGCACTGCTTCGGTCATTGGCCTCTGGACGCCTCCTTCAGAGCAGTAGGTTTTCCCTGCCACTCAACCATCCCTTTGAACTGTTTTCTGACTGCAGACTGATGGTTTCACCTCAGCTGTTGTTTGCACTGTGTGGTTCAGGTGTTGGAAACCTGGCTCAGCTTCATCCAGCCGTGGAGATACACTGGGGAGAAAATCAACCCTCAGCCCGACCAAAACAGAACCATTCCTGACAAATGGTGAGACCCGTCATTCGGTTCTCCCATGTCCAGCTGGGTCAAAGTTAGCGGCAGATGTTTGAGAGAAAATCGTGCTTCTCTGATGGAAACGTCTTCTCTGCAGGGAGCCCTTCATTCAGGAGAACCTCCTCATGTACACCAGGCTCTTCCAGGGGTTCCTGAACAGAGCCGTCAGGATGGACTTGGTTAACGGGAAAAATGCTCTCATGGTGTTCAGAGTGGCTAAAGTGTTCTCCCAGCCCAACCTGTCAGAGATGATCCAGAGAGGTGAGAGCCGTTTCATGTGTGCAGAATCCTCCTTAAGTGAGTCAGATCCGTGCTGAAGAGACGCAGCGCTGCTTTCTGTGGTGTCTTTATAATAAACGTGTGCTTCTGTAGTGGAGCAGCTGTTTCTGGAGCCAGAGCATGTCCTCCACCACCGACAGCCCCGCGGCTACCTGACGCCCAGCCACGGAGGCAGCTACCTGTCGTCACGGCAACGAGTGGTGACAGACATGGTGTTCAAAGTGAAAAGCCATGTCTATGCACTGGAAGGACAGGACTGTCAGTACACACAAATGTTTGGCACTGAGCTCAAAAGCGCCGTAAGTTTACCAGAACTCTCAGGAGAGATTTGACTTGTTTACTCCCAAAGGTTCCATTCCAGTAGAACTGAACAGTGAGTACAGAAAATATTCAGTCCCCTTTAAATGTTACACTCTTTGTAATGTTGTAGCCATTTCCTAAAATCAGGGAAATGCATTCTATTTCTCAGTCATGTTCACTGACTGAAGCATCTTGACAAAAAAACTAGAGTAGAAAACCTCCTTTTGAGCTGGTGCAGCCACGAGTCAACTTAAAAATGAACAAGTTTGCCACTCCTGGGTTTGTGGGAGGGACCTGGCTGCAGACAAGATGGGGCCCTGCCATCATCAACTGAAAGTGGAAATTAAGTCTGATTTAAGGTCCACCTGTGGTGCGTCTACAGTCCGTCTGCCTTCCATTTGCGGTGTATCTGCGGTCCGACTGTGGTGCGTCTTTGGGCTGTTTGCATTGTGTCTGCAGTGCGCTCTGTTGCGTTGCATGACGCAAAAAAAAATTTCTTCTCTTGTAAATTTTCAGAAATTTCTACTCATGTTTCTTTTATCTGTCAGTATGCTTCAGTCTGTGTAAATTACTGAGAAATAAAATGACCTTTCCTGATTTTAGCAAATGGCTGCAACGATGCAGCGAGTGAAACATTCGAAGGGGGCTGAAAACTGTTTGTAGCCTTTGCATGTGAAAGGGTCACTGTGGGGCAGAACGTAACGCTGTTGGTGCTCAGTGTGGGGTTTTTGTCTGCAGGTCATGAAGTTGATCCAGATCATTGCTCAAGCTCGTCAGACGGCCAAGAGAATATCGGATCACTCCACTGAAATGGCCACCAGCAGCTCCTTCCTGTCCTGGTTTGGGTTTAGCTCCTTTGATCCCAGCAGCACGTTTGCAGGTGCAGAGGCCGAGGACAGCGGTGAAAGTCTGAAAAGAACCCATGAATACTTGGACAAAGCTCTGGAGAACCTGTGTCAAATCTACAAGGTCAGATGTGTTTGGGTCATGGTCTGTTTTTAGTCTTTCTCATATTGTCACACTAAGAGCGACCGTGGTGCAGAAGTAGAGCGGTCGACTTCTGATCGGAAGATGACCGGTTCAGGCCCCGTTCTGCCTGCTTATGTGTCAAAGTGTCCTTGGGCAAGACACAACCCCACGTTGCTCCTGGTGGTTATAGGTCGGTACCAGTGTTAGGCAGCCGTCTCATTCAGCGTGTGAATGAGGCTGACTGTAAAGTACTGTGGGCCTTCTAGAAGGGTAGTAAAGCTCTTTATAAGTATACGCCTTTTACCATTTTACTGAAGTAAAAACCAAAAATGGAAAGCTGTCAGTAAAATGTCAGTAATGTGCAGTTATGACTGAGACTTCAAACATTGATTTTGTTGTTCTGATCTATTAGCAGTGCTAAAGTGAGCAAGAAAATCTTTCTACATAAATTATATCAAACTGCAAATCTTGTTGCCAAAAAGAATTTAAACACTAAAAAAACTAGGAGGTTAAAACTCCTATGGGTGCGTTAGAGGAACCCAGTACTGTTCAGAAGCGGTCATGGATTCCTCTACAACGTGAATGCAGAGCAGAAAAGCTTCTAAATCTCCCAGCATCTCCAACCATCAACACTTACTGTGGCGTATTTATCAACTATGCCAACAAGTGGTAACAAATGTACAAAAACTCCAACACACACGTTACGTGGGGCCTCTGATCTTCTGTCCCCTACCCATCCCTGGTGGGGGGAACTGGGCCCACTGCCTTGAGTGTTGGCTTCCGTGACCCTTTCTCCCTCCCCATTTATTTATTTGGGCATGGGGGGGTTGTGAGTGTCTGCTCCCGTCCTCATGCGGCCGTCTCATTCTGGTTGCAGCTGAATCAAGGCCAGCTGACGCAGCTTATGATCAGCGTCAGCTCCTCTCAGGATGAAGCTCAGTCCAAGCAGCTGCCCGACTGCATCCAGGAGGCGGGGGGGCTCATCCTCACAGAGTTGGGCAGGAGGCAGGTGAGATGTGGCCGTGACACCGGAGCTGCCTGGGAGCTGCAGCGGAAACCCCCGTCTGACTCTGTGTGTGTGTGTGTGTGTTTAAGATCATAAATGGACAGCGCCGGTTTGACGTTCAGTACCAGGGAGACCCAGAGCTTCAGCCCATCCGGACTTATGAGAACGCCCTGCTGGTCAGGCTGCTCTACAGACTCTCTTATCTGCTCAACCAGAGGGTGGGTGTCTGGTCATGTGACCGGCTCAGAAAGAAAAAATGCAACTGAAACTTTTTTTACAGTTGAGATTTAAAGCACTTGTTTTAAATCCCACTATATTCCTCTATTCTAATACAAAGCTTACAGTTATAGAAATCAAAGTTTTTAAGGTGACATTTTATGACCTAGTATTAATAAAGTTAATACTCTATAACCTTTGATTTTAAATAGTTGGAGCCACAAAGAAGTCTTCATCACACACAGAACATCATCATTTCTGTGATTTTTCTGCACTTCGAGTTTATGGAGGCACCTTCAGTATTCATAGTCTTTGTCACTAATAGACAGTCGTCTGAACAGAGTTCCCTGAGGATCTTAGGAAGTCTTAAAAGCAATGCATACCTTAAAAGGCCTTCAAAAGGTTTTGACTGTTGATATCTGAGCATTCAAAATTGTGCTGTTCTAAACTTCTCTGTATTACATTTCTTGTCAAAAAATGACATTTTTCAACCACAATAATTTTGACCAAATAATGTAAATGAAGAGCAGCAGAATCAGAATATGATCATATTTACTAGGGCCACACGATATGAGGAAAACTTGCAATATGCTGTCAGTGATCAAACAGCAAATCAACCAAAAACATCATTTTCATTTCACTGCTACAGTTTAATTTAAATAAGAGTCAACATAACTTAAATTACTCTCCAAATGACCCTCGTCTACATAGAAGGCGAGCATCTAACATCAAAGGGCTCCATCATAATGGTCAAATGCATAAATGGATTGATTTGATTCATTAATACTTAAAGCTGCCTCAAGGTTGTTTCAGCAGATTTAAGGTAACCCATTTTGGCCATCTTTTGCTATATGGATATTGCACAGCTTGATATTGCAACATTGATAAATTTGTCATTTATTGTGCAGGCCTTTTTTCCCCAGAACCTCTCTTGTAGTAGGACAGTAAGGTGAGGATTAGCTATGACTGAAAACTTGGCTGGACTTCTTGATTCGTGTCCTCAGGGGGCCCTCGAGTCGCCCTAATGGGGGCCTTCTTCAAAAAAACTGCTAATCACAGCCGAGCTGCAGTGGAGAGATTATCTATTAACAAAGAGGTGGATTTTGACAACACGCATGGGGACGCTGTGGTCACATGGTGTGTGACCACGTCATACAACATAGAGCTGATACCTCTGCCTGGCCTAGAAATATCCTGTTGACCGACTGTGGATTAATTTACTGATTCTCAGTCTCTGTTTCCAACTCTATACCAAGGCACTAAAACAGCTCCTGGTAAGCTTAGGGGGAGTCAGGACCAGGCATTCCCATTTGGACTTAGATAGGTTGAAGACGGAGGCGGAGCCCCAGAGGAAGGGAATAGAGGATCAGCTTAACCCTTGTTTCTATCCTAGGCACTTTACCATTGGGAGTTGGGTCATCTAGACCCACTAGACAGTGTACTGAACCTTTTCTCTTCAATGATTTGTGATCTTCACTGGTTTCCATGGATTACATGAAATCTTTCCACCTTTATCCACCTTTGTCATGGTAGGAAGAACACGTCAATGTAAGGGTGGAGTCAACGGATAGCACAAGGGTTAAGGAGCCCAGGCTGAATAGAAGGTGTCTGAGGTTCTGGCCAGTGATGCAGACAGACCAGGAGAGGAGGCTGAGGGAAAGGCAGGGAGATTGACCCTAACACCAGAAGGCGTGGCTCTAGTGGATAAAGAGATGGAACCATGAGTGCCGTGATCAGAAGTTGACTTTGTTTGGGAATGATGCTTATTTGTTACTTATGAACCTATGTTTTTATTTGTATTTCATATTCAGAAATACTGTTGTTTTGATTGTTCTGAATTTCAAGGATTTCATTTTTCTTCTTTTTTTGGGAATTGGAAAGAGAAATGAATTTTTTCAGCTTTTAAAAATGTCTTAAATTGAGCTTATAAAGATGTGTGAACATCTTCGTACATAATGCAGACTCTGACTTCATGAAACCTGCAAAGTCAAATTCATTGAAATACTAAAATGTATTTTGGGTTTAAAGTATTTTTAGAAACCAAATCGGTTATTATATTTCATCAAATCCACATTTTCAGAGGTTCCTCCAAACTTTTCGACAGTTACTGACCAGTAACTTTAGATTATCTGAACTAGACCAATGCGCTTTGGTGTCCTGCTCTGACCTTCATACCTGTCTTCTGTCATCAGCTTGGGGGCTTCATGAGTGCGCTGTGCTCGCGTCCCGACTTCCTGGGTCGCCTCGGCCGCCATTACCTGACAGACCCCGATGCCACTGGCCGGCTAAGGCAGAGCCCGATGTCCCAGCAGGTGCTGGAGCGGCGCCGCCAGCCAAGGCTGAGCCTGCGGCCGCTGGCCAGCTACAGGACGCTGCTGCTGCTGCTGGTCTTCTACATGCTAGGGGCTGTGCTGTCGCTGGGCCCCCTCTCTACCACAGCGCTGCTCCTCACTGGGGGGCTCCTGTTTGGGGTGTTGATGACGCTGTGTGGAGATAAACTGAAAACACACTGAGTGGCGCCCACGGCCAGCGTCTGTCTGCGGCTGTTTGAACTCTTTCAGGGCCTCGCATTGACCTCCTCGGTGCTTCATTTCAGGTTGCTCTTTGAAATAGAAATACTTGGTTGTTGTTCAGCGAACCTGCATTTATTGTGGAGTAAAATGTCAGTGCTGTTTCTGCAGAAGCTCTACATGCTGCCCCCTGCTGGAGGAGCGGTGCACCTGACAGCTTATACTTTGTGATGACTCATAAAGTTGTGTACCGTAAATAAAGGGTTTATCTTTTCCTCCAAACAACGGCGACAGCCAAAAAGACTGAGGGAAGAAAATGTTTTTTTGTTCAATAAACAGTTTTCACTCATTTGTACAGTCACGTCCCAGATGCTCTTATTTATTATATTGCATTTTATAAGATTCTGTGTGTGAATAATTAAAGTGAGATCTTTCTTTCTAGTTTTTAACTCTTGTGCTATCTTAGATGACCCCACCCGTACATTGACGGGTGGGGGGGGGCTGGGTTCTCTCCCTCTTTACATTCCATCATCCACCCCAGAAGAACAGAAACACTCACTCGAGCACAGGTGCTATCTCACCTTTGCACAGTTTGCGTGACTGAATGAAATGTTTCACATGTGTTAGTCTGAATGCATACGTAGGCGTGTGTGAATGTTAGTGGTAGTTTGTACATGTAGACTTGTTTTTGTCTGAACACATTCGGAGCCAACAGGTGTGTTTGTAACATTTGAGTGTGTGTTTGTGGACAAGCCCCGCCCATTTTAGATTTTTCATGCATCTAAACCTGTCAGATGTGATTATAAAGCTCCAGCAACTTTTTGCTTTCTGATGCCTCATGATCTTATCCTCGCTACTATAATCACCCCTGCACCCCCCCCCCCGTTCTGTGTCATCCCTCTCTTCTTTCCTCCTTTTCTTTTCCGTCCGGTCTAACAAAAAATTTTCACAAAAATAATAAACATGAATAAAGTTTAGCTGAAATTACAAAAGGTTTTTCTTACATATACATTTGGTGTATCATAAGATTCATAATACATGTTGTAAACGTAAAATTTGTCCAACACAAAAGGCTTTCAACTCTCCTCTGTTTGCTTAGCTGTTGGACAGGACAAGTTAAAAAAAAAGTTGATCGTCTGCCTAAACCCCATTGTCAGAAGTTGTGCGGGCTCCCACGACAGGGCCTGCACAAACCATGCAGGGGCACAACACCCGCTGGAGGTTAATGCCGCCCTAACCTGACAATAAACCTCCTCTGCCAGTTCGTCTCAGATTATTTCACAGTGATGTGGGGTTTTATAAATGATGAATTGACGTTATCTACAAATCATCAAATCATGAGGTTTGTGTTCTGAACAAGCCTTTCACTAGAAAACGTTGTGTTCTGCAGAAGCATTTGGCCTCCTCCATGTCTTCCTCACTAGTGCCTGTTGTCTGTCATTTTTTAATTCTAAAAAGGGGCCAGCTCTTGATGTGTGTGACGCGTTCTGGGGGGAGATTCAGCATCAGACTCCAAATACTGCAACGTTTGCTCAATTCAGAACTGCCTGCATGTCTGCTGTGTGCAGCAGTGGCCACATGGGGGCAGTGTGGCACAGGTTCTTGGAACCTCTCACCAATGAGTTCTACAAGCCATAACCTAGGCAAGATTCTGTGCAGCGCCTCCAGAGGCTGCAGATCTCAGGACGGCCTCTGCTTGAAGGTTTCCCTCCTGCTGCATCTGAAATAGTTTAGAAACATTCATGACCTCAATTTGGATCAAAGACCACATTTCAGCACTTTTGTATCCACAGATGATCCTCACGGTCACAGCCAGGAGGAACTTCTGTCTATGGAAATGAGTCTTCGTCTCTATGGCAACACTGCATCACAGGAGGAAACAAAGCCCCTGAGGTTCAGGAAGTGATGTGGATTGAAAGAGTTCTGACTCAGTTCTGGATGAAATGACTTCAGCGGCTTTTGTTCAGGCGTTAACAAAAAAGGGGCTAAACTTTTAGCAGGAACGTCTTTCCTCATTTTTCTTGACACGATTATTGGTAATAATAAAAACAAATAGAAAATAAAAGGGGTTAAGATGGCGCCCCGTCTGCTGTCAGAGCTGATGATCTTCCCCCCAAAACCTGAATGCTAGTGTGGAGATGGACATGGTTTCGGCTCTGAGCTTTTCTAAGTATCCCTGGTGCTATCCTAGGCTCTTTCACATTGGGATTTGGGTCATTTAGACCCATTAGACAGTGCGGTGAACCTTTTTTCTTCAAGGTTTTGTGAACCTCACTGGTGTCCATGGATTACATGAAATCCATCCATCCATCTTCCTCCGCTTATCCGGGTCGCGGGGGCAGCAGTCTAAGCAAAGATGCCCGGACTTCCCTCGCCCCAGCCACTTCCTCCAGGGGGGACCCCGAGACGTTCCCAGGCCAGCCGAGAGACGTAGTCTCTCCAGCGTGTCCTGGGTCTTCCCCGGAGCCTACGCCCAGTGGGACATGCCCGGAACCCCTCTCCAGGGAGGCGTCCAGGAGGTATCCAGACTAGATACCCAAGCCAACTCATCTAGCTCCTCTCAATGTGGAGGAGAAGCGGTTCTACTCCGAGCCCTCCGCGGGTGGCTGAGCTTCTCACCCTATCTCTAAGGGAGCGCCCCACCACCCTACGGAGGAAGCTCATTTCAGCCGCTTGTATTCGGGACCTCGTTCTTTCGGTCATGACCCATAGCTCATGACCATAGGTGAGTATTGGAACGAAGATCGACCGGTAAATTGAGAGCTTTGCTTTTTGGCTCAGCTCTCTCTTCACCACAACGGACCGATACAGCGACCGCATAACTACTGATGCCGCTCCGATCCGCCTGTCAATCTCACGCTCCGGTCTTCCCTCACTCGTGAACAAGACCCCCAGATATTTAAACTCCTCCACCTGGGGTAAGGATACTCCACCCATCGATGGTAAGCTAGCTTTCTCCGGTCAAGAACCATGGCCTCGGATTTAGCGGTGCTGACCCTCATACTAGCCGCTTCACGCTCGGCCGCAAACTGCCCCAATGCGCGCTGGAGGTCCTGGCTCGATGAAGCCAACAGGACAACATCATCTGCAAAAAGCAGAGAGGAAATCCTGTGGTCCCCAAACCAGACCCTCTCTGTCTGAAATTCTGTCCATAAAAACTATGAACAGAACCGGTGTTAAAGGGCAGCCCTGCCGGAGTCCAACGTGGACCGGGAACAGGTCTGACTTGCTGCCGGCTATGTGAACCAAGCTCCTACTCTGGTCATACAGAGACCGAACAGCCCTTAGTAAGGCTCCCCAGACCCCATACTCCCAGAGCATCCCCCACAGGATACCATGGGGTACACAGTCGAATGCCTTCTCCAAATCCACAAAACACATATGGACTGGATGAGCGAACTCCCACAATCCCTCCAGCATCCTAGATAGGGTGTAGAGCTGGTCCACTGTTCCACGGCCAGGACCGAAACTGCACTGTTGTTTCTGGATCTGAGGTTTGACTATTGGACAGACTCTCCTCTCCAGTACCCTGGCATGGACTTTCCCGGGGAGGCTGAGGAGTGTAATTCCCCTGTAGTTGGAACACACCCTCCGGTCCCACTTCTTAAAGAGGGGAACCACCACCCCTGTCTGCCAGTCCATAGGTACAGTTCCCGACTGCCACGCGACGTTGCAGAGACGTGTCAGCCAAGACACTCCCACAGCCTCCAGAGACTTGAGGTACTCAGGGCGGACCTCATCCACTCCCGGGGCCCTGCCACCGAGGAGCTTGTTGACTACCTCAGTGACTTCAGCCCGGGTAATAGACAGGCTCACCCCATAGTCCTCATTCTCTGCTTCTTCAAAAGAAGGCGTCAGTGGGATTGAGGAGATCCTCAAAGTATTCCTTCCACCGCCCGACAATGTCCCCAGTCGAGGTCAGAACCCCCTGATGACGAGTAAAAACAAGGGCCCAATTACGTCGCCCTGATTGGCGTCACCGGGGCCCCACTCTGGAGCCAGGCCCAGGGTCGAGGCTCGCAGGCGGGCGCCTGGTGACTGGGGCTTTTCCCACGGGCCCCGGTCGGGCACAGCCTGAAAAAGCAATGTGGGACCACTCTCCCATGGGCCCACCACCCGTAGGAGACCCCAAAAGGGACTGGTGCATTGTGGTTTGGATGGCAGTAGAGGCCAGGTGCCTCGGCGGCCCAAACCCCGGTCATGGAACTTGGCTTTTGGGGATACATGAAATCCTCTCCACCTTTTACACCAATGTAAGGGTGGTGTCATAAAGGTATAAATCATTAGTTTGTGCTCAGAACCAGACCAGTACCTCAGGTTCCTGATGTGTTCCGTGGGAAAAGCGGGTGTACTCGGTTTCTGGCATGAGGAGACCATGTCTAAGAGAACAGGAGCAACATGACCTGTTTGAGGTCCATGCTGAACTCAGATGGGAAGGACGGGCCCTGACCCGGGGAGCAAAGACCCTCCCCCCCAGGGGACCAACCCGCGATCGAAGACCCAAAAGAACAAAACTAAGAATAGGAATGACCATCGACACAATCCAAAATAAAAAGGTCACATGATAGAGAAATAAAAAAGGTCAACAAACACTTTCAACAAGTCCGAAGAAACTCTGAAAACCATCCATACATGCAAAGAATCACAAACAAATCGGTTCAAATTCAAATGGCTTTATTGTATGTATATAGATTTGTATATATTTATATATAATATATATTTATATATACTTATGAAACAACTTTTACTCGGTTGCTTGATTATCATCTTTTGTTCAGCTTAAGTTCAAACAACATGACACTAAGACCAGGGCATTCCACACATCATATCTTACAAAAGAGTAAAGAAAACAGAGTGTGTGTGTGTGTGTGCCGATCTCACACACACACACACACACACATCAGCGTACAGGTGTGGTGGTTCTGTCTGTACAGAGGGTCTGAAACCCACAAAAAGACGAGCAGACGAGTGTGAGGGAGAGGAAGAGAGCCAGATGAAGGTTTTACGGAACAGAAGGCTTCTATTGCATAGATTGAAGCAAAAAGAGAACAATGGGAGGAGACTGACTGAGGAGAAGGTGGCGCACACACTGAGGAAACACACACATACACACACACACAGGTAAAGCTCAGGGAGCGGCAGACGCCTTCATTTCACTCAGTTTTGGCCTGATGGTGCTGCCACAGAGAGACTTGGTGGGACATTTCTCAGGTTTAAAACCGCCTCAAACTCAAACCCAGATCCAAAGCCAGAAAGAATATAGAAGAGCGGAGTGAAAGACTTTTACTTTGAAAGGACGTTTGCACTTGTTCCAGTGTCTGAGGTTCTGCTCTGGTGAAGAGGAGGTTCTGGGGTTCATTGGTTTGAAACTTTCCAGTTCAAAGGTCAAAGATTTGCGTGCCTGTGCTGTTTCTCCATGTTGGATCCTAATTGAAGTTATTTGGACCTGTTTTTTTCAGACGCTGCTCAGATGATCAGATTATTAAAGCTCAAGATTCTTTCCATTTATTTAGGAACATTTTCAAGAAAAAAAGGAACTGAGTCAAACTTCCTGTTTGAGTGTCAGCAGCTCAGATTCAGAGGTTTTTAGACAGAGGATCCTTTCACGTTTTTATCAACCAAGTTACAGTTTTGAAAATGGGGAGTGGTCTGCCAGACTCCTCCCACTTCACACATAAGAGACTGATGAGTTCAGGGACAGTCTGTAGATCCCAGAAATATGAGGGGGAACTCTGGATGAATGAAATGATGGAAACAGAAGGAGGAGGTCTTTGCTTTCACCTCCTCCTCCTCCTCCTCCAACAGGCTGGGTTTCCTCAGTGTGCTTCACCTCACAGTGACAGAGCAGGATGCCGTGTTTGGAGTTCATCTGCTCCACGTTTGGGATGTTTCATTCCGTAATAAAACATGCAGAACACAGAACATTGAACACGTACACTGAACAGTTATTTTTACCCAAATGCAGTTGGTTTTTTCCTCTTTTCTACATAGTGGCTTTAGGCTACACAGAACACGACGGAACCAATCGCACCAGGTTGGACATATTGCTTTAAACCACCAAATTCTGTATATATGTCATGCATGCCACAGAGATATGTTTATACAAAAAGAACACCAACGCCTATAACTGTGTTTCGGAATAAATACAGAAACTTTCTGTCTTTTTTGCAAAGAATTTGACCGGAACTGGAAATGTCCTTCGATCTGACATCTGTGTCCGCGTCATGTTTACATGCCGATGACTTCCACATTTCATATTCCACTTCCTGCGAATCTTTTTTCTCATCTGTGGATCTGACTTCCGTCACGATGGCAGACAGGAAGCTGCTGACGTGGACGGGAGGCGAGCTCCTCCTTCACGCCGAAGCCAAGCAGCTCCACAGGCCTTCCAGAGACGGAGGGCCAGCCTTGACCGGGGAGGGGGCAGCTTACGTCACAGCGGCGGGGTGATGGCGCCCCCTCCCGTCTCCGACACACAGCAGCTAAAGCGTCCAGTGTGAGGCCAGAACCGGCCTGGGCCCGGGTGTCTGCTCTCGTGGAGGAGCACGTTTCCTGGCTGCTGGTGGCTGTGTGGTGACAGCTGTGTCCCCCCCGTTGTGGGCAGTGATGAGGTTTTGTCCGGACTTCAGGAACATACATGGAGTCAGTCCCGGACCCCCGTCCCTGACAGGTCAGGGTCTGTCAGGGACTACAACTTTGGCCTTCAGGACTGACCTGAGCCCAGTTGGAGTTTAGAAAATCTTAAATTTCGACTCCGAAGTACTGTACTGAGAGGAGGCCGGGCCGGGCAGCAGAACACAGTTGTCACTTCAGACAGCCACCAACACGAAAACGGTCCTCTTTGATGGGGAGTTTTGTGGAGGCGGGGCATAGAGACAGTACGCCAGTGATCTGGGTGGGAGGGAAAGGAAACGCTGTTTCTGCAATCGAGACGACGACGGACGTGGCATGAGGAGCGGGAGCTGCAGAAAAACCGTGGCCTTCAGCCGGTACAAACATACGCATACATCTCTAAAATATTAAAAAGTACTTAATATAAAAATACAGAAGAATTGTAAAAAATGAGTAAAACATTGAGTTTATATGCAAACCATGCAGGAGAGGATCCCGGTTACACAGGAAAGAAAGGGATGAAGGAGGGAAGCTGTCGGATCCAGAGGACTGCCGCTGACTTGCTCTTCGTGTAAACATTGAGAGGTCCCTTGAACCCGTGTCGGCAGTGAAGACTTTCTCCTCGCTTTTTGGTCGCGTTTTGAAGTAAAGGGTTGTGGTGAGGGGGGTGGGGTGGGGAGGGGTGAACCTCAACAACAATGACAGAAAACAACACTCTAGAAAATATGGCTCTGAGTACATAGAAAAGGCTCATCAGAGGAGAAAGTAACCTGGTGATGAGGAAGCTGGAAATATGGCAGTAGTAGCAGGTGACTTCAGAGAGGAGTTCACAGAAAGGTTGATGGCCGCTCGTCAGACCAGCCACCGCCCCCGCCTCCGAAGATTCCTTCATTCGTGACCGGGGAGCTCGGACTGCCCCAGACGCCTCAGACGTCTGACAAACTAAACCATCAGCCCTGCTTACTAAGATTTTTCTCAGACACAGGCAGGCGGTCCA
This sequence comes from Oryzias sinensis, assembly GCA_037389245.1. NCBI lineage: Eukaryota > Metazoa > Chordata > Actinopteri > Beloniformes > Adrianichthyidae > Oryzias > Oryzias sinensis. The sequence continues at coordinate 6,110,263 of CM074493.1, read as the reverse complement.
GTCCCTGATCCAAGCTGCTCTCACTTCCTGTCTGCTGAACTGGACTTCCTGCTGCTGTCAGCTCTGTCGGTTTTGGGGGAAGAAGAACCCACTCCAGTCCCCGCAGTGGGAGGACGAGGACATGTAGAGGAGGTCTTCTCCAGCCTGACTAGGTTCAGTTCCAGGGAATGTGCGTCCACATCAAGCAAGACAGCAAGATCCCAGACCTACCATGAGGGGGGAGGGGGCGGCGTGACAGCCAGGCTGGACTTCGTCCTCTTGGTGACAGGAAGTTCCGTTCTCCAGACAGGAAGTTGTCACAGCTGAGTGGACCCTGCTGCACACTAACAAGGACAGTTGCAGGAACATCATGCCACTCAACACAAACCAAAGAAGACATGCATCCCTTCCAGGCAGGGGAGGGGGGACCTCAGCCACACTCCTGTCTCCTGTGAGGGGGGGGGCTGAGGCTTAGTGGCAGGAAAGGCCAGGACCCCCCCCTGAGCCACCATGTTTGGTCATTTGGACAGTAAACATTCAATCCTTTCTACTTGCAACACAACAACAGAAAAAAAGAAAAGCTCTAAAGACTTGAAGGGAAGAAGATTTTTTTACCAGTTGGACCTTGAAAAGCTGTAGTGTGATGAACAACCACATTCTGAGAAGTCAACCACCAATGAACATTCATGGAGGCTAGAAAGTTCAGCATCTACAAAAGAGGAGCTTACAGTCGGCTGGAACTAAACCGGTTCAGAGCGGGATGAAGGCGCAGAAGCGTATTTACACGGGAACAGCTGCTCTGAAAGGGTTTGGAGCCGTTTCTGACGACAGGAAGCGAACACGAAAGGTGCTCCTGCAGGTCACGTAACGTGAAAGACAGGAGTTGGCTAGTGTTGGGAGGGGGGCGACGCATGAGTCTCATGTGTGGCGGGGGGTTAGTCAGTATGAACAGCAGGAGGTGGGGGAACATCGGGGATGGGGGGTAATGGCGGGGAGCAGATTGGAGAGGTGTTGTGACGTCACTTCGAGGTGAGAACGTCTAGTTGGAGGGGCGAGGACTGAAGATCTGCTGCAGGTAAGGGGGCAGAGTTGGAGGATGGATCTCCTCCCCCCACGGCCCCAGGCGGGGAGTCATGGAGGAAATCGATCTCTTCTGTCTCCTCAATGGAGTTCTCCTTTTCAGGCTGATGCACAAACTCAGAAAGAACCATAAAGTCATGGATGGAGCTGCGGATGAGGGGACTCTCCAGGGGGCTCCGGAACGCGTTCACCACCTTAATCTACAGGAAGAAGAGAAGAGAGCCGTCAGACAAACCTGCAGCTCTGACTATGACCGCCACACGTCAGGGGAGGGGCGGATGGGGCAAACCAGGTTACACGGAAACATGCCAAAAACACACAACCCAATGACAACAGCCATACAACACTAAAACAGACAACACAATGACAACAGCCATACAACACTGAAACAGACAACACAATGACAACAACCATACAACACAAAACACACAACCCAATGACAACAACCATACAACACTGAAACAGACAACACAATGACAACAGCAATAAAACACTAAAACACACAACCCAATGACAACAGCCCTAAAAGACAAGGAAACAAACTACACAATGACAACAACCATACAACACTGAAACACACAACCCAATGACAACAACCACGAAACACAAAAAACAACCAACCCACTCACAACAACCAGAGAACAAAGAAAAAACACAACCAACAAACACAAAAAACTCACAACACAATGACAAAAACCAAATTAACTAAACATACACACAACACAATGACAACAACTATGCAACAGAAAAAACACAACACAATGACAACAACTATGCAACAGAAAAAACACAACACAATGACTACCATAAACATAAAAAAACACACAGCACAATACAATTAAAACAACCATTAAACACAAAAAACACAACACAACCATACAACACAAAAACACTCAACATAATGACAACAACCACACAACACAATAAACACACAACAACCACCTAGCACAAAAACCACAAACAAAAACCTGAAAATGATCAGGAAGCAAAACAAAAAATCCACACCTTTAAGAAATATACACACATAGACACACACAGACAAGCACACACACACAGCAGATATGTGTGTATGCTTTTGTGTGTGTTCCACATAACGCTCCCAGCTCAGGCAGCCCCATCAACGATTTTTTAAAGAATTACTGTGTTTGACAGAAACAACTTTTCCAAAATATTTGAATGTGTGAAGTAAAAACACATTTGCTGAGTTCAGCTCTTTACACTTTAGGGGCCTAGTGGTGGAGTGTCCAGCCTGACAGTCAGAGACTGTTGCTCTGCACCACTGACTGTATCTGAGAAGTGGAGCGAGCGAGTTTGACGTCACCATTAAAAATAACCAACTCCCACCTCTGACGAAGTAAATTCAATTCAGTGGTCATTTCTACAAAATACACCATGTACCAGGAATCGTTGGTATGCAGCCATTGGTCCTAATCGGTCTGAGTCAACGTTTCAATGGCAACCACTCTCACTAATCAGGAGTGAGCTTGTTAGAAGGCCACGCCCCTACTACTGTAAAGCAGGCCCTGGAGAATCTGCCAATCAAATGCTTGGGCCATCTTCTTTTACTGAGCCATCTGATTGGTTGGTTTAGACCTTAAATTACAGAAAATAATTGTGAAATAGGATTATCAAGAATATGTTTAACAAAAAGGTATCAGATCCAGAATGGTTATTCTGACCAATAGAAAGATTAAAAGCTGTTTATTTCTTTATAGAAGTCTATAGAGAAGGGGGGGGGGGGTTACTAAGCCCAGTGCTCCAATAACTAACTTAACTTTAAAACATTTTTTAAGGGCCACAGGCGGGGGGGGAGGGGGGGGGGCAGGCCGTCCCACTGTGGGCTCTGTAATCACACCGGCCGCTTTCTGCCTAAAGTCCTTTTCTCTGATGAATCCATGGCTGCAGCTGATCAGTCTGATCCACACGCTCCAGCAGGCACTCCTCACTATAATTAATAACCCTGCAGTTCAAAGCTCTTTGTGACTATACCACAGGAGGGCTGAAAGCACAGCACTGCAGCGCACACCCCCAAACACACACACACACACACACACACACACACACACAAGTTCAAATGCTCTTGGCTTTTAAACCATCAGAGACTTGCAGAGGCTGACTGGCTGAACCTGTCCAGGCCTAACCCACAAATGATCTGCATGAGAAGCCTGCCAGGAGAGGGAGGAGGAGGAGGAGGAGATGGCTTCAGAGCCTCCTCCTGCTCTGCTGAGGCCACGCCAGCTTTCATGGCCATAACTCGTTAAGACAGCAAGTCTCATCAGGCTTAATGGAACACTGACAGCAAAGTCCACAACATGCAGGAGGAGAAGCCGGAGGCAGACAGCGAGGAGGTGGAGGGTTTACAGAACAATGAAGCTGCTGCAGAGGATGAAGGTGAAGAGATCAGTGGATCTGCAGAACATCATGAACCACAGAACTTCAGTTATGATGTCGCCAGTCTAGGTGAAGTATGAACTCATCTGGTTGGGTGAGATGAGGAGAGGTTTGGTCCAGCCCTTTGTATCTGCATGTGCAGATCTCCACATGTTGCCTGATTGAGTGTTTGCAGTACTTAAAAAAGATCAGATCTGTTTTCTGGAGAAAAATTTGAATTTCTTTTAGAATTTGGTGACGTTTAGTGTTCCCTTTCCTTAAAAAGGGAGCACTCCTTCACTTATCTGAACAGTTTTTCCATCCTCAGTGCAAACTGAGGGCTTTACTGATCAGAAGCTGTGGGCGGGACCTGCAGACCCCTGCGGGGGAACACATGCAGCCATCAAACAAAGAAAACTGAGTCCAGCCGGTGCAGCGCCGTGTTAGCTGGCCTCTAGTCACAGACTCACTGCCTGCAGTGGAGGAGGAAGCAGCAGCTGGGGGTGGAGCCCCAGCTGAGTTGGTGAGAGAAGAGGAGGAGCTAAGCCCTACATGGGTGGGGCTAGAGAGAGATTTGGCAGTGGTGGCATCATTGTGCTGGCTGACAACAGACGGCTGGCGGCGCAGGGCGCCAGGGACCGCCGCCTGGCCCGTCTGGAAGGTATAGACCACATCCATCTGAAGGAAGGACAGCCACAACACCATGTTAGAAAGCAGGAAAGAGGATACAAACCAGGAGGAAACTCTGCAGAAAGGCAGCGCCCAAGTACACAGAAAGAGTGGAGCAGGTGAGAAGTCACGCTTTTTTAAGGAGACAGTCAGACAACTTAGTGTCCTTATGGTTCTAACATGAGTTTACCCTAAACAGAGCAGCTGGAAGCTGAACCCTCAGTCCGTCCAGCCACCAGCTGCTCTGCAGGCAGACCTCTCCATCTGCACGAGACACTAAGAAAGGTCAGTCGTCCTAAAATCCAAGCCGACACATCAAGCAGGGATTCTGGGCTACTGTGAGTTGAAACAGCAAATATTTGTGCTTCTTTTGGGTAAAAAAAAAGATCTCTGAGGACATTTCCCCATTTTGATGTGTCACGTGACCTCATTAGGAGGAGGACAGGAAGAAAACAGAGGAAAAGTGTTAGTTTCGTCTGCTAGTGGAGCGTTCGCAGTCTTCAGCAGGATTCTGCTGTGTGCAAAGAAAACGTTAGCACACAAACAAAGAACGAAGAGAGAAGCTGCAAATCTGGAGGAAGACGACTTTGAATTGACAAAGTCCTGGACAGAGCTGCAGTGCCAGGCCGCTCAGCAGAACATCTGCTGGAGTCAAAGCTTGAAGGAGGAAACGGCTTAGGAACAGGTTCTAGGTTCCTAAAAGCTGCCTAAATCACCTGTTCCTCCAACGGCACACGCCCCCCCCCCTCCCCCAGACAACAGAGGAACAGGGAGGCGGACCTGATGAGCTGACAGCCCTTTCTCACCTGCTCCCCCCAATACACGGATGGTTGTTAGCATGTTCTAAGGTAAATAAGAATGAACGCTTTGCTTCAAGGTTTCCCAGCTCCACCAACAACAACTGCAGCTCATAGAATACTTTTCAGAAGAATTCACGAGGAATCTGTTCTATGACAAATCTGGATTTGGTCAAAACTGACGTCATTTTATTAGCAGCTGCACTCTCTCTGTGTGTGTGTGTGCGATCTTTGCATGGATGTCTGTCTGTGCATTTGCATGTGTGCACTCGTGTGTGTTTCCCTGTGACAGACTGAGTTGTGAGCATTTTTTCCTCTCTGACTCGGGTGTTGGACAGAGGGAGACGAGGACTGTCCACACCTCCAAACTGCTGCACAGGAAGCGGAAACCTCAGCTGTTTGGCTAAAAAACAAAATGGATTTCCACGAAAAACCCTGCATGCTGGGATTTTTTGGGTTATTTGCCAGCAATGTTAGCTGTGCTGACTTTAGCTGCTGTTTGTAGTGTTAATTTTCCTGGTTCAGATCTGGACAATGTCTTTCATCCGTGTTCTGAGGAGAGAAAGGAATCTTATTTCTTGTCCATCTCTTCTCTTGGAGGCAGATCCAGTGTTGGAAATCCCAGCTGAAGCCTTCTCTGCTCCAGTTATTTGACAACAATTGACCACCACCGATCATTTAAAACAAGCCAAACCTGTACACGGGAAGATGCTCCGCCCCGTTTTCAGAAACTTTCAAATCACACACCTTCGCACAGCTTGTGACGGCAGGAGAGCTGTACCTGAGTCTGGATGCGGTTCAGACCTCTGAACCAGAGGATCTGGCCTCTCCTCAGCTCCATCTCTGCATGATCGATCTCATCCGTGTCCTCCGTCATGTTCTCCTTGTGAATCTCCTCCTTTGTGATGCCGTGGCCTGCCTCCTTCAGGAACTTCAGGTGGTGTGTGGGGATGGCCGATATGAACTGCAGTTTGAAGCAACAGTCAGTCAGGAAGCTTCATGTCTTCAGCACTGTAGTGACAGATCCATACGTCTGTGCTTTACAGTGTGCTGTGGCACAGACGTGCACGCTTTTAACTGGAGACGTAACCAGAACGTTTTTACAGCAGCTGGTTTCTGGTGAACTCTCAGAGAAGTTACAAATGGACCACTGTGAGGATCCTCTGGCACTGGTCTGTTAACCGTTCCAACTGTAAAAACTAAAACCTATGGAGAAGCTGCTTTCAGCACTATGGTCCCCGTTTATGGAACAGTCTGCCTGAGAGCCGCAGAGAGCATTAATGCTTTTAAGAAAAGGCTCAAGACCTATCTTTTTAACCTGGCTTTTAGCTCATTTTATTTATTTTTTTTACTACTTTTATTTATTTATTCAGTTATTTATTTATATGTATTTTCTATTTTTATTTTATTTATTTATCCATTTTATCTTGTTTTATGAACTTGAACCTGATTTTTTAACGTGTTATTTTAATTTACCTTATTTCAATGTTTTATCATTTTTATCAATATATTTACTTCTTGATTCTCATTTTTATTTCCGGTGCTTCCTCAGCTGGAACCTCTCCCTCTGGGACGGCTGCTGTTCAGCCACTGCGGCTCTGGGTGGGGACCTGCATCACCGCTTAGCTGTGGTGGAGCGGTCCCCGCCTGTGATGTTGCATTTGGCTGTCTATGCGGCTGTTCACAGGGGGGGAGGTTCCAATTACTAGCGTTTCCCGCATCATGTTTTTGTGCTCAGCCTATTTTTCATTGTCATTTCCCATCAGTTAGAGGGTGGGAGGTGTGAAAGGCGTGGGGGGCTAGGTACGGGGAGGGGGGCCCTATTATTTATTTATTAATGCTTGCTTGTTTTTATATTTTGTTGTTTTAATGTAAAGCACTTTGTGTTATATTTTTATATGAAAAGTGCTTTATAAATAAAGTTTGATTTGATTTGATTTGATCCTAAAAAACCCCAGGAAGAACCAAATGTTGCAGCTCCTCAGAAGACCACTGGAAGCTGGAGGCAAACTAAACAGTTCTTCATTAACTCCAGGGATAATGAAGTACAATTTTACAGCAGAATCAAATTATTTGCAGCCTGGCATCCTTTATATAACAACTTTGTTTTCTCCCTTCAATCAGTTGCTTTGATTTACTTAGGGGTTCAAATGTGGTGCTTTTTTTACTGACAGGTGGGTGGACCCAACACCTCTCTCACTCTAATTTGTCCTGGTTTATCAGTCATTTCTGAACGTTTGGACATTTCCCTCTTTTATGAAACTTCTGTAGTTAAGATGAAAGCAACCTCAAGCTAGGAGGAGCAGAAAGCAAATCTGTCAGTCAGAGGACGACATCAACATCGTCTCCTCGCATCTGGAGGTGAATGTAGTGTTTTCCTAAGAGCAGCTGTGACCCTCCAGTTCTTCAGGCCATCCTCACAGCAGCAGGGGGGACTTCATCTCATCAGTGTACCCAGGATGGAGAGCGTTCAGCGCCCACTCTTGATGTTTCACATACAGTAAGGAGTTACTAGCTGTCTCTGATAGGACGGTAAAACCTCTCAGTCTAACCGCACTATGATCAGGAATGTCTCTGAAAAGCTTGGATCTCTGAATTTATTACTATTATTATTACTGTTGCTCAATCTCAGCTCACAAAAATAAAACAACATTCCGAGCAAGGTTTATCCACACCATCTATGATGTGAAGCATCCCGCTGCTGAAGAAAAAATGGGCTGTGTGTAGTTTTGTTAATGCTTAAGTCTGAGGATAACCTTCATGACTGTAATCCTCATCACTGCAGAAAAAACGGCGTCGGCAGAATGTTTGAAATGCAGACAAAAGTTGTTTATCAATGAGCGCGACATTGGAAAACAACAAACAATACCACGAATAATACCAATGTCAGTAAATCTGTGTGTGTCTGTCTGAGTGTGTATCTGTGTCGTGAGTGTTGTGTGTACTCACATGTCTGTTTAGCTTCAAACTTTATTAGACACTGCTTTCATGTGCAGAAGTAGTTGCCATGGCAATGGTTGAGAGGGGAACATTACGGCAGCGCGCAACAGGCCTTTCTTGCCTCCACAACGCCCCCCCCCCCCCCCCCACGCAGTCAGATTTCACAGGGAAAAGACTCACCTGTCCCCACAGCAGCTCCCCTATGCCGATGAAGATGCACCACAGCCACTGGTCGATAGTTAGAGCCGTACAGGAGAAGGGCTTTCCTCCAAACTGCACAATGATTATCTGAGAGGACATCAACAAGCATGTTTATGACAAACAGAGAGGCTCAAGGTTAGCAGGTTTTAGCCACGGCTGATTTAACTCTGGCATTCAGGCTTTCACTAAGGGAGAACAGATGTTTGGTTAGAGACCCAACAACAACGGCAGTCCCTCAACGCATCATGTGATCCAGATGGATTTTCTACTGATTTTCACACCAAGTTCACCTGTTTTTATTTCTAGATGCTTTGCTTCTTTGATCCCTTTCTGGTATTAGAGTTCCTCTTTGATTTTCCAGATGTTCTTCTAAACTTACAAACCAAAAAAAGGTCCTCATCACCTCTGCTGATAGGATCGTCATGCCTTTACAAAGGACTAGCAGCATGCATGAGCTTAGACAGACGAGCTGAAAGCTAACTCTGGGACAACTTCCGGACCGACTGCAAATCTGAAAGGCTCCGCCTTCTTCAGAGAGTCTATGTTTCTGTGGACAGTGTTGGGTAAATTACTTCTAAAAAGTAATTTATTTACTGGATCAAAATTGTAATTAAATTACTATTTGAAAATGACTGAGTAAACTCTATTTAACTTTATTTTTGAAGCAACAACCTGGTGCAAAGTGTGAACCTGGTCCAAGACATACCCTGTTTTTATTAGAAATCAGACAGCAATGTGAAAAATGACACAAAAATAAGTTACAACACACTCTAAAGCCACTCTTGAAAACACCCAAAAACGATTTAACGCCTCCATGTTCATTAAGGCCGACTTTAGGTTTTCCATTATTATTCCCTCTACGTCTGCCGTTTGTGCAAAGTTCTGTGATGACGCAGAACTTTGGCAGTGGACATGGAAGTGGCTGATCAAAGAAACTGAAGGAAAGAACACTCAAAGAAAATGAACGCTCGAGAATGCAGCATGTCTGTGGACAGTGGGAGGAAGACTGAGAAAACCAACACCCGTACGAGGAGAACACGCAAACTCCACAGAAAGAACCCAGTCGGGATTTGAACCAGGGCCTTTGTCAAGGAACGTTTCCCAATATCATTTAAGAGGTAAAAGCTGCCTCAATTTCAGTCTTTACATATTCCTGTAACAACATCTGTTGCATCTTGAGAATGTGTATGGAATGTGTAATGTGCCCTAGCCTAAATGTATCTGATGGAGTGAGGATGATGATGACTGAGGTACCTGTAGAGCAAATGTCCCCAGGACAACGCTGCAGAAGATGGGGTTCCTGTAGATGCCTTCAAAGACATTTCTTTCTCCGTGGATCTTTCTGGCATTGATCTCATTGAACAGCTGCATCATGACGAAGACGTTGAAAACGATGGTGTAGTGTTCAGACGGCGGTGAGTGGAGAGGAGCGTTACGACCGCTGTCGATGTCAAACAGTACCTCACCTAAGAGGTAAGCACCACAAATGTTAGCATGGTAGAACTCTGGAACAATGGGCGGAGCTCCATTTGTCACAGTGATCGGTCATTCACCAGCGAAGAGGAGGGTGAAGATGATGATGAGCTGAAAGACGGCATGACCTAAGATGTTTTTCATCATGGTCCTGGAGATCAGAGGCTTGTCTCTGCCATAGGGTCTACGGAGTAGCAGGGACTCTGTAGGAGGCTCTGTGGCCAGAGCCAGAGATGCCAGAGTGTCCATGATGAGATTGACCCACAGCATTTGGACAGCCTTCAGTGGAGAGTCCTGCCAGAGAGAGAAGGACCTTCCAATAGAGTGACACATAAAAGAGTAGCGTCCTAAAGAGTAATAAAATCCATTATTATTGGTTTATATTAGGGCTGCACGATATGAGGAAATCTTGCCATATGCGATATGAGGGATTAATATTGCGATAACGATATAATTTGCGGTATATAAACAAATAGCGAAACAACCAAAAGCATCATTCCCATTTTATTGCAACAGTTTAAGAATTGTACTCCAGATGACCCTCGTTGACATAGGGCTCCATCTGATTGGTCAACAACGTTAAAGGGTCTATCCGATTGGTCAAATGCATAAAGGGATTTATTTGATTCGTTAAATAATTTAAGCTGCCATAAGATTGTTTGAGCACATTTAAGGTAACCATTTATTGCAATTTTTGCTGTGTTTTGCGATATGCATATTGCACAGCTTTATCTTGCGATAACGATAAATTTTCGATATATTGTGCAGGCCTAGTTTATATTTATGGGTAATTGGGATCACAGGATTAGATCAGAACACAAGTTTGTGCACATTGGGTCTTCTTTCTGTTTGTTCAAAGATGAGGTAGGAGTACGAGGTCACAGACTGACTTAATGAAGTTTCCACACACCCCCACCTCTGTCAGTAGAAACACATGAACTGCTTTTAATGATCTGTGACCAGGCACCCCCACCATCAGTGAGTTTAATCACAGCACATAAACCTCAGACATGCTGAGGCCCATTTAACACTGTAGGGTTATGCTGCCAACGTGTTGCCATGGTTTCGGGCTGAATCTTAGCCTGCTTTATGCTGTTGGTGCAGCAGAGCAGTTAGCGATCCGTCCTACCAGCTGTGAGCCTTTCAATTAATGCACAGCCTGAAGAATGTTTCTGTTTACGGTGTCTGATTCCAGGGACATTAGGATTCATAAAGACCGACACAACCACCTTTGCCTTCATTCTGTGCAGAACCGCTTGTAAAATTTCTTTAGTCTCAGTCGCAGTAAGAGACAAGCCATACCTGTGTGATGCATGCACCTGTGAACGCCACGATCACAGCCACAACATTGACCGTCAGCTGGAACTGCAGGAACTTTGAGATGCTGTCGTAGACGTTCCTCCCCCACATCACGGCCTTCACAATACTGGTAAAGTTGTCATCTGTCAGGATGATGTCTGACGCCTCTTTTGCAACATCCGTGCCAGCAATTCCCTAAAACAAGAGAGGACCGTTGAACTGTCTCTGCTCAACATCTCTGGGATCAGCTAGAAAGAGAGTTTACATCAGGCTCCTGGGTGGACAGCTAGAGAAGGTTCTTGGTCACACGTGTGTTTATGCTAGCAGGTGGTGTGTATCAGCTGTTCATGACATGGGAGCCTTTCTGAATTTGATATGACAAAAGGGGTCAAAGTTGCAGGGCCTCAACAATAGTTGGACAATGATGGGTATCGTGATAGTGTCCTTCATTTTCAAGGGTGTATTATCGCTCTCAACGGTCGTAACCTTTGAAATGTGAAGTTTTCAGTTCAGTGCCAACAATATATAAACCGAGTCAGCTGCTTCCTTTTATGTTAAATGGATCAGGAGGTTTGGTGTTTCAGTCAAAACAATGTTTCTTAAGCTGTAGCCCCATGTCTTGTCTTGTTGTGTTTATGACAAATACCAGACAAAGCCATGGAGCTAACCAACAGTTAACAAAAAATGAATGAACCTAAAGACTGTGCGAGTTGGAGTGAACGTCTTCAACCCAAGTCTGGTCTCACTCTCTCTGTCGATGATGCATCCTTTGAATTTATCTCAAATCCTTCCTTCATTATGCTTCTGCTGGTTACAAGTTAGTGCCCTGCATGGCCGCAGACCTGCATCAGCGTGTGAATGTGTGTGCGAATGGGATAAAACCCTTTGGGCCTTCGTGACAGTGGTCAAGAAGAAAGACGAGCCTGCGGATTTTAGAGAAGAGATTCTTCAAAACTGCAAAATAAAAATATGAAGATAGCAGAGGCACAAACGTGGATAACTGATCTGGAGTCAGTCTGCTCGGAGATGAAAGAAATATTATTGAAGGTTGTGAAAGAAAATGCAAAAAATTGGAAAGTCACTCTAAGAAATAATATTCCAATTTGCAGTATTGCTGAAGCCAAGAAAGGGGATCTGTCATAAACTTTGTGAAAGAACTTTTTAACAAACACCTGTCCCCGCCGGAGGAAACGGAGCTGCAAATCCAACAAGCGCACCGGGCGCTGCTCCCCAAACCCGCCGCCACGGCCACTCCAAGATCAATAATAGTGAACTTTCTACAGTTCCACGTCAAAGAGCTGGTTCTTCGCAAAGCATGGCAGCAGAAGACATAAATAAACATGACTCTATTTTGACAATGATTGTGCGACTGAAATCATGGAGAAGGGAAGGCGTATGGCCCTGTCAAAGCGGCGCTAAAAGGAAAAGGAATTCGCCGTACACAAAGATGCGAGTGCACTTGGAAACGGGTCTGAGGATCTACGAAACAGAGGAGGACCTGAAAGGCCTGGGAATCCAAGCAACAGAGACTGCAAGAGCAAACACCAGGGGGACAGTGGCGGAGCGGCTGGAAGCAGCGTCACCATGGAGACGGGTCAACAGAAGCAGAAGCTGACAAAGTTCAGAAGAGCTTCAGAGTCAAGACACGGAGATGAGTGTTTTTTATTTAATTTCTTATAAATAGATAATGTTTTTAACTGAAGAAAAGAGAGGGGAGGAAAAAGAACAAGAAAAATTGGGATCTGCTTCTTTTTTTTTTCCTGGCTCAGCACCTTTTTTTCAGTTCAGGCCATGTATAAGAAGGGATGGATGTTAAAAGACACAAAATGTTAGTCAATTCTAGTGTAGGTTTCACTAAGGAGGGGCCCAAGCAGAAATCTTTACCCTCCACCCACCAACAGGGACCCAAATGGATGGACACGTATATCCTAGGTGTGGAAGCCACATTGTTTAGTGTTTGTTTGTTGTAAAATAGTTCAGGTTTATGTTCTGTATTGGACTGCCTTACAAATATCTCAATAACCATGGTAATAGAAAGAATTAAGATACTGTCGTTAAATGTTAACGGTTTAAATAATAAGGAAAATAAGGAAAAAAAAATATGATTGCTTTTAGGAAGACAACAAAATGAGGATCTAAAGAAATTTGGATATACTGTATCTTTTTTAGAGGGGGGGCGGAAGAGGGGTGGCTATACATATCCCCAATATGATCAAATTTGATTTTTCAACCACACATTAATCCCATTGTGCGATCAATGTAAATATTATATAAATATTCCCTATAATAAATATTCGTTTTTCAGGGTTTTATCTATCTTGACTGGAGCTAAATCCAGCCTTCCAATGCAACAATTGTGCTAGCAGACTAAAGGTGGGATTGCTTAGCACATGCTCAAAGCTAAAACAAGTTCAATAAACGCCTAAGATCCTTACCCACCTCTGCTGTACATCTTTAGGTAACCATGGTGATGTGTGCTAGTCAAAGAAGACATTCCAAAGGACCAGAGATGTTCCACGTGATGTGAAAACGTTGTGGGTTTGCAGCTCAACGTGTGGCTGAGAAGTCTGATCATGTTCGCCTGCAGGGAAGTTGCTGCTGTCCAGAGGTTGACGGTCCAGAATTTCTGTGTTATGATCCGGTTTGGGAACAGTATGAACCATGGCCAGACCCAATATGATGCTGACTCTTCTCATTCGCACAAAGAAAAAGCGAGGCGTCGGGAAAGATGCTGTGGTGTCCCAGTGCACCGATTGGCTAACAAAACAGAGGCGCACAGATCCGATTTCAACTATTTCTGTCAAGACGGGCAAGAATTGAATAAGACCGTTTGGAAGAAATGCTCATATGGGACACATGAGCCCCGAGGGTTTGCTGCTTTAGTACACCTCTGGAATTCGGAAGGACTTCTTCCAGGTCTTCAGTCTGACAGCACAGCAGCTGCTGAGTGCCTGCAGGAGAGTCTGCTGTTCAGACGACTTTCCTCCCAAAGTCAAGGTCAAAGCTGACAGTCAGCTGATGTTCATGAGCCCACAGCTTTTGCACAAGTGTGGAGGGCTGTTCTTCATGCTGCTGAGTCAGAGGGAGCTTCAGACCCATCACATTTATGCAGCAGTCCTCACAGGAGTCACAAGCTGCTCCGCATGAACATTTTTGGTCACATCTATCCAGGAAACACAAACATGTTAAAAGTACACCCAGAAGGTGTTTCAGCTCAACACAGGATGAACCGAGGGAGCTACTGTAGATGCTCCCACTGAGACAAGTTTGTTTCAAACAGGAGCGGCTGAAGCTTTAGGATGCTCTGCTCAGCTTCATGCATCTTGTTATTCTTTAGACGGCTTCTGCCAGTTCATTCAGAAGTTAAACACACGAGCGGCGTTTCGCTGATACGGGAGAAGCATCAGCCTGTTAAGACACACTTTAGAATGTAGCAACAATACCAAAGTGTCTTCTAGTAGAAGTGATAAATCTACACATTTAAACAAGTTCTCTCTATCAACCCAAAGCTTTGCTCATGAAGCAGGTGTCTGTGGACTTCATCAGTACATTCAGTGGGACGGGTCACCGGCACAGGGAGCTAAGGCGTGACCTCCAGTGAATCCAGACCTGAGTGTTTTTGTCAAACAGACTCAACTGTCTGTTGATGTGTGTAAACCAAAAGCAGTGGCATAAAGGCGGAGACAGCCTGGGGTGTTGAACATGTTCGTGCCCAGCATTTATTGATCAAAAATGTCATTTCCCTCCAAACGTCCATGAACCCGTAACAGCGGTCGAGCTGCGGGGCCACGCATGCAGCGCGGCGCGGCGCTACAGCAGCGATGGATCTGACACAGACGCGATGACTTTTGAAATGGAACAGAGACAAAGACGCATCAGTCAAGACAGAATATGGTTTAAAAAAAAAAGAGGAAATGGTTTACCATTGCAAAGCCAACATCAGCTTTCTTGAGGGCGGGGCCATCGTTGGTACCGTCCCCTGTCACTGCCACCACCTGTCGAGTTTCTCCCACCGTGCTGTCAATGATGCCTGATTAAAAATAGATGCAGATTTCAGTTCCCGTTAAGACATCAGGTGACCTGAAGTCAACCTGCATGCAGCGGCACCACAGGCGGACTGAGCGGGTGTTTCCCAGCGCCACCATGAGCTCACCTTTCACCAGAGTGTGCTTGTCGGTCGGTGATGAACGAGCCAGAACGCGCAGCTTGGGCCAAACTTTGTCAAGACGCTCCTGTTCCACCTGGAAAGTTGTGAGAGCATCAGCATGTGTCCGATAAGTCATGACCCGCCCCCCTTTGATGAGGTAACATCACACCTTCCTCCAAACATCTGAGACCATTTGTTTGGTACGTCTTGTTCTGATCATGTGATCGGAAATCAGGCCGGATCGTGTGGTTTCAGACCTGATTAATGTCAGATATTGCATCCCAATCAGATGATTGGTTTCGTCATTCTAATCAGCGCTGTACAATTCAAGATCTCATTACAGATCCATAGCCTTGTAGAAGTCACGGATCTCCACACCAGCAGAATGCACATCGAGAAAAACAAAGTCTTTTTTATCCAAGTTTACTACAATTTTTGTTTGGTTAAATTCAAAACTGTTTTAAGGTCATGCATTTCAAAAATGACGACCAATGTCTCAGTATATTTCCCATTTATTCATTTATTTCCATTTTAGGATTAAAGCTGTAGCTTCTTCTCTTGTTTGGGGTCTGCGCTGTGATGCTTTAACGCCCCTTTTCTTCTTCTTTTTTTAAACCGGCGTCGGGCTTTTAGGATTCTGCGCATACCGACTGATTAGTTACATAATTCCATTAAAAATATTCTGGTTGAAAAATTACTTTTTTGACAAGAAATATGAGACGGAAAACTTTCAAACAGCACAATTGTTAAGATAAGACAAGGATACTTTATTGATCCCAGCTTTGTAAATACGTTTGTTGCAGCGACTGCATACAGGCTCAATAACAAACAAACAAATTAAGGCTCAGATATCAAAATCTAAGACTTTTTAAGATATTATTTCCAAATTCATAAATTCAATGTTTTAAAGACTTTTTTAGACCCAGAGGGAACCCTGTCTGGCAGCCAGAAAAAGACAGTAAGAACATGTAGGGGGGTTTTAAGTCGACTGTTTGAGCGTAAATGATAAAATAAAGTGAATCAAATAAAACTAGAGGTCAACCTGGATCTGTTTAGTTTGCCTTTGTTGTTTGTTTTTTATGTATTACGAGTCAGAACTGGATATTTGCATATAGGAATTGGGGCCAAAACAACCTGATCAGGATTTCCCTGCAATTGACCAAAAACATAAATAATTCTTTGGAAAATCATGTTAGTGATGCAGGGGAGAGTTCATGTGAGTGCTGCGGTTATGTTGTGTACACCCTGCCCCACATCTGCATTAAAAGAAATAAAAAAAGACTTCTCCAGATTCTACTCTGTTGTTTCAGGGGGGGGGGCTCCAGAGAAGCTTTGTTCATACTAAGCTAGAGTTCAACAAGACCTTCATATCCTTTAGACAACAGGGGGGGGTTTAAGAAACCCCTTAATGATCTGGGACCCATATGCCAGAATACCTGGAGTTCACAAATCCAGCAGAACTCTGAGATCTGCAGAAGGCTCACAGCTGCAGAACCTCGGGTCAGAACCAACGAGGGTAAATCGGCTTTGAGGTCACACATGGAAGCAGCTTCCTTATGGACTCAGATGTTTTAAAAAACAGTGCTCTTGTGGTTTCATTGAATGTGCTTCTAAGTTGATGTTATTGCGCTTTCTGTGACACTCCTTAACCTTGAAAGCATCTTTTCTTGTCTGAACATGAGCATGAAGAAGAAGATGAAGCTGGTGAGCTTTATGGTGAACATTAGCTGGAGGACCCGCTGCGTTAAAATACAAAGAAGTCCATCTCCAACTGAACTGCTGCCAGGCAGAAAGACATGAAAGACGACAGAAAAATGAACCTACAGGAAGGATACAATGACCTTTGACTCAGCACAGTTCAAACACACCAAAGCAGATCAGCTGGAGCAGTAGAGAGGGTCATAAGGCCCCCCACGGAAAAAAACTGTTGCACCGTTTTCCTAAACAAACTTTGCAGATCCGAATGACCTGTGATAATATGTCAGCACCTGGTCATCTCACCTCTCCTTTGTCGTTCCTGATCTGCTGATTGAACTCCTTGCCCTCCAAACACAGGAATTCCTCCCCGGGCTGCAGGATGCCACACTTGGTGGCGATGGCCCGAGCCGTGTTAATGTTGTCTCCAGTCACCATTCGTACATCAATTCCTGCACGCTGGCACTTTGCAATGGCTTCTGGCACCTGAAAGCAGACGAAGGAACAGCTGCAAAACCTCAACAAGCTCATTACAGAGTGAGATCCCCACAAGTTGTAGTCAATGTCATGATGGGAAAAGCAAAGCTGAACGATGAGACAGATGTTCTCATTTGTTCAAACAGGAACCTGCCTGTGTCTGATCAGATCCTTCTGTTGCAGCAGATTTACTTCCATTAAAAAAAGCAAGAAAGTCATTTTCTATCATAATGATTTTAACCGTTATCCTTTTACTATTGCACATAAATGTGAAGCTTATTGTACATCTTTTTTCTCAGTTATCTGACTTTTTAAAAAGCGAAATCTAAATGAAAACTTCAAACTTAATAAAAAGAAAGAAAAGTGTCAGAAGTCAGAGCTCTGTCTCCCCCTCTGGTCACCAGCAGGAATCATCTCCAGAGTTCTAGACGCACAAAATCTCCCAGCTCTCATTCCCCAAATCAATCACAGTCTACTTAAGCACTGCACTGAGCCAAACTCAGTGCGAAATATTCTTTGTTCCACTCTGCTTCCTTTAGATCAGGGGGGGTATTCCAGGAAGCATGTTTAAACTTCCCTGACTTTAACCCTGAACTCTGGCTGAAATCCGCCTGAACTTGCTTACTCTGGGTATGTTGGTTCCAAAAGACCGGATATGAATTAGCGTAAATACGCTTGACTTGGTAACCCTGGGTTAATGCACGTGCACAGCAGCTACATAAAGACATTCTCAATGAATCACCGATTTCTGGAGTCACCATGGAAACGCGTGGTTAAAAAAAGAGGGCGCAATATTTCAGTGAGACGGAGTCAGAGATTTTAATGACAGCGTATAAAGATTATACCTCAATCAAAAAAGTAACACGGCTGCATCATCAGAAAAAAAAGAGTTTCTGCTTGGAGAAAAATAACGAACAAAGTAAACGCACGAGTTTCTGATCTTATTGTGACGCATATATATATAAAACTTCCAACTTAAATGAGTTAATTGAATTGGTAACAAGTAATTGAGTTACATTTATTCAACCTAATTTCTTACGTCTCCCCAACTCAAGAATTATTTTTACAACTCAAATTTACATATTTATCTAAGTAAATGTCATGTTACTTGAATTCAATTAAATGTTTTTCCATCTTCATTTATTGTATTTCTTGAACTCTCATATGTCTTAGTCTGAGCCTGCAGATATTCTCATTTTTATAACAATAAAATGATTGAAACAAAATGGATTTGCAATATAAAACGGATAGTCATTTACCATGTCTCTTACTTTGACATTACTTCATTAAGTAGTAGGGGTGCTAAAGAACCTCATCATCCTGTCCCTCCCTCTCACTCATGGGACAGAAAGACTTCAACATAACAGGGTAAAATAACTCGGCAAAACACAGTAAAACAGCTAAACAACTAAACACATTTGTTCAAAAACCCACACTTAAGCCCAAATCCGTCCAGACAGGCAAAGGGAATGGTATCCCACAATTTCTTGCGGGGCTGATCTAACAGCAGCACCAAAGTTACACCTACATAATTGAATTAATTTGAATGAAAGTAAAAATAAATTTCTGATACCTGTGTGTTATTTTTAAGCTGACTGAACTAAATTAAAAAAAAAGATTTATCTTAACTGAAGCAAATAATTAAGTTAGATCAAAGTAAAAAAGTTTATTTTTCCAACATCCATACGTGGTCTTATCATCCTTTCACGGTGGAAAAAGTATTATCTGAGCTTCTTCATCCACTAAATCATCTTCAAATTGACACTCCATGCTGCCTCACCTCTCTGAAAACAAACTAACCTTCAACTAAACCTGCTCCAGACCAGGTTATGTTCAGAGCATGAGTTGCTATGGCAACTTGACATATCCTGAAACATACCTCCATTTCTGGAACCGAAAGCTGAGGTTATATGCTTCCTTAGCCTCAAACTTACCGTGGTAACTAGCATAACCTGCTTTCTGGAATACCCCCCTGGATCTCATCTTCTGTTTTCCTGACCCTGAATTTCGCCTGGATCCTGACTTCTCCTGTTTCTCCTTTGATGCTCTCATGCTCATTATTGATCCCCGCCTGGCTAACCCTGATTTAGCTTTGTGGACTTTCAGCGGAGCTAATAAAGCTGCTGCAATTGGAACCAGCCGTCTGCCTGTTCTGTGACAGAAAGTGACAAAAAGAAATTAACTCAAGCTACAAAGCCTTAATTTAATGAAATCGTTAGCAGTTTTCTTCAAAGCCAAAGAGCAACAACAGAGGATGCAGGTGGCTCCAGGCCTTCAGGCTGCAGAGCCCTGACCTAGCAGCACTGATATCTAACGTGAAACACTGAAGAAACTGTTCTTTGGACTGCAGATCAGAGCAAAGTTTGGTCTCAAAAAAATGTTTCAGATTTTTCCTTTCAAATATTTTTGTATGAAGTATTTCATTCAAGTATTTTAGTTTTCCTTGAAAAACTCCACACATGGCCTGCACAGGATCTGGTTTCGGAGTCTGTGTGCTGTACAGCTGCTGCTCTCTGCTCAATAAGTGAAGCTGGGTCATGGCATTGATTTATCAGATTGCTAAAAACAAAGTCACAGTCTATGTGAGCCTGACAACTGGGAACTCATTGATTCCTACTTCTAGTACTAGCAGAGCTCTGTGATTTCTGTTGTATGGGAAAGGCATGAGTGCATTAGCATCTGGAAAATGCTTCCAACTCCCTCCTGACTGCAGAAGGGCAACAGCAGGCCTGACATTTGTTCACAAATCTATGCAAATTCGACATCCCAGCATGATCATGAAACATGGGAGTGTTTCTATTCGCAAACGACTCCTGAGCTGAATTTACCAAGCTCTCCAAGAACTCTCATCCTCGACCTAAAAAGCCTCTAAGAGTTGGAGCCAAAGGAGGATTCAGTGCAGAAAATGGGCGTGACTGTTGGAGGTGACTCAGTATTTTGGCATGGCGGGCCCTTCAAAGACTAAGACTGTTAACATTCCATTTGAAAAGGACTTCATGAGCTCCAGAGTTAACAGTTAAACCATAGCATGTTGTTTGGGCTAATAAACTCTAGATCTGGAATACAGATTAATCAATATGTTTATTTATTTATTCCTTTCCCCCCAGGACCAATACCAATGAGATTATTAGTAGACAAGAACGCAGATAGGCGATATTTGGAGTGGATATTTAATTGGTGTAAAAGGGAAAATACTGGCATCAAGATTTAGAATAATACAAACACCAAAAATTAAAGTCAACAAAAAAGCAAATAAATAGCTCCTAGAAGTTTGGGAAGCAACAGGCTCAGCAGCATCTTAAGTGGTTGTCTTATAAGGTCCGGATGTACATCAAAATAACAAATATTGGCCGATAATCAGTTGTGGAGTACTTCTTCATGAAATAGTTTCATAAGTATCTTCAACATAAATATAGCCGTCAAAGGTTATAAGTGTCACAGTTTTTGAACCAGCCCACCGACACACAATGTGTGACGTTTGTGCACAATCCCAGCTTTACTAGATAGATAGATAGATAGATAGATAGATAGATAGATAGATAGATAGATAGATAGATGGATGACTTTATTAATCCCACAATGGGGAAATTTCATTTATGAAACCAGTATGTAAACCAGTATGAAACCATTTTCATTTATAAACCAGTAAACCAACATCTTTGGATTGATGGAACTGAAAAACTCTCCAGCTCCACGGTAGGACAACACGTGGCCAACAACTAAAATGAAGGAACAAGAAACCTGTACTTGATAGATGTTTTTTTTAGGTTTAGTAGGAAAAATAAGTGATTTGTAAAGGTTCGGTGGTTTGTGTGATGCCTCTGCCACAGACAAATCTCATCCCAACTACACTCACTTTCCCTTCCCAGACACTCCGGGTTCATGTCAACACTTTTCAAGTTTGAATTAATGCTGACTACAAGGATGACCGCCTCATAATCAACAACAATCAATAAATTCAATGTTTCAGCATTTCCGGAAGATTCCTTTTGACTTTTCAAGAAGTCAATTCCAAATTTATAAGAGACTTCCATGCATCTCACTGGATAGAAAAAATGAGGCGACACTGCAGAGAAACAAACTTCCTCCACAGGTAAACACCTGCTTTCACCTACAGTATGTTTGCTGGGGCGCGGTGTGCTGTACCTCAGGTCTGACCGGGTCCTCGATGCCAACCACGACAATGCAGGTCAGATTATCCAGGATGTCATTCTCATTGTCCCAGTTTGGCTCCCCAGCCTCAGCGGGAAAGTCCCTGTAGGCCACACAGATGGTCCTCAGTCCATCACACGCCATGGGCTCGATCACCTTCCGCACCATCTCGTCTCGGTCCTTCATTTTGAAGACACGAGGCTGACCCTGAGCGTCCAAGATATGAGAACACCTTGAAGAGAGAAAAAGAAAGAAGGTCTGTCAAGCCTAAAGCCGTCCCGTCCCCCCCCCCCCCCCACACACACACACACACTTACTTCCTAAGGACAATCTCTGACGCTCCTTTACTGTACATACGGAAACCTCCGTCCGCATTCTTCAAGACCGTGCTCATAGACTTGCGGGAGGAGTTAAAGGTATAAACTTTGTAAAGCATCTCTTCAGGGATCTCGTCTCTAATAGGCTGATAGTCTCTTTTCAGCCCCAGCACCAGACCCAACAGAGCACACTCAGTCTTGTTGCCCACGTGGCGAGGAAGACCGCCCTCTTTCTCTGGAGGCTGCAAAGGAACAAACGTTCAAAGTTTCATCAGATGACTTTACTTTGGATGTTTCAGAGCTTTTAATAAATACTATATACAACTGTGCCTGGTCTGTTTTTGAGGAGTGACATTCTCTCTATTCAAGTCTGTCTTTGGCTGAAAAGGGAAAAAACTGACCAGAATCTTGGTTGTATATGCTGAGTTGATGGAGATGCTGTTGACCAACATCTCTAGTGTTTCTGGTTTGATAGCTTCAGGTTCTGGGACAGTTTTGTAGTGTGTATCCCCAATGTACGCCTGAACAACAGTCATGCGGTTCATGGTGAGAGTGCCGGTCTTATCGGAACAGATGGCCGTGGCGTTGCCCATGGTCTCGCAGGCATCCAGGTGACGTACCAGGTTATTGTCTTTCATCATTTTCTGAAAGACAGAGGATGAACTTACACAAATCTGAAAGAAAAAGATAGGGATTCATCGTTTTCCAGTTCTCATCTTGTGTACCTTGACTGAATAAGCCAAAGAGATGGTAACTGCAAGAGGAAGGCCTTCAGGGACGGCAACCACCAGCACTGTCACCCCAATGATGAAGAACTTTACAAAATACTGGATGTATATGGGCGTGCACTCTGCAACCCAGCTCAGGTTCTGGACCAAAAAGGTGTTGATCACAAAGTAGAGGATGAGGATGATGACCGTCATAGCGGACATGAATAGTCCTGTAGAAAACAAGCACAAGGCTCCTTTTAAGTACATTCAAATCACAAAAATAAAGCCTATAATGATGAAAATTGGAAGAAAGTCTATTCAACTTTGGTCACCAATTTGAGTAGGAAAAGTGAGACTGGATATAATACATTGACGACTGGAGCTTGTGATAGCGTGACAAAAACTTTGTCTTCGTAATTGCATAGTTGTAATTGGTACTTGTGTCAACTTTATAGAGATAAACAGATGCATCTGCAGTACTGATAGTCACATGGTTGATATAGACAGTGGAAGATGAATAAAATCTTTGATGCCAGGAAAGTGGTTAAGAGTTTCTGATATAATGTTGTGGTCCATAGTATGTGATGCTTCTAGAGTGAAGGTCCATAAGAGCAGGGGGGGGGCCTGCCAGCAACCAAGGAAGGTAATTAGGCCAGAATCAGAAACGCATTAAAATGTTCTAAACAAAACCTGCAGCAGCGGCAAACTCAAAACTGAGCAGCATTTATGTGTGAAAGACATCTTTGAGTTTTATTCCTTTAAATGTTTTGCTCTACAAGTTAAAAGGTCTTTAATTCATCACAGTAACAATAGGATTCTTCCAGTTGACTGGACTCTGCTTCACCTGCTAATCTGACTATGGAAAACTTGCAGAGGGATTAACTAGATTGAGCTAATCAGACATCAGACATCAAGGCAAAAACAGCTTTTTCCTTTGATCCTTAGTGCCTTGGCTTTAATTTTAGTGAGAGATCCATCTAGAATCTAAACCTTCCACGCTTTACCCCATATTTATAAGGTCAGAAAATATTTTAAATAACAAAACAGGAATCTACAGCACCTGAGGAGATCATAAAGAGAAACTATCATTTTCTTTCAGACTTTTGTAAAATAAGTGACTTTAGTCATCTCAGTAACAGTTTTTTTGTGCTTTGGCCTAAATCCCATTTCCGTCCTTTAATGAAAGACAGCTGTCCCTAAGGCCTGTCTGTGACTAACTCCCTTCCCGCCTGTCAAACTGCCCCAAAAACCCAGAAGATTAAGGTTGATTGAAATGACAGAACACCTTCAACTCCGCAATGTATCATGGCCCCAATAAAAGCAGAGCAATGGAAGTGATGGAAATGGAAGAATACTCCTGTTTCTGAAGACTCCGCCTCAACCTTGTGCAGCAGCTTCCATCATTTGGAATTTTGTTAAAGAAAATAAAAGCAGGGAGAAAAAATGGATCAAAAATTGAATTTGGAATGAAAAAGCCTGAGAAGTTTTTTATTTGGCCATATCGCCCAGCTATAATTGGCATGCAGCAACCCCGCCCCCTATCCCATTACCTTTACTTAGCTATCTGTTTACAATCTCCCGCTAACTTACAGCCCCTCACAATCCAAGCCTAATATTAGTGGTGCAAAAACAATAGTGAGCAGTATTGAGCTAAGCCGCATAGCTTAGACCCCGGAATCCAGCTCGACGAGGAAAACAAAAACTATTGTCTGACAACAGTTTGAATGTATCAGAATGGGGTGGAGCAGGAAGCTTATGGTCCTGCTCAGCATATTTTCTACATCACAAAATAATCTCTTTATTTGATTTGAATAAAAAAATCCTCAGAAATGCAGTTTTAATCTTAATGTTCTAACATAAAGTCTCCATCATCAGAATTTTGCTTCAACAACATGTTAAAAGCACAACTTACATTGGAGTGGGTCTTTTTAGAACAAAGACCTTCAGAGTTCTGTTCTGAGTAGCCTGGCGCTTTGTGTCACACAATCATCAGCAAGAACAACTTTTAGGTATCAGTTGTCCTTCAGTGCAACAGTCACAAAGCCAGACCGAGCCCTGTTTCTGACTGTCCCAGTTTCATGTCTTCATCTCTGAACGGAGAAAAACCTGCATTCATGTCTCTGAGGACTCCAGCCTGTCCCCCGTCTGCCTTTCACCCCTCACCTTCAATCTCTATTGAAGCAGTCCAAATTGTCACCCATCAATTTTTTCATTGAGCTGAATGGGCTGAATTAGTGGATGCGAGTGTGTGGATACGAGTGTGTGGACACGAGTGTGTGGAAGCCAGTGTGGATGCGAGTGTAGATACAGTGTAGATGTGTAGATGCAAGTGTGTGGATACCAGTGGATGGCGTGATGCAAGCGTGTGGATGCGAGTGTGTAGATGCGAGTGTGTGTAGATGTAGATGCGTGGATACCAGTGTGTGTGGATGCGAGTGTGTGGATGCCAGTGTGTAGATACCAGTGTGTGGACGCGAGTGTGTGGATACCAGTGTGTGGATGCAAGTGTGTGGATACCAGTGTGTGGATGCAGTGTGTGGATGCCAGTGTGTAGATACCAGTGTGTAGATACCAGTGTGTGGATGCGAGTGTGTGGATGCAAGTGTGTGGATACGAGTGTGTGGATACGAGTGTGTGGATGCAAGTGTGTGGATACGAGTGTGTGGATGCAGTGTGTGGATGCGAGTGTGTGGATGCGAGTGTGTGGATGCAAGTGTGTGGATGCGAGTGTGTGGATGCCAGTGTGTGGATACAAGTGTGTGGATACGAGTGTAGATGCGAGTGTGTGGATACGAGTGTGTGGATACGAGTGTGTGGATACGAGTGTGTGGATGCAAGTGTGTGGATGCGAGTGTGTAGATGTAGTGTGTAGATGTGCGAAAGTGTGTGGATGCAAGTAGATGCAAGTGTGTAGATGTGAGTGTGTAGATGCGAGTGTGTAGATGCGAGTGTGTGGATGCAAGTGTGATGCAAGTGTGGATGCGATGTAGATGCGAGTGTAGGATGCGCGGTGGATAATGAGTGTAGATGCAAGTGTGTGGATGCGAGTGTGTAGATGCGTAGTGTGGATACGAGTGGATGGTGCGTGTGGATGCCAGTGTGTGGATGCGAGTGTGTGGATGCGAGTGTGTGGATACGAGTGTATGGAAGCCAGTGTGTGGATGCGAGTGTGTGGATACGAGTGTGTAAATGCGAGTGTGGATGCGAATGGGTGAATACGAGTGTGTGGATACGAGTGTGTAGGATGCAAGTGTGTGGATGCCAGTGTAGATGCGAAAGTGTGTGGATGCAAGTGTGTAGATGCAAGGTGGATGCAAGTGTGTAGATGCAAGTGTGTGGATGCGTAGATGCAAGTGTGTGTGGATGCGAAAGTGTGTAGACGCGAGTAGACGCGAAATGTGTGGATACGAGTGTAGATGCGAGTGTGTGGATGCTGTGTGTAGATGCGAGTGTGTGATGCAAGTGTGTAGATGCAAGTGTGGATGCAAGTGTGTAGATGCAAGTGTGTGGATGCCAGTGTAGATGCAGTGTGTAGATGCGAAATGTGACGCAAGTGTGTAGATGCAAGTGTGTAGATGGAGTGTGTAGATGCGAGTGTGTAGATGCAGTGTGTGGATGCAAGTGTGTAGATGCAAGTGTGTGGATGCCAGTGTGTGGATATGAGTGTGTGGATGCAAGTGTGTGGATACGAGTGTGTGGATACGAGTGTGTGGATGCAAGTGTGTGGATGCGAGTGTGTGGATGCGAGTGTGTGGATGCGAGTGTGTGGATGCCAGTGTGTGGATGCCAGTGTAGATGCGAGTGTGTGGATACGAAAAAGTGTAGATGCGAAATGTGTGGATGCGAGTGTAGATGGTAGATGCCAGTGTGTGGATACCAGTGTGTGGATGCGAGTGTGTAGATACCAGTGTGTGGATGCGAGTGTGTGGATGCGAGTGTGTGGATGCAAGTGTGTGGATGCCAGTGTGTGGATACCAGTGTGGATGCCAGTGTGTAGATGCGAGTGTGGATGCAAGTGTGTGGATGCCAGTGTGTGGATACCAGTGTGTGGATGCCAGTGTGTGGATGCAAGTGTGTGGATGTCAGTGTGTGGATACCAGTGTGTGGATGCAAGTGTGTGGATACCAGTGTGTGGATGCCAGTGTGTAGATGCGAGTGTGTGGATACCAGTGTGTGGATGAGTGTAGATGCGAAAGGTAGATGTGTAGATGCCAGTGTGTGGATACCAGTGTGTGGATGCCAGTGTGTGGATACCAGTGTGTAGATACCAGTGTGTGGATGCCAGTGTGTGGATGCCAGTGTGTGGATACGCAGTGTGTAGATAGTGTGTAGATGCAAGTGTGGATACAGTGTAGATGCGAGTGTGTGGATGCGAGTGTGGATGCAAGTGTGTAGATGCAAGTGTGGATGCGAAAGTGTAGATGCGAGTGTAGATGCAAGTGTGTGGATACGCAGTGTGTAGATGCGAAAGTGTGTAGATGCGAGTGTAGATGCAAGTGGATGCGTAGATGCAAGTGTGTGGATGCGAGTGTGTAGACGCGTAGTGTGTGTAGGATGCGAGTGTGGATGCAAGTGTGTAGATGCGTGTGTAGATGAGGTAGATGCGAGTGTGTAGACGCGAGTGTGTGGATACCAGTGTGTGGATGCAAGTGTGTGGATACCAGTGTGTAGATACCAGTGTGTAGATGCGAATGTGTGGATACGAAAGGATGCAAGTGTGTGGATGCGAGTGTAGATGGCGTGTGGATACGAGTGTAGATGCGAGTGTGTATGCGTGGATGCCAGTGTGTAGATGCGAGTGTGTGGATACCAGTAGACGCGAGTGTGTGGATGCGCGAGTGTGTGGATACCGAGTGTAGACGCGAGTGACGCCAGTGTGTAGATGCGAGTGTGTGGATGCCAGTGTGTGGATGCCAGTGTGTGGATACCAGTGTGTGGATGCAAGTGTGTGGATGCCAGTGTGTGGATGCCAGTGTGTGGATGCCAGTGTGTAGATGCGAGTGTGTGGATGCGAGTGTAGATACCAGTGATGCAAGTGTGTAGATGCAGGTGGATGCGAGTGTAGATGCGAGTGTAGATAGTGTGTGGATGCAAGTGTAGATGCAAGTGTGTAGATGTGAGTGTGTAGATGCGAGGTGTAGATGCGAGTGTGTGGATGCAAGTGTGTAGATGCAAGTGTGGATGCAGTGTGTAGACGCGCAGTGTGTAGATGCAAGTGTGTGGATACGAGTGTAGATGCAAGTGTGTGGATGCGCGTGTAGATGCAAGTGTAGATGCGAGTGTGTAGATGCGCGTGTAGATGCCAGTGTGTGGATGCCAGCAGAGATGCGAGTGTGTGGATACGAGTGTGTGAATGCGAGTGTGTGGATGCGCAGTGTGTGGATACGAGTGTGTGGATACGAGTATGTGGATACGAGTGTGTGGATGCCAGTGTGTGGATGCGAGTGTGTGGATGCAAGTGTGTAGATGCAAGTGTGTGGGAGTGTGTGGATGCGAGTGTGTGGATGCCAGTGTGTGGATGCCAGTGTGTGGATACCAGTGTGTAGATGCGAGTGTGTGGATACGAGTGTGTAGATACCAGTGTGGATGCCTGAGTAGAAATGTAGATGCGAGTGTGTAGATGCAAGTGTAGTAGATACCTATGTGTGGATACGAGTGTGTGGATGCAAGTGTGTGGATGCGAGTGTGTGGATGCCAGTGTGTAGATACCAGTGTGTGGACGCGAGTGTGTAGAGTGAGTGTGTGTGGATGCCAGTGTGTAGATGCGAGTGTGTGTGGATGCAAGTGTGTAGATGCAAGTGTGTGTAGATGTGAGTGTGTGGATACCAGTGTGTAGATGCCAGTGTGTGGATGCCAGTGTGTGGATACCAGTGTGTGGATGCAAGTGTGTGGATGCCAGTGTGTGGATGCGTGTGTGGATAATGAGTGATGCGAGTGTGTAGATACCAGTGTGGATGCCAGTGTGTAGATGCGAAAAGGTGGGATGCCAGTGTGTAGATGCAGTGTGTAGATGAGTGCAGAGATGCGAAAGGTAGACGCCAGTGTGTGGATGCCAGTGTGTAGATGTAGTGTGGATGCAAGTGTAGATGCAAGTGTAGATGTGAGGTAGATGCGAGAGTGTGTAGACAGTGTGTGGATGCCAGTGTGTGGATACCAGTGTGTAGATGCGAGTGTGTGGATACGAGTGTGTAGATACCAGTGTGTGGATGCCAGTGTGTGGATGCCAGTGTGTGGATGCGAAAGTGTGGATGCAAGTGTAGATGCAAGTGTGTAGGATGTGAGTGTGTAGATGTAGTAGATGCCAGCGTGGATGTTAGTGTGGATTACGAGTGTGTAGATGCGAATGTGTGGATACCAGTGTGTGGATGCCAGTGTGTGGATACCAGTGTATGGATGCGAGTGTGTGGATACCAGTGTGTGGATGCAAGTGTGTGGATGCCAGTGTGTGGATGCCAGTGTGTGGATGCAAGTGTAGATGCAAGTGTGTAGATGAGTGTAGATGCGAGTGCGTAGATGCCAGTGTGTGGATGCCAGTGTGTGGATACCAGTGTGTGGATGCGAGTGTGTAGATACCAGTGTGTGGATGCCAGTGTGTGGATGCCAGTGTGTAGATGCCAGTGTGTGGATAATGAGGTAGATGCGAGATACCAGTGTGGATGCCAGTGTGGATGCGAGTGTGTGGATACCAGTGTGTGGATACCAGTGTGTGGATGCGAGTGTGTGGATACCAGTGTGTGGATGCCAGTGTGTGGATGCGAGTGTGTGGATACCAGTGTATGGATGCCAGTGTGTGGATGCCAGTGTGTGGATACCAGTGTGTGATTAATGGTGTAGATGGCGTGTGTAGATACCAGTGTGTGGATGCCAGGTGTGGATGGTAGTGTGTGGATACCTGTGTGGATACGAGTGTAGATGAGTGTAGATGCAAGTGTGTAAATACCAGTGTGTGGATGCGAGTGTGTGGATGCCAGTGTGTAGATGCTGAGTGTGGATGCAAGTGTAGATGCAAGTGTGTAGATGAGTGTAGATGCGAGTGTGTAGATGCCAGTGTGTGGATGCCAGTGTGTGGATACGGCGTGTAGATGCGAAAGGTAGATACCCAGTGTGTGGATGCCAGTGTGTGGATACGAGTGTAGATGCGAGTGTGTAGATACCTTTTCAGTGTGTGGATGCAAGTGTGTAGATGCAAGTGTAGATGCGAGTGTGGATGCAAGTGTGTAGATGCAAGTGTGTGTAGATGTGAGTGTGTAGATGCAAGCGCAGCAGTGTGTGGATGCCAGTGTGTGGATAATGGTGTGTGTGATGCAGTGTGTAGATACCAGTGTGTGTAGATGCCAGTGTGGATGCCAGTGTGTAGATGCCAGTGTGTGGATACGAGTGTGTAGATGCGAGTGTGTAGATACCAGTGTGTGGATGCCAGTGTGTGGATGCCAGTGTGTGGATACCAGTGTGTGGATACCAGTGTGTGGATGCGAGTGTGTAGATACCAGTGTGTGGATGCCAGTGTGTGGATACCAGTGTATGGATACCAGTGTGTAGATGCCAGTGTGTGGATGCTGTGTGTAGATGCCAGTGTGTGGATACGCAAAGTGTGTAGATGCAGGTAGGATACCCAGTGTGTGGATGCCAGTGTGTGGATGCCAGTGTGTAGATACGAGTGTGTGGATGCTCCTCACCAGCTTTGCCGATCTGCACAGTCAGTCTGGTCAGTTTCCTCTGCAGCACAGACTTTTCCTTCTTCGTCACGTTGACCTTCTTAACCTCTTTGACCTCCTCCTTGTCTTCCAACTCTGCAGCTTCCTCGCTCTTCAGAGGCTGGATCTCCAGAGCGATACCGTCCTGAGTTTTGGCTGGATGGGGGGCTGAGGGTGCGAAATTTGAATGAATTTGAAAAAGCAATGAGCGGAAGGAAAGGTTGAGTAAAGACATAGGTAAAGATTGGAGAAAAAGTCATGAAGATGAGTAAAACAATGATGGAAATGTTTCAGGTTCAGGAATGAAGATGGCAGAATTGGAAAATGAAGGATAAATTAAATACACAAATGGTTAAAAATGAGGGCACGGGGTTCAGGGAGGGATTAGGGAAGAGAGGCAGAAACTGTTACACTTTCAGTCAGGAGGAGAAGCTTTCAGCGACAGGCTTGTTTACGCGGTCATCACATGTTAGCTTGGTGGCGCAGACTGTGGCACGTCTATCGGTAAAACGGTCAGAGCATGAAGAGCAGCAGACAGAACAGGTCTGAGGGGTTCACGCTGCACCGTCCACACACTCCCACTCATGAGCGTGAAGGAGGCTGAGTTTGTAAAAGAGTTTCACCTCCTGGGCTCATTGCATACGTAACCGTGGATTTGCCTGGTGTGGCTGGGAAGGCAGCAGATTGTCTTAGTGCGTAGCTGAGAGGAACCACAGGCAGAAAGGTTCTCCTCTAATCTGGATAAGAGAGCTGCTCTATGCTTCCAGTGTCGCCACAGAAGACTAAACCAGAAATGCTGGTGGTTATTAAACCCTAAACCCGGGCGATAGAGTCATGCAGACGTTTTTGAGTGTATTCGTATTGGGGTTTATCCAGCATGTTCATCGCGGTCTACTAACCCGCGAAGAACATGCTGGGAGTCTTGGGAGCCCAATCAGATCAGATCCCACTTCTTCTTCTGTGATGCCGACAGACCTGTCTGGGTGTTTTTTAATGTCTGGTTTTTGACCCAAACAGCTGAGCGATTGGTTGGGAGGCTGCTCATCAGGTGAACGTGTCTCTAACTCTGCATGTTCTGACAACACCAGCTCTATTTAAACACAGAAGTGAGGGTTCCATCACTGAGGCGTTTTAGCATCCTGTTTTTAGAGTTTGATAATAATTCACTGGATAGAAACTGTGTGACTGATATCACTCTAACATTGTCATTTTTCATTAAATTGGTCTCATAAGGACGGAAAGTCGAGTTTCTTTTGTCCCATGCTTTGCTGAAGTTGTTGCAAGGAAAGCAACACCTTGTCCCACACGTCTGACAGAACAACAAGGATGCCGCAGGAGACTTTTAGCATTTTTAAATGACTACAGATCTTTCTGTTGAAAGCCATCAGAAAGCGTGGAAACACGACGGCTGGGGAGAAACCAGCAGGCGGCCGAGGTTATGTCCCGCTCCAGCCCCAGCAGATCCACCGGTCATCCCCACGCCACATAGTTCAAGGAGGAAAGTCATCTCACAACATCAAGATCGCATATTTCAAACTCCACATGTTGGAATGAGTCGTATGTCAAACCAAGAAGCCGTGGAGCTTAATGCGCATGGTCCACTCTGAAGGCCACAACACACAACTAACTGACAGCTTCACACAAACAGGACTGAGACCCATGGACCAACGACAGCACGAAACCATGAGCGAGTGCACAGGGGCTGGGGGTGTCTGACAATCCAAAGGAAACAACGCAACAAACAGAGAAGAAACTTAAAGTACCACTCTTAACGAAATGGAGGGATGACAGCGATGAGGGTGGAGGCCGCAGAGACCTCAGCAAGACAGGAAGAAAAGAGCAGGAGGAGAGAGTGACACAGTGACTACAACACAACACGGAGTCCTGAGCAACGCCCTGCAGGAGGCAACGCTGAGGGAAATGAGACGAGCGGAAAGCCGCAGGAAAGGAGGCTGCAGAAACACAGGCGGTGGCCGCCCACCAACACGGGCGGGGTGCAACTCCCACACGGAGCCCCACTCCAGCCACAAAACATCCCATAGCTGTGCTGTTAAGCAGGATGATTGACAGGTCCAGCTCACAGCCTGAGCTGGAAGACTTCTGACCCTCTTTCAGAAGATGACAGCTGGTTCAGTGTTTCTGAAATCTCTGACAATTTTTACTGGAAAGTATTTTGGAGACACGTTTCAGAAGGGGGGGGGGGGGTTCTGTCAGGTCAGAATCCATCATTCCGATGTTTGTCTAAGAACAAATACAGGTTTCCATAAAGTCTTTTCAGGCGTTTCCTCTAATGTGAAAGACTGCTGTTGATGTGGTGCTGAAGAAGTCGTCTTCCTCAGGAGGAAGGAGGGTGAAATGCTGGCAGGCTAAGCTCTAGACCCCCCCCCCCTCCCCCATTTTTCCAGCGAGGGGAAAGCTCACTACCTGAAAGGACACAGTCCTGTGTAGCCTTTACTCAGAGCCATGAGAATGACGAGGCTCTGTTCCAGTCTGCACAGTCACATGTCAGAGGTGTGGACGTGGACATCTGGACCCCTGAGCTGAACTGGACATCAGCTTAACAGCCAATGGGAGGTCTGAATGAAAACTTTAATATTTTTAAACTTTCAAAGGTGAGATAGCCAACTGAAGGTGTTGGGAAGATTAGAGACTGGCTCTGAGCAACCAGAGATTTTTTTCATCCACATGCAGACTGGCTGCCACTAAAAATCCAAAAAAAAAAAAAGGGTTAGTATAACCGAAAAATGAGCCTTGTGTTTCCTGGTACACCAAGAAGTCTGCAGCAGATGCTCCAACCACAGGAAGCAGGGAGGTGGGGAGTTGTGAGGCAGCCTGCAGAGGCAGCTGGTTATGTGTTGGATCACATGAGACCTAAAGACCAGTGGGGCAATCCTAGAGAAAAAGCAGGTAACACCTGTCTGACACCTCCTTTTTCAAGGCGTGGCAGGTTTCTTTTTTAGCTGCATCTTCACCAGGTGAAGAGAGGAAGGAAGGTGACTCCACACATCAGCCTTAAACACAGGTGTGGAGCCCTGAACTAGTTTGGTTCGAGTTGTTTCCGGATCTAGAGGATTGTTCCAGTCCCCGCTCAGAGATGCCTGTGGGGCGACTGAGCTCTGGAAACGCCCTGCCAACTGAATCCATCTTTGAAATACGGTTGAAGACATGCTGCTTGTGTGAATTCAATGGTTCCCATGGTAACCAAGGATGTCCACAGGCCGTCACAGACTCAAAGTGTGAGAGTTGCACCCCTCAACAGTTAAAGCAACGTCCCCCGTTATACAGCAAAGAGAAAAAGACAGAGGGGGGAACAGAGGAACAGAGATGAGCTGGACACTCCCCTCCTGCTGCTGGGTGGAGGTGAGGAGGAGGTAAGTCACACGAGGATGAGAGGCAGGAGGGACAGGTGGATGAATGGAGGGGTTACCTTTGTTGCGATTTTCGGGGGGTCCTTGTTTCTTACCTGTTCGAACAGAGAGAGAGGGCGGAATGCTGATAAGATGGCTCAAAGGAAAAGAAGATCAAATAAAACTGAAGGAGAACACAAAACCCAAACATACAAACCCACAGGTGTGTGTGTGCGTGTGTGCTGTGGGCAGGAATGAACGGATCAGCAGAGAGAGACGCCGCTTCCTATGGTTGGGAACCAGCAACCAGCCTGGACTAGCAGGCTCTGACAGCACGAAATTCTGAGCTCATTTGGCTCTTTCCCTGACTTCTGCCTTCAAAGGAAGAATTTCTGGATTTAGAAAACAGAGCAAACTACGGTTTCCTCGCTATAACGCGTTTCTGTGCAGATTCCTGTTTTTGTTGCTGTCTGTTTTTGACCACAGCTTGTGATGATCCGGTTCTCAGATCTCTCTGACTCAACATTCCCCACGTGTGGCTCAGGTGAAAGGAAACAGGCTTAGGGTGAAGCTAAATGTCTTAGGCTCAGCTCCAGACCACACGCCCTTAACTTTCCGCTGACTTGGCAGGAAAGACAATTGAACAGATGAATCCTTTGATGGACCTCATAGTCACCACCTCCTGAAAGACGGAGCGGTCGATCAGCTGAATCGGTGAAGAAGAAGCAGCCGCTGGGTTCGTAGTGGCAGCTGACAGAGGTGGCTGATGTCCAGGTCTGGTATGACTGCAAGTGGTTCTGAACAGGACCGCTACCCGTGTGGATCAGACTGAAGAACGAGGGAGCCCTCTGCTTGGGGCTGGAGGTCAGAACTGATCTCAGCATGAACACCATGAAAGGCGGGACATGTGTGTGTGTGTGTGCCTTGGTGCTGGACTGGGGAGAATGGGGGCACTCAGGATGGGTCACATGGCTGTCTTTAATAGGAATCTTCAAATGTTTTTCCTGGAGAATCTTCCATTTTTCCCTAAATGGAGGCTTAATGTTTGGCTGCAGACCCGAGTATCTCTCTCTGCTGAGCTGCTACATTCAGCCGCTTCACAATGAATGCCTGACAAACTCAAATTTTAGCCAATAAAACAAATGGTCGGACAAAAACCAGCCAAAGAAAAACACACAGTAAAAAGGGAATTAGCATGATACAAGCAAATCAAAAGCACTGCAGGAGCCTGTGGCTTTGTTTCAATCTGCTTTGAGACTGGGCCATCTGGACTTCTGAAGAGTTCCTTAACAAAAGCAACTGTGGAACACATGAAAGTCTATCAGTCCATTTGAAATGCCCGTAATGCCAGTCGACTCGGTACAGAGGACAGAAACCACCATAAATAAATGAGACCAAGATGCTGAGTTCCTAACTTTTACGCTACCATTCTGCCAAAGACGTGATCTACTCTTTATTGAAGGAGCCATAAACACAAAAGCAACCTTTTTTAAATATTCTACAGCACTTTTGGGGCGTTTGGTGAAGAAATGAAATACCCTTAAAGCACCTATGGCATTTAAAAGCTTTAAATGTTGGGGAAAAAAACAGCTCAATGTATTTCTAACTATGGCTTTAATTAAAAAAAAACAACTATATATTAAATGATTGATATTAGCTGATCGTCCTAAAGAATAATGAAATATTGCTAAAAAATAAACAAATCACATAAAAGGGTTTTCTGGTTCACCAAAGAACTTTTGTCCCACAAAGCTAAGATTTGATGAAGCTATACTCATCAGGAGGAAGGTCTTTAATAAATATTTCAATGGAACATCAGACCACCTTCTTACTTCCTGTGTTCACTCACCGGTGACAATGAAGACGTCAAACTTGTGAGGCTTTAACAACGCGCTGACTGGACAACAACTGTTCTTCAGTGTGGTGAACACAAAAGACGTCAGGGATTGTTTCCAACACCAGCATCCTCTGAGAAGCCCTAACACCAAACCCTGTCATCGATTCCCATCAGGCAATGACACACATGACAACCAGCTGGTTGACATGTCTGTCTTCACAGAAACATCCGTCCTGCTGACGGAAGCTGCAGGTCGCAGAAGAACTGTTTTACTGAGTAACAGAGTGGGGCAGTAACTCCCTACTTTAATGCTATTACTTTACTTCTTAACCTGGAGTGTAATAGATTACAACAAAAGGTGAGTAGTAAAGTTTGCTGCCCACTGAAGCCACTCATCACGACTTGTCTCAACCCCAAACGCTGGTTTCAGATCCCACCTCTAAAGTCGGATGTGGGAACACGCCAGTGCTGATCCTCAGAGCGGACACGCATCTGAGTTGGTGTGAGGCCAAAACGCAATGACAGGGCTCCAGACTAACATTTTTCACTAGGAGCACAGTGGCCCCCAACTGAAAATTTTAGGGGCACAACCAGAAAATTTGGGGGCGCCTACCGTAAATCAACATGCTAACCAAATCTACTAATTTCCACTGAAATAAATACTTTAATAATAGATGTAGAAATTACAATGTGCTGTTTCAAATTTAGTGTCACATTTTAATCTGCACTTTAGAAGATGCAACAACAAGGTAAACTGACAGAAGAAGGTAGACTGTAAAAGAACGGGCGCTGTTCACTGGAGATCAGAACAATCGATACAGATACAGATACAGATACTACTGATTGAAATTTATCTTGGTGACACCAAATAAGTGCAGCCAAGATGCACAATAAGCGTGTTTGAGATCACCCAGGTGGACGCAACGCTGCGCAGATCACCTGGTGTGAGACATATTTTTTTGTTTTTGCTCCAACATCTCCTGTCAATCATCACAAAAATATCACAAGAAAGGGGCGGGGGCAAGGCCCAACCTACGCAAACGCAGCTGGAAATTTAGAACTGCACAGACTGCAAGCTGCCCTGACGACTACAAAACAATGCATTATGGGACATGTGTCCTGATGGGTTTTTGTAGTTCAGTGATCAATTAAAATAATTAAAAATACCAATTGATTAAAAAAGTCTACATACATTATAAAACATTCAAATAAAAATAAAATATATAATAACACAGATTATACTAAGGGGGAGAGGAATATTAAAACTAAACTGAACTCCAACTTCCTGTTCTCCTTCAGTCTTGCTGCAGATTCGCCTTCATCCCCCCCTCCCCCTGGCCTGGTCTCCCCAATGATCCAGGCGAGGTGCTGGTTCATCTCAAACACGCCTATCGTTACAT
Organism: Oryzias sinensis; assembly: GCA_037389245.1. NCBI lineage: Eukaryota > Metazoa > Chordata > Actinopteri > Beloniformes > Adrianichthyidae > Oryzias > Oryzias sinensis. Next base: position 6,073,679 of record CM074493.1, on the reverse strand, counting down.
TTTCCCCACGTGTTTTAAGTGCGTTTAAGAGTAAATCTCGTTGCTCGCACGTGTTCAAAGTTCAAGCCCCGTTAGCTGTCACGCATGTAGGTGTGGGACATTTATTCTCCTCAGCTGACCATCTCCTGCGGGAGCGGTGTGCTACAGTAACAGCCGCACACGAGAACCGTTTGGTCGGGGGAAGATACACAGCCGCCCGCCTAACCGTAACCATAACCTTAACCCTCCTCCGGGTCTGTGCGGCCCAGAGAAAAGTTCAGCACGGACTGCATGTATTTAGAAAATTACGAGCGAAAAAATACGTTCTAAAAAGGAAATTAAAGAACTCCTTAATGTGGTCCGGGGAGGGGCTGTCAGGTTTCCTGCCTAAAAATGTTCCTCTGCTTTCAAGCCCGGTCAATGTCACGCCCCCAAGAGTCATTTACCCCACTGTGATTGGTTGCTTTGTCAGCTCCGCGCATGACAATGAAAAAGTGACATTCATACAAACTGGCGGACGCATTAACATTAAACTTTCATCTTAAGGCCGCAAAATATCATCTTGGGGGCCCGAGGGCCGCAAGTTTGAGAGCCCTGCTGTACACTCTGGCACTGGTACACTAGCCGCAAGTCGGAAGAACGAATCATTAGTTCTTGCTCTTAGCTCAGATGCACGCACATATCAAGTTGTGATGAAATTTGTCTCCGTTTCCTTCCAACAGATTTTTACGCGCGCGCGAATATCTCTAGGCCCCTCCCCCTCCACGCATTTTAGCCACTTACAGTGGCCATTCCCTATTCTTCTCACACGCATTGGGCAGGCATCACTCAATGAAACGCGAGTGTGTGCTCGCGCCTCATGAGTGTATGTGCGAGTGTGTGTTTGCGTGCGCTCGCGTCTCATTATCATTTCATTGCTCATTTTATTGATCATTGATGTGCCCCTTCCACGCTTAATGTATAAAAAAATATGGAGGGTGGGGGAGGCAAATTTACTGGTAGCACATGTGTGACTGGATGTAAAATTCAGTCGCACACTCTCAAATTTTGGTCGCAAAACGCGACCATTTGGTCGCAGTCTGGAGCCCTGAATGAGTGAGAAGGGGGGAGGAGGATTGTAGAGGGTAGGGTAATTGGGGGGTGTGGGGGGGTGGAGCTGTAGGTACGCAGTGATCTCTGGGTTGCTGGGGTCGGGTGCCGGGGCTGGCTTGTGGAGACGGGGCGCTGATTGGGTGGTGGGCGGCTCTGGGTTCTCAGAGCCCTGGCTTCGTCCTTGGCCCGTGTCTCGGTGTCCGGCGCACGGTGGCCCCCATGGCTGCCGCCTGGTGCGGCTAGGCACGCCTGTCCTGTGGCCTGGGGGGCCGGACGCCGGGTTCGCCTATGCCTCTCGGCGCCGGGGGAGCCCCTGTAGGGGGGCCTTCTCTGCGCCTGGCGGGGTGGGTTTTCCCCGGGCACTTCCTCTTACAGACCAAAAACATGCTCTTTGCTTAATTGCCCCTGTGTGTATGTGTGTGTGTGATTGGGTGTACCTTGCCTTCACCCAACAGTACCTAGGACAGGCTCCGGCAACCCTGTGATCCCCAAAGGGACACGGCGGGTTAAGAAAATGGATGGATGGATGATGTAAGTTACACGCGGTTATGACGAATGGGTCATTCTGTCGCACGGCGCCCTGAAGGACGTGGATAGTAAGACGTGAGTACAGGCTACTTACTTACTGTGCACACATGCTGCATGTGATACTTAAGTGCCTGTGAGATGCTCCTGGACATCAACACAAACTACACGCTGATTAGCCGCAGTTACATGTGGACAATGTTTTAATCGGATCAAAGATCAGATTAGAATTCAACCGTGTACATGGGCCCAGAAAAACTTTTTCTGATTATAACAAACGTTTACCTGGGGACACACTCTCAGTTGGAATAAATCATTCTCACATGCGCACTTCTCTCTAAAAAACCGGAAGAGAAAATGAGTCCCGCTGTGATCAAACCGAGTGCCACATACATTTATGCGCACGCATCACGTGAACAGCACCCACTGCGCAGTCCACAGGGTTTGGGGAGGTTGAAAAAAATCTGTAGAGTACATCTCCATCTCCTTCTTCCCTTATGTGTTTCTGTAGTTTTCACGACAGCCTGATGCCCGCAGCACGCCTTTAAAAAAAGTGTGCATGAACATTTTCTCCCTACGGGCCAGCCCTGCGCCCTGCACAGATTCACCCTCTTTTACCCCTGCAGACAGCCCGGATCCACCCAGAAGAGCAGTTACGATGAAGGCTTTACGTGGGTCATGACAGCTTTTTGCACGGGGTTCACCTGAGCAGATGGAGAAGTTCCTACTGATGAGAAGTAATACTTGATGTTGTTGTAAACAGCCGGAGTTTTCTCACTAATGTTAGTTTGCAGCTCAGATGTCATTAATAGAATTATTGATGAGGGTTTTGTTAAGAGACAGCATGTGTGGGCTCCAGGTGAACTCACTCTTGGTCTCATTTATTCACTGATGGTGCTTTGGTTTTCAGTGGCTGTCAACACATTTCAAGAGTCAGACCCTTCAAACGCCTCAGTCCAGACTGAAGGAGGGGGGCAAAACAACAGCAGAACCTCAAACCCACAGAAGCGGATCGGCCTTTTACAAACAGTGAGAACATCCAGGAAGTGAGACCCCCGCCGGTGTGATCACATGACCGCCACAACTTCAACAGGTAGCATGTTGCGTGTGTTCAACAGCCTGGTTTCCGTTTCTTACTTTTCTTGACCTTCTTCTCTTCGTCATGCTCGCTGGCGCCCAGTAGAGTAAAGATGATGCCGGTTTGAGAGTTGAGGCCAACGGCGGACACAACCATCCGGCCAGAGCCCTCCATCACATGAGTCCCTGAGAAAAGGAAGTCCACCATCACTGTCTGTGTGGGTTTATCTGTGGGTGTTTGATGGCAGTTTAGAAACCCACCGGACAACAGCATGGGGTCCTTCTCCAGAGATTTTCGGACATGGTCAGACTCTCCTGTGAGAGAGCTCTCATCAATCTTCAGGTCGTTTCCTTGGATCAGAATCCCGTCAGCTGGCAGCAGATCCCCTGCAGAAAGAGGTCCCAAGGGTCATGCAGGGGTCAGATCCACAGAGTAAAACACACTGACAGACTCCCGTTTCTGAAGGAAACACTCTTGCATAAATGATTATAGTATGATCTTAATGTCGCTTTGAGACGCTTAGGGCAGCAACCAAATCTTTCCATTTCTGACGGTCGCGTCAGAACCTGGCCCTCCATGTTGGGGGTTTGGCACAGGGCTAACCAACCGGTCCTACAAAACTATGGTGGTTACGGAAACAGCAACAAAATGATCTTTATTTGAGAAGTGTTTAATGTTTTCCTAAAGTAACGCTGCATTTATCTTAGACTGTTCTTTCAGTGTCTCATCTGTCTGAGCTGAGGCTTCAGCACATGGAACCAGGCACTCCTGACAGGAAGCTATTTTACTCTTAACAAAAAGAAAGGACAGAAAGCATAAAAGCTGTATTGTTCTGTTTGTGTTGAACTTCATACCATATTTGATCTGAGCGATGTCTCCGACCACAATCTCCGCGACTGGAATCTGGATAACTTGGCCTTTGCGAATGACCGTGAACTTCTGCTCCTGCTCGATGCGACTCTGCAGCCCGCGGAACTGCTTCTCTTTGGACCAATCGTTGAAGGCCGTTACCAGGACCACAATGATGACGGAGAACAGGATGGCCGCACCCTCGATCCAGCCGGCCTGGGCTTCTCCCTCGTCTTCCACGCCGCCTGCCGCTTGGCCGCATGCTGTCAGTAAAAAGACGCAGAATGAGGTAACAGCTCCTCGGAAAATAAAATGCTTGTGTATTTTAATAAAAGAAGACATGAAAATGTCCTTACATTCACCGTCGCCCCCTGGTGGGTGGTAGAAAGACAAGCCAAGTGAGATGATTGCAGCCACTTCCAAAATGATGAGTGTGACGTCCTGCAGAGCCTCCCACACCAGCTGCAGGAAGGTCTTGGCCTTCTTCGGGGGGATGAGGTTCTTGCCAAACGTAGCATGGCGCTTCTCTAAATCAACAGGGTTGCCAGACAGACCTGCAAACATAGAAAACCAGAGTTAGCCGAAGTCCAGACCTCTAAAAAAATGACCGATCATCTTTGCCATTGAATCTCGCAGCTGTTGGATTAGGTAGAGTCCACTGGGGTTACTATGGAAACTGCAGCACAGAGAAGTGGGTGCATTTTTACTGTAATAAGGCGGATGTGACATAAACCCATCATTAGCATGTTACCTTATTAGAACAAACACAGAGATGTCAGCACGGATAAGTGGGCTGGATCATTTCATGAAACCTCGCCGGCTTTTCCTCAAACCTCCGTAAACGCAGCTCACTTTCCATCGCAGCCCTGCATTCATGTCAAAGCCCCCCCCTCACCCCCTGACCCCCTGCCTAATGTGAAGGGTTGGAGCTCTGAGGCAGAAGAGGCCGAGAGAAAACTACAGCTGGGACAAGAACAGGATGCTCCACAATGTGAGGCCAGATTGCAGAGAAATGAAGACTTTTCGGTGTAAAACAAGGATGGAAGATCCAAAGTGATGCATTGAAATGCTGTTTAGCCTTTAATTTCCGGGTTTTTCAGCTGATTTCAGCAGTTCCACTTCACCTTTTCAGGATTTGCAGACGGTTCAATAATGCAGTGAGGCCTGATTAGCTAAGAATGATGCAGGAACAAATTGCAACCATGGAGAAAAGGGAAACGAAAAAAGGTGGCTTGGAAAGGATTTAGCTAAGGCCTGTTGATGTCAGTAACATGTCAGGGCTCTGCTTAGGCGGGACCTCACACCCGGGAGCATGGTGTTTTTGGGTATATAAGGATGACGACTCTGTTGCAGCCTGAGCTGACCTCGCCTGCACTCCTGCTGAAAATGCAATCTGCTGCTCCACCAGAGCCAATAACCATCCCTGCACCACCTGATCAGGTCCACCGGGGTCCTTTTGGAAAATACTGATTCTGCTTCTGTTTAAGACGCGTTTGTTTAACAAAGACAGTCGTGTGAGCTGGGACCTTCAGCTGCTGGGTGACCTTCCAACAGCAGAAACACGAATGGCTGCTTTCAGATCGACGCTGTTTTTACTCAAAGTGTGCACAGCTTTCACTTCTCTTTTCATTCTGCACCCTCTTTTATAGCCTGATGTCCCTTAAGCAACAAACAGGAACCTGCAGTTAGTCCTCATAGAAACCTTGGGTCAGGAACAAAATAACACTCAGCTCTGACGCAAAAGACGTGCACAGCCGGAGCAGAACGTTACCAGACATGAAGAGCTAATGCTGACTCCTCTAACATCAACTTATGAACCCTTTCCTCCTCTCTTCAAGCAACAGCCGGATGTTAGAGAGATGGAGAAGATCAGAGAGGAAGTTCCACAGGAGAAAAACCGAAGCACCCAAAAAAAAAATGAAAGTACCGCAGAGAGAAAAAAGAGACTGTCAGAAAAGTGCAGACGAACAGAGGGAGACGAGCCAGTGAGAGAGGAGCTTTGACAAAAATGCCAACAATGTTGATGCAACTTCACAGTTCTGTTTTAACTGTTCATTTCTGTAAGTGGGACCATGATAAGATCATGTCTGCTTCTCCTCTGTTACAGTCGGCCAAAATGAAACCAAGGACGCCAGCGGCACAGCGGCTGGTGTCTGTCTGACAAGCACATCCAAATAACTGTTTCCTTTATAATAATAATAGTGGATTAGATTGATCTGCGCTTTTTCTTGTTGCTCAAAGTTCTTCCAATGTGTCCATTATTCATTCATACTTGGTGATAGTAAGCTACTGATGTTGGCACAGCTGCCCTGGGGTAGACTGACAGAGGCGTGGCTGCCAGTTCACCCCAACGACCCCTCTGACCTTTACCGGGAAAGTCATACAGATTCACACACCAGTGGAGCCACACTGGAGGTAAGGAGGGTGAGGTGTCTTGCCCAAGGACACAACGACAGCGGCGAACGAACCAAAAGAAAAGATCAATCACTTTTGCAACCAAGCTACTTGATGGATGAACAGATGGGACTATGCCAAATAATCTCTGAGTTATAGTTCAACAGGTTAAATGATTTTGTAGGAAAGGAGAAGCTGAAGTCTGAGGACAGAAAAAAAAAAAACTAAACATTCAGCCAGATTTGTTGATGAACAAAGCAGTATTTTGATCCATTCACATATTTCTGAGTATTTCTCTAAAAACCTGCTATCTGGGCACCAGCGTCTCACAAAATGAGTGGGTTGTGACATTGTGACAACAAAGTGAGGAACAGCCCCTTCCAGGAAGAGTCTGTGCTGGCAGCTCCGCCCCCCCAGGCTAAAAGACACGCCCACTTTCTCAGCGGAGCTAGCAGTGATCGGCTAAAAGGCTTGATTTTTTTTTTTTTTTTTTTAACTTGTCCTGTCCAACAGCTGGGCAGTCAGATGAGAGCTGAGGGCCTCTTGTGTTGGACATATTTTACTTTAACAAGAGGGGTTATTAATCTTCAGACAAACCAAAGGTATGTCTGAATAAACCCCTTTTGTAATTGAGGCCAAACTTTATTAATTTCAAACATGTCTGAAAATCTTTGGTGTTGGACCGGACGGAAAAGGAAAGGAGGGAAGAAGAGAGAGGGACGTTAGAGAAGGGGGGGGTAGGAGGGTGATAATAGGAGGGGAAGGGGGATAAGACCATGAAGCAGCATAAAGCAACAAGTTTACTGGTTGTTAATCATTATGGTAAGGTTAAAATGTAGTACAAAAAGGGCGGAGCCTGTCCACACACACACTCAAATGTTATAAACACACCTGCTAGCTGCAAAAATGTCCACCTGTCGACATGTATACAACAGATAGTGTTCACACGCATACTTATGCCTTAAAACCAACTAGTGTGAAATATTTCAGTCATTCAGTCATGCAAACTGTTAGTGCAAAGGTGAGCTAACACCTGTGCTCAGGTGAGTGTTTATGTTCTTCTAAAATGGATGGTGGAACGTGAAAAGAAGGAGGGAGAGTGTCCAGCCATCCCCACCCCAAGACCCCCACCGCACCAGCAGCGGCAGCCGGAATCCCCCCAACGCCACACGGGAACCGGCAGGGAACAACCGCCGCCCGGGCGACCAAGCCCGGCCAGCAGGGTCTGCAGGCCCCCAGAGCCAGAGAGCAGGAGGTAATGGAGGGAAAGAGAGAGCGCCGCCCCAGCCCAACCAGGAGCAGTCTCGCCGCGCCGGAGAACCTGCAACGCAGGGGCTCCCACTGGAGAAGGACGCCACAGCCCCAGACTTCCAGCACCCCACCTCACCCAGGAGTTCCGGCATCTCGCCTCTAACCCCAGGTACGAGCCAGACTGCAGGAGACCTGGGCCCCGCATCCCAGGCAGCTATCCGCCTGCCCACGGTTGGTCCAGGGAGGATGTAGGGTGGGGGCCCGGCCCCCGCCCAGGAGGGGGGACCCCGGGGAAAAAAGAGGGCCCACAAGGGGTGTTGTAAATATGGCCCGACCAGGAGCACCCAGCACTCAGGAGCAAGACTAGAACCCACTCCCCAGATACGAACACCCGGCTCAGACAATGTGAACCCCACCGCATGCGGAGAGCACCTGGCCCAGGAAGCCGGCACCTGGGACACGGCCATTGCAGTAAAGGGGCCCATACCTCTCTACTCAGGGAAGAGGCAGGACATGGTCCTAGGTCCTAATCTTCCTTGCAAAATGTGTGTGCGTGTATGTGTGTTTGGGAGGGTGTGTGCATGTGTGTGTGTTTATGTTGGGATGTATATTGAGGGGGAGGGGTGTGTACTAAGGGGTGCATAAAATTTGGCGTGGTAGGGCACTCAAGGGGACATCTCCTGATTACTCACAGTGACGCCCTCACCCTCTCACCAAGGCCCTAAATGTCTACAAAGGTTAAAATTGGCGGGTAGGGTGCTAGGGAGGACATCTGCTGCTTGTCAGTCTTACATGTTTAAGGTGCAAATAAAATCAAAGAGGGGGCCTACCCACGGGCAACCATAGGAGGGGGGCCACTGCCTAGTAAACCACCCCCCAAGGCTCTTCTGTGCACAATATGCACATCCATCTTAGCAAAAGTTCAGGTGTCATTTTTTCGTAGGAGAAACGCAGACACTGCAGAGGACGGCTCTAGGATGACATCTTGAAATGGGCGGCACCCACAAGGAGAGAAAGGTGGAGCCTAGAGATTGAATTGTCTCTACTTCAGAGTATGAATTGGGAAAATATTCATAGCACTCCTAAAAATGGTTCTTTAGTGTACCAAAGGTAATAGATTATCATATATATGTATATAGTTTACTTTGAAAGGCTTAAGAAAAGCATTATATAGGCCCTTTAAGGCAAAGGATGACAAACTATGGATGGTTTTTTTTAGGGGAAATCCTCTGGATTTGAGGGCAGATTTCTTTCTGGCCTGTGACTGAGCTCCTGGATGAGGCTCCAACTGTAAATTTCTGTGACTCTTAAATATAAAATTTACTGCTATCTTGAAGGTGCAAGACGCATGTTTACAATCCCATCTACACTCATGGCGCGAAGGCTCCGCTGCTGAACACAGGCTCGACCTCTAAACACCAGGAGCAACGTGGGGCTCAGTGTCTTGCCCAAGGACACTGCGACATATGGACATGCATGGCGAGAAACATCAGGGTTCTGCAGGAGATTATTCTCGTTTATCTGGAAGGGTTGATAACCCCAAAAAAAAGGGAAAATGTCTTTTTTTCTGCACGATTCTGCTGCAAGAAAACACCCGGAAGAGCGGCCAGAACACAGTGGGTTCCTGGTGTGTGTGTGAATGACACACAGCAGGCAGGTGTGTGTTCTATGTCCCCACAACGGAGCTCTGATAAAACCATCGGACCAAGCAACAGGGTAACGCTTTCTTTTACAGTACAGTACTTACAGTGTACTTAAGGGGTATTTACATGGTTGGTACTTATAGTGTAACTATTGGGTACTCACAGGGTATTTACATGGTACTTTTTATTGGACTTACTAAAATTTCATATGGTACTTTTTGTGTTCTCTGTACTTATGGTACTTTTTGTGTCTTCTGTACTTATATGTACTTGGCTGTGTGTTTATGTGGTACTATTTGGTTCATACTTATGTGGTCCATACTGCGTATTTATAATATACTTACTGGGTATTTGTAAGCTGTGCAAAGGTGTCTTTTGTGATACTTACCACATGTAAGAACAAGGTAAGTACAAATAAAGTATCTTGACCTTTAGGTCTGCCCTATTTCCACTCTTCCACTCTTTTGTCCTACTACTGAAAGTACTAAGTAATAGAGTGGAAATAGGGCTGACTTTCTTTTACAGTCCAGTTTTATTGTACTTAAGGGGTAGTTTCAGCTGTAAATTCATGGTAAAAACCATGAAACATAACGAGTGTAGACCTAAAGGTCAAGGTACTTTATTTGTACTTACCTTGTTCTTACATGTGGTAAGTACCACAAAAGACACCTTTGCACAACATGTAAATACCCATTAGGTATATTATAAATACCAAGTATGTACCACATAAGTATGAACCAAATAGTACCACATAAATACACAGCAAGTACCATGTAAGTACAGAGTAGACACATAAAAGTACCATGTAAGTACCCAGTAAGTCCTGTTAAAAATTACATGTAAATACCCTGTAAGTACCCAGTAGTTACACTATTAGTACCATGTAAATGCCACTTAAGTACACTGTGAGTACTGTACTGTAAAAGAAAGTGTTACCAGCAACAGTTAGGGTCACAGCTCCAAATCTGTTCTGACTTAGTAAAGTTGAGTCTGTCCCCGTCCATCAGGACAGAAGCGAGGTGGTCCAAACCTCGGATCACTGCAGAGTCTTTTCCGCTGACCTCACATGTTCACACACCTCAGGTCTGATCGTTTTTGTAACAAGCTGACGTACTTCCGCCATGCCCTTGCCAGGAGCCCACTGATATCCTTCATCTTCATCAGGCTGCCCTACACATGGAGGAGGAGGAGCAGACCGGCTGCTCCCTAGAGGCTGGAGCAGCAGAGGCTCCATAGGAGTCAGACAGGAAGCTCCTGTTTGACTTGTTTTCTGTGGCAGCTGATAAACCCCATTAAAACCCACATCATTCCCAAGTTCCTCCTCACAAACAGCGGGAGCATTAAAACAGGCATTAATATACATTAACCTGCTGTACAAATGGACTATTGAAAATCTCCTTTGACTATGAATAACTGAAAAAACTCAATTCCCTCCATGAGCATCAAACCCCGCCTCCTCCTTCTGATGGAAAGAAGAGGTGCCGGCATCGGAAAATCTAAAATGATTTTACTGAGAATGATGGTTTCGCTACGCCTGAAGGGAAACAGCTTTTAGTCTGCATGGCTGCAGAAGGGATGGGGAGCCAGACTTCAGGTAAACAAGCTTTGAACCTGTTCCAAAAAAAACCTAGTGTCTGGGCTGATCAGAGCCAAAGGAGACCCAGTTGGCTAAAGGTAGACGGATTTGTAAATCCATTTGAAAGTCAAAAACATTTATTGTCACTGAACACTGAAAGCAGCGTTATCCGGCTCTTGTCCTTAGATCCCAGTCAAACTGGACGATTAAAGGACAGCAGATTTAGCAACATCAATTCATTTCCAGCCAAAGGCATCAGCAGATCGCAGCAGGACATTAATGGCTCCGCAGGTTCTGGACAGCTGCACAGCTTTGTGGTTCTGTGACGGGGGTCCTGTCACACAATAAAACCCGGTGTGGCCCCCCCCTCGGCATCCATTGTTCTATTATATCTAGAAAGAATGAAGAAGTTACCCAAAACGGCTAGAAGAGAATTTATTAAACAGACAAGTGTCTGTTGAAGCCAACAGGCACAGGAATGACCAGCAGCTGCGACTGCGACTGCGACTGCGGCTGCGACTGCGGCTGCTTGTTACAGAGGAGAGGACTTGGACATGCAGCTGAAGTGGATCTCAGACCACAGAGGCGGCAGGGGCCAGCAGGGCAGGGATGCTGCAGTCAGGGGCAGGAAGAACGCCGATGCCCATTTTGATCCACAATGCATCACGAGAACGGCGCTGGTTTCACGGTTTATGTCTGTGGCGAAGAACAGCATGTGGCTGAGTGGCATTCAGCTCCGCCATCATAAACCCAGCGGAGCTGCAGACAGCTGCTAGAAGTGGTGTTTGAGATGAACTGGCTCTTCCTGCAGCCAGAACCGTCACGGGACACCTTGAGGGTGTGCAGTTAGTCCGGAGCTCAGGCTTCCTCTCTGTCTGCTGGACTGTTCACTGCCTTCTCTGCATTTCAGTGATGTCAACGGAAAACGCTCCTAAAAGTAGCATCACTTTTCATCTGCTGCTTTCCGCTTTCTTCAAAGAACATGTCCTGAACATGAAGACATAAAACACTCAAGCAAAAAAAGAAATCAAGTCCTCTTTTAATCTGGGGGTCTGAGGTTATTTTTAGGCGTGTTTGTTCTTCAAAAAGCTAATGTGCTAAAAACATCTGTGTGCCGTGGCTGTCAGTTATTTCTATTAAAAGAAGACATTCTGAGCTCTCACAGCTGTATTTGTGGCTCTTTTTCAGTGCATGAAAGCTGGAGGATCTTAAAATGAACGTGATTAATGCTGAGATACTTTCAAACATGCTGAAAGCAACCCGCCTGCAAGCAGCAGTGTGTCGCACAGCTGGCTCTGTTCCTGTTTTCCCGCTAGGATGACTCATACCGGTTTCAGATTCACACAGACTCAGATGCAGCTTTCACACCAAGCACGCTTCCCTTTCATTTACACAAAAAAACTAAATGAAGGATTTCCTTTCTCCTTTTGTGAGGGGTAAGAGGACGCTTGCAGCCATTCCCCATGGGACAGAGTTACGCTGCAGCCACCGCTTCCTGACTGCTGGACCGCCGCAGTCTGCCGTTCCACAACAACAAAAGACTTCTGCAGTGTGCTGACACACAGAAGTGTTCATTTGTACAAAAATAGAAATCACAGCAAAGTGTGTGCGCTAGACGTTACACTGCACATGTGTCATGTATTTGTGGACGGTGTCAGCGGATCAATCCGAGGCCTCTCAGCAGAGGCCGGGTCCTGCTGGAACTCACAGCAGATGTTCCGGTACCGGGAGACACGCCCACAACATCCTCACTTTTTACACACTGAACGAGCTTTTGTAGCGCTTGGCCTACATTTCTGGTGCCGCGCCATCAACACAACACACACAGGGTGAAAATATAATTAGACCGCCTTCATTAAAGTAAGTGATTTCTTATGTCGAAAACGCAGCGAGCAAACCTCTGATTACTAAATGGAGCAGAGCACGATTCAGAACCGACGAACAGGCTGGAAGTAATGTCAATCCTGGAAATGACCACGCCACACACAACACACACACAACACACACACAACACAACACACAACACATCACAACGCACACACAACACCACGCACAACACACACACAACACACAACGCACACTAACAACACACACGACAACACACACAACACACACACACAACACACACAACACAACGCACACACAACACACAATACTAATAACACAGCACACACAACACACACACAACACAAATCCTCACAACACAACGCACTTACACAACAAAACCTCACAACACAACGCACACACACAACACAATGCACAAACACAACACAATGTGCACACACACACAACGCACAATAATAATAACACACACACAACACAATGCACATACACAACAAAACCTCACAACACAATGCACACACACAACACAACGCACACACACAACACACTCACAACACACAACGCAACACACACAACGCACACACACACACACACAACACACACACACAACACAACGCACACACAACACACACACAACACAACGCACACAACACACACACAACACAACCTCAGCACAACGCACACACACAACACAATGCACAAACACAACACAATGCACACACACAACACAATGCACAAACACAACACAATGCACACACAACGACACACACAACCTCACAACACAACGCACACACACACAACACAACCTCACAACACAATCTACACAATGCACAAACACAACGCACGCACACACAACATAACCTCACAACACAACGCACATACACAATGCACACACACAACACAATGCAATACAAATAGCTGTTAACGCACACTCACAACACGACACACACACAACGCACACACTTACAGTACAACACACACACAATGCACTCACACAACGCATACACTCACACACAAACACAACACACACACTCACACACACAAGACACTAACACATACAACACACATGGCACACACACAAATAACACAACGCACACACTACAAAACACACACAAATGCACTCACACAACGCATACACTCACAACACAACACAATCTAACATGTCTAACACACGCGACGCACACACACACATAAGACACACACAATGCACTCACACAACGCATACACTCACAACACAACACACACAAACATCACACCCACACGCACAACACAAACTACGCACACTCACAACACACGCTAACACATATAACACACACGACGCATACACACAACACACACATAGCACACAATCAAACACACACAAACACAACACATACTCACACAAAACCCAACACACAATCAAATATGCACAACGCAGAAACACAACAAACACACACATACCCACCACCACCCCAACACATTTACAGCACACTGCGCACACACAAAACACAACACACCGGCACAATCACACATACTCTCACACAGAAACACCTACACTTGCCCACACACATGCAAATACAAACACAGAGATAAACACATCCACACTCTGGACCTGTGTGAAGTACAAACTGTGCTTCATGATAAAACGACGTTCGTTCTCTCTGAACTCTCTTCATGCCATCTTAGCAGGAACATCTCTGGCTGCGTGTGGGGTCTGTGAGAGACCATGCGTGTTTTTTCCACAGCTTCATCCAGACACACTCATAACTGCTCTGTCAGTTACAGCGGTCACCTGCAGAATCTCAGCACCACAGTCCAGTCATAACACTGGAGAAACTTTTTTTTTTTTAAACACAGAAATATGGAGATGCTGTCAAGAAAAGCTGGCTAACACCAGGATTTGGTTACATGTCAGGAAACAAGTAAACCCAGTGCTAAAAGACCTCTAGTACACAGTTCTGAGAAAACCACCAAAGTTTGTGGAAAACGTGTGATTGGTAAATTCCTTCTATAGGTGACGTCTTTCAGGCGCATATACTTGCATTACCCACTTTCCTGGATCATGGGTGACAGCCCCCAGAGCCATGCTAGGCCCATGATATTCTTCAGGTCTTCCATGGACACCCCAAAATCTCCATCATGGTTGCCTTCAGCAACAGAATTTCCAGGAGGGTGATCCACAATGTTATTGGCCATGATGATCTTCTAAGCAGTGCTGTTGCTCTAAAATGTAGAAATCCTGAAGGTGCGGTCAGTTCAGGAAACTCTGGCTGGAGCAGTTTTACAGATGGAGGGTGGGGGAAACTGATTCAGGGTTGAACCCTGACCTGGATGTGATTGGTCTTGTTGCTTAGAGTAGAAATAGGAAGACTACCATGTTCCACTGGCTTCACCCTAGGGAGAAAAACAAAGAGGAACACGTTTAGGATCTTCAGTGTTAGTCTCTGGCCAGCAGCAGACCACATTGCATATGGGATGCATTACGTAGTTAACTTCTGTTTCTGCCTCAGTTGGAACACGGTTGGAGCAGCATTGCCAGACTGCCTCAGTCAGACTCATAGATCAGGGGGCAGTAGTGTTAGAATGTTTGACATTGTCTTGATAGAATCTGACAATTGCATGCTGTTCTTCTTATTCTCTCTATGCTCTGCATTGTCTGTTTGTTACAATGGTGACAATTCGAAGTATCGATCAGATTCAGTTAAGTTCTTCCCGGACAAAAAACAATACAACTGGAATGAAACCCGCATACCGGGACCGTTTCCATGGAGCCGCTGAAGAAAGGAGCAGTTATTTGCTCGCTCTGCTACATTCCAATCATGACTGGCCTTCTGCTCAATGAACTACCCCTTTGTTATACACCAGCACAGTCATAGCATGTAGAGGCATTATGATGAAGGCGGTGCATTACAGATGATGAGATGAACCAATTAAACAAGAAAAAGCCTTAAAACACCACATAAATATTCACTTCACTAACTCATTTACTCAGACACACAATCGTGAAATAAAACCTGGACAGCTGAGTTTGTTCTTTTGCAAAACTATGAGCATAAATTATGTTAAGGAGGATCTCAAAGCATAACTCCTTAAGGTTACCTTAGAGTAAGCTCATTGTACTCATTCAGCCAGAGCTGCATCTTAGGAAGCTTTTAGCTATCCTTTATCTACAACGTGGAATATTAGGAAGCCCTATTGAGGGAACGTAAAGTAAACGAGAAGACAG
Source organism: Oryzias sinensis (assembly GCA_037389245.1). Lineage (NCBI taxonomy): Eukaryota > Metazoa > Chordata > Actinopteri > Beloniformes > Adrianichthyidae > Oryzias > Oryzias sinensis. The sequence goes on along the minus strand of CM074493.1, from coordinate 6,058,245 downwards.
AAAACTACTGTACTATTACACATAAACAAAAGCAGCTGTAGAAGCTGTCATCAAAGATAGTGGGAAAACATTTTTAAAAAGTCATTCAAGTTTATTTACTTTTAGACGACCTTTGAATACAGAGAAAAATAAAACCATTCCATTTTACCTTTAGCTTCCATTTTTGGTTTCAAGCTTCAGTCACGTGGCACAGAAAACAAAAAGTAGCCTTGGTTTTGGAATGTGCTGCATCAACGCTTGTGCTATCTTAGATGACCCCACCCTTACATTGACGTGTTCTCCCTACCATGACAAAGGTGGATAAAGGTGGAGAGGATCCATGAACACCAGTGAAGATCACAAATCATTGAAGAAAAAAGGTTCAGAGTACTGTCTAGGGTCTAGATGACCCAACTCTCAATGTCAAAGTGCCTAGGATAGCACAAGGGTTAACATCTTCATGACTTAACTGCCAAGTCTGGATTTGGTGGCTGGCTTGAATAGGAAGACAAGTGTCCAAACAGGTTTTATACTTGACTGAATGAATAACTCTAGCATGACTGTTAGGAGACCAGCTGAACTGACAAAAAAAGAAGAGTGGTGGGCTGCGAGTGGAAAGTTAATAACAAAAAGCAAAGATGGATAGTTAGAGCATATGTCAATTGCAGAGGGACTGCACGCATTCAGTAGAATGTGCCCCAGTTACCTAAAGAAAGTTATGCGCCTGTTAACATGATGTATCAATGCTCTACATCAGGGGTCCCCAAACTGCCGGAACCCGCCCGCCCATGCATTTGACCCGGCCCCCTGAATGATACCAGAGAGGGATCCTTTTTCTTTTATTATGCTTTCATGGCCACGTGATCGAGACTCATGGAAGCATTGAAAAAATTCAATTGAATTCAATTTTATTTGTATAGCCCAAAATCACAACAATGTCGCCTTTATGGGCTTCAAGTGAAACAACATGAACTCAAAAGGATCGAGAAATACAAAGAGTTCAATAGTAAAATACTAAAATGAACTAACAACCAACCACAAGCTAAGTACCGGTATCTCGGTTCTTAGACCCTTCTGCTGGGGCTCAGAAGTGGGCCTGCCCACTCCCTGAGATTGTTTCCTCACGTCAATAAAGCTTATTTGAATTGAAATTTCAGCCAACCTAGAAATGTTGCTACTGCAACCGCACTTTGCCCCAGTCGTAGAACTGCCAAATGGCTGTCTGTCCAGGCGACTGGGACTGACCCCCATTCAGAACAGAAAAATGACAAAAAGGTTAGGGAAGAGAAGATCTGATCCAGAATGTAGGGTATTTAACCTGTGGTGGACAAACAAGTATTTTTTGGCTCAACATAAAGAAAAGGCTGTTTGTATCATCTGCCAATAGACGGTGGCGGTATTCAAAGAAGACCATCTTTACCGACATTATGAATCCCGTCACAATGAGAAATATAATAGTTGACAACTTGCAAATGCGAAAGCAGACAAACTCTATTATAGCCATACACTAGTTATTATATGTTTGCTGATTCTTATTATTTTCTTTTTGTTTGTAAAGAACCCAGAGAAGCCTATTTGATATCAGATCGGGTTATTTATATATTTGGTTATGTATGGCTTTCTGGGAAAAATAAATTTTTACATTTCGGCAACCTTGCGACTGTATCAGTTTATCTGTTTCAAATTGACCCTTGGCCCCCGATCAGAGAATGGAAACGCTGGGCGTGGCCCCCTCACTGAAAAAGTTGAGGAACTTGCCTCTACATGAACTCTTTAGCATTTCTATATTGTAATCTATTCCATGGTTGTGAAATAAAAAAAAGTGATTTTGGAACCAAACTACAAAGCTTTACTTGTTTTGGTTGTTTATTTTGATGTTTAGGGATGTCCTCATAGGAAATAAATTATGTTCTTGTTGTCTTTCATATTTTTCGATTTATTATCAAGTTTTTCTCTGGTCTAGGTAGGGTTAAGGTTAATCCCATCTACATTTGTCTGAAGGAAGAAAAACCCAATTTAATACTTTCTTTTTTAAATAAAAACTATGTATCAGAACCCAAACTCCTCTGAATACGGATCGGTGGGATGTATCCTCCTAATAAATATCGGCTTTTTTTTTAATCTAAGGGGATGCTACAAATACACAGCTGCCACAGATCCAACCTCTGCTGGCTTTTACTTAAAGTATAATAAAAACATACGGTTTTATCAGTAAATGCCTGTGACAGTCCAGTAGTCTGACAGTAGGCCAGAAGGAAGGTTTTTTTTAATTTTTTATTTTTCCCCAAATTCTCTTATTCTTCTGGACTAGAATGTGAAAAAAAATAGTATGAGTCATGCACTGACCTTGTCAGCCACTGACTATTTAATATTCAAAATATGCTTGTAAATGTATTTCAGCTTCTAGAAATGTGCAATCTCATTATTCAAAATAATAACTTGTGCAATATGCTCTTGGTTTAAAACATAGATGTTTGTGAACATAATAAACGACTAGTTAGAGATTCCGACTGTTTAATCTTTGCAATCACCGTCACCAAACATGAAGCTACCAGGACGGATGGATATAACTATTGCTCGAACAGAAAAAGGAAAAATATATGTAAGTTGGGTCTGGGTGTGGGGCTTAATTATTTCTCGGCTAATAGTTTGTTTGTCAATTTAATACCCACATAACTCTAGTCCAAAGGTAGGTAGTAATTCTTACTGACAAGCCCTATAGTGCACATATTCACGACATGAATTATTTTAAAATGACAAACTCTTAACATTACAACGCTCACACTAAAAACATGTGCAACCTCCCACTATTAAAGTCCAACTCCAATCTTCTTATGTGTTCTCAAAGTATACCCAGTGGTCTTTTAATTATAATTATGCTGCTTCCAACCAAAATCCAACACCATGTGTTGTTTTCTAGGACATAGCTTCTGTAGAGCAGCAGGAGTTTATTGGAAATTAACCTCTAAGTCAGGGGTGGTTATTTAGTTCAGAGTTAGCCTGTCTTGCTTCCTCCCATCATTATTTTGTCAATACTGTACTATGCTGCTAGCTTACAGCCCCTCACAGTGCTAAGCTAACAATAGCGGTGCAACAAAAATAGAGATACAGTTTTGATCCGGGTTCCAGCTCAGAAGAGGAAAACAAAGACATTTATGGATCTATTTGTCTGACAGTGGATGCATCAGAATGGCGTGGAGCAGGAAGACTCCTGCACTGCTTTTTGTAGCCTCTCCATCACTGCCACAAGCTTTTTCAAATGGTCTTTTTTGGTTCGCTGCTGATTTACAACATTTGAATAAAAATATACTCAGAAAAGCAGTTTTAAGATATTTTTTTTATCTATGTCCTCCATGATGAGAAAAATGCCACAAGAACATGTTAAAAACACAATTTCAGCTGGAGGGGAGGTTAATGAACATGTCCTAACAAACAGCATTAGAAATTAATTCAACAGAGAATCAACCATGTAAGGCTGCACAGTGGTGTAGTGGTTAACACTATTGTCAGCCTGAGTATCATGTTCTTGATGGGTCTTTTTGTGTGAGATTTGTATGTTGTCTTGTGCATCAATGAGTGTTTTAAACTCTCGCCACAGTTAGAAAACATGCCTAGGTTTATTGTCTCTAGATGAATGTGTGATTGGTATTAGTGTATCCTGGGGTTTTCACAAACAGTAGCTAAGATAGGTTTCAGCAACGTCATGACCACAAAAGGCAGGTTAAGAAGAGGGATGGATGGATGGATGGATGGATGGATGATGGATGGATGGAGGATGGATGGATGGATGGATGGATGGATGGATGGATGGATGGATGGATGGATGGATGGATGGATGGATGGATGGATGGATGGATGGATGGATGGATCTACCAGGGGAAAGTATCAGCACCCAAGTACCAGCAGAATGTAGCTGTTTTATTTAGGTCAATGACAAATAGCATAAATCAAATAAAGGACTTGGTTTGGGACAGTCAGAATCTCTAGACACTGAGGTCTGCATTCCTACCAATTTTGCAACATGCCCCGCTCTGGCATGTTGTAATTGGCTGGACAGACCTGGTCCAGGTACTCAGCCATAAGTACTGAAAGTACTCGTGGAACCGGAAACACCAGCTTTGGAGGCGTGAAAGTTACCACCTATGTTGTCTGTAGACATGTATTTTAAATCTGTCAATATTCAATCTAAGAACATTCCCTTTTATTGAGGCATCTGGTTGGCCAGTTTATAACTTGAACAACTTGCACTACAGAAAAAAAAACATGAAAAGGATGATGAGTATCAAGAAGATGTTAATAAAAAGGTACAAGGCCAAGAATGGTTATTAACCAATTTAATGTAAGAGCTGTTTTGTTTCTCTATAGAAGTCTATGCGATTTTGACTTCTTGGAGCCACTTCCTGTTTGAAATGCCAGGGGGGAGGGGTCACTAGATCCAGTTCTCAGATACAATCAACGTTGTGACTACAGCTACACACACACAGACACACACACACAAACAGCAACATTGCCTGTTACTACCCAATGAGCTGGCCAAAGGTCAAAACGAAGCTGGAAAGAATGTCCTGAAGGCAGGTGACTTTCACACAGTAGGGCAGAACAAAAGACAACAAACAAACGGGGCTCATGCAACAGCCATGCTGCAATGTACAAAAATGCAGTAGTCAGGGAAACGAATTAAGAGAGGGCAACTTTATAATCCATTCATTTTCAATCATTAATCATTTGCTTTACTTGTTGCAAAATGTACTGTCACTAAGTCTGCTTCAACTAATCGGTGAACTGCTTATCAACTTTCCAGGTGTTTCTGCTCAATGACAGGGCGAGGTGGCCCGGCTTCTCTGGCACAAGCACAATCTACATAAAAACGATATTTCTAAATTAAAAACTAAAAGAAAAAGCCCACTGTCATGTTTACAGACAAACACAAACACAGGCAGCAGGTCTGGAACCTTCCAACAGAAAATCCCACTGATCCACGGCTGCTTTTCTCTCAGCACTTCCTCTACAACTGCCTCTGCAGACACACCTGCTCTGCATACTAAAGGAGAGCCTGCACCAGCCTGACCAGCTCACACAGACACACACCCACAGACACACACCCAGACACACACACACCCAAAACACATGTGTGATATGGTAAATGTCGTGAATGTACTGTAGTGATTTTCTACTTTCATTAAGGCCCAAAGTGCTTTACAGACACACACACACACACATCATCACACACTCCATTGGTGTGTGAATGTGAGGTTCTGTGCCTTGCCTTTTGATACACAAACTGGCCAGAAAGGAACCAAACCTGTAATCCACCAATCAGAGGTCGACCACGCAGGTGATAAAGTAGTCACCCTACACACACGAACACCCCACCATCCTCCCGCACTCAAAGACAGACACACGTACACACACACATAGAGAGAGACACACACGTCCAGGTGATGACACCCAGACACACTGACAAGCCTTTAGCACACAGCAGACAGTGTGTGGCTTGTTCTGGAAGCAAATGCTTGTGTGTGCGTGTGAGAGAAAGAAGTTCTTAGAACGATAAACAGATGAAGACAGAGAAAAAGAGATATACAGGGGCAGCAGGAATGCATGACACCACACCCATGTCTGCAGTCACATGACCGCAGTGGAAAAGGAAATCCCAACACTGCAGAGGCGTGGACACACAACACTCCTGACTCACACCAGTTAGATTTAGTGTGGAGGTTTGAAAAGCTGTGGATGGAGACAGGAGATTCTGCATCGGCACTCCTTCATTTGACTCCTTCTACGCTCAACATTGTTCAGTTGTAGCATAAAATACAAAACACTCCCTTTTTCAGTTCATTACATCAAAGCCTAGAAGGCATCAGTCTGCCAGGCTCCTGACTACGGTACCCATAATGCTCCAGCAACAAGCGCGCCTTCCGACTTTGCCAAAGTTGTTCATTTTATCAGATTATTGAGCACCGTGTAAAACAGAAAAATTTGTTCAAGGTCATTAAGAATAACCAGAATTAATACATATTAATACAATTCTAGTCAGCATTTCCAGAGGGAGGCGGGACGATGACGTCAGTGCTCACTCCGACTTGTAGCACCGCGTTTGCGGGCAGTGGAGGGTGCTTTGTCACAGTGTGCGGTACAGAGGAGGCTTTGTAACACAGTCTGTCCGGCTGCTCAGTGAGCTGCCGGACTCAGGAGAACCATGTTTCCTGGGAGAACTGTGTCTCCGAGCACAGGAGCGGCTTTGGGACGGTGTCTGGGCTGGGCAGTCCAGAGAAACAATCATGTGAATTTGTGTTTCCAATGGTATGCAGACAAAATAAAGGCTGATGTTATTCCCACATATTTATGTGCAGCCAAGATCCACAGTGAGTGCAGCATCAATTTTATCTGCATCCACAACTCAATGTTGTTGGCACGTATTAGCCTAATCCTAACCTTTCCTATGGGTCTGAATAAAGCATGACCGCATGGATGTAAAAAATTATGAGCGAACAGGCCCTTAATATTATTCATAACAATAATAAAAGCACATTTAGAAGATCGACCACTGCTGTTTCCCACTACTTTTGCAGTTTGAGGACAGCTGCCGCCTCCCTGAACAGCTCTAGAACAGATTTCGCCATGCTAAACCTTTGCCGTTTTCCGGTGAGGCCAATAACGCAGAAGAAGTGTGAGCACTGACACCATGGCCCCACCCCCTCCTGAAAATGTTGACTGGAAATGAATTATGCGACACTTTTTGCGCTGTGAATGTGAAAACTAAAATGTAATCCCCTCTTTGCAGTATCGGTTTTATTATGTCACAGAATAACCGCAGTTGAAGTCAAAAATTAAAAAAACTAAACAAAGAAGTTTCTCTTTATATCCTTGTTGGCCATTTTTTTAGAAGATAAAAGATTTGCCAAACTCAAACCACCAGAAAACTGACTGGTTTTTGCTCCTTTGTAAAGCAAATCTAATGCAATGGGCTGCCTCGGCCGGCACCTAGCAGCTGACTTAGAACTGGTGCGGACCAGGGGAATCCGACTGTTTAATTAAAACAATTAAACCAAACCATTTTGGAACCTTTTGGTCCTGCAGGCTGGCATTTGGTTCATGTGACTAAAACTATCAATTAGATTAAATGTATTGTCACGCTGAATGATCTAAATGCTGTACACAACAGTGAGACAACACCTGGTAAAAACAAAAAAAAATCTGTTAGAACAGTCATGGAGATTGTATGGGTTGCATTGTATGGCCAACTTTAACTACGCATAAGAAAACTCTGGGTTTAGATTGAGTAACAGGATCCAGAAAGTGAAGCTTGCATGCATTTATCTCTCCTTCTCTTCTTTTCCTTCTGTTCTGAAGGACTTTGAAGACAGTCCTTTGAAGTGTGTCAGCATCTCTGCAGTGAGGACCATTTAAGTTAGCATGGATTGCTAACTAAGTAAAAGGACTGTTGGAGCAGGGCTAACCTGGCTCAGATCACTGAAACTGCTCCTTTGGTTGGAACAGCACGGCTTTGGAAATGTTTCCTTCAGGCTCTGAGCCTTCTATCAGCCACTGCTGCTGAAAGTTCTGGTCTACTTTTTTCTTGCTCCTTTGGTAATCACTTTATAGCAAGCCTATAAAGACGTTAAATGACCAAATCTGGTTTGGTCACATATCCAACTAAACCCTCACAAAGGTGCAGCCCAAAAGGTTTGAACTAGTGGAGTCAACTGTTTGAAGTGTGAAAAAACATTTCAGTGACTCTGAAAGTATCTATAGCGTTCAACAACAGACACACATAAGGCCCATATCGAGGTTTCAGTCAGAGAAAGTGAGCGGTATGAACTCACAGGAATCCAGCTAATTCTTGTGTATTCACCTTCATTTGCAAATACCCCAGTTAGAGGGAGGAGAGTAAATAGGCGTGGATGTATTCTTAGATGACGAGAGCAGATTAAAAGAGAGATTGACTTTTTTTTCATTAAGAATATTTAGGACTTATGTTTCAGCGTACAGCATGGAATTATAGCGATGGTGCTATAATTAGAAACTATTTCAATCAGTCAGGTCCCGAATGCCCTGAACGTGGACCAGAGACGGTCCAGAGATGGTCCAGGTACGGTCTGGTCCAGAGGCAGCCAGCTCTACCAAAGTACAAGCAATCCACCATTGTTGGATTTTTTTGTATGCCGATTAATGGAAGATGCCGGCTGTCCCACAAAGATTGTGGTTATTGCAAGATCTCAAATGTAGGTGAAACGCCTCTGAACACTGACCCGATAAGGTTGTGAGTACCATGGGGAAAAGTGCTGCTTAAGAAGCTGAGACAGTTTCAATTAAAATCTGTGAAATCTGAGGCTTTATGGTTGTTTTTTGAGGATAAATACAACAGAGGGACCATTTATTTCACCCAAATGGAATGTGTCGGTTCAAACATGTCAGGTATGTTTTAACATAACTCGTGTCTGATGACAAAAAAAAACAAGAAGGCAAAAGTGTTGGTGTTCAGTTCCTTCCTCCTCACTGCCCTGCCCCAACTATAATCAACATTCCCACTAACACCTGCTCAGGTGCCTTTCTATTGCCTAACTCAGCAACATCTCTCTCCCGGAAAATATGTAGCCTTTTCTGAGCTCTCCAGCCCTTTTTGGCTATCCCTACCGGGTTTTGCCCGATCTTAACCCTGATTTTGACCCTGCTTAGTCCCTGCCACTTTTCTGGTGTGATAGACTGAATCTTGACGCTGTTGAGGACTATGAAGGAATATGAGACTCTGAGACTCCTCTGGACTCTGGAGGAATCCTGAAATTCTCTCTTCCTGGACTCTTCTTGAGATGGACTCTGCTGAGACAGACTCATTCCTCTCTGAAAGATTTACATTCCTCCAGTTTCCTCTGATACATATGTCGTTGCACATGGGTGTTTAAATACACTGAGCGCAAATTCTGTCTGTCATCACAAAGTGGCTACTTGCCCTTACGGCACGTCAAGTCCCCGGCAGAAGACCACTTCGGCCCACTGGAGTGTTTATTGAGGCCCGGATCACCCCGCGTGCCTCCGCAGTTCCCACCTGATGAATCCGCGCCCACTAACAGTGTTTTCCTTTGGCGCCACGCTTCAAACGGAGCCGGCAGCACTTTAGAAATGCCATGCTGCCCCCATTGCACGGATTAAAATGCCAGCTTGATGACAGCTTTATATGTTCACTGTATTTCCTCCCAAAATAATATTCTTTTGGCAAAACCAGAAACGGGTTCAGGTGTGAAAGCCCAGACTGATGTCTGTAGTTAAATTAGCTACAGGTTCTGGTCCATTTGGATTACAAAATGAGTTCCTAGCATTTTAGCGGTAATAAAGAAACTTTTTTCTGCCATACAGAAGTAGAAAACATTAGTGTCCCAAGTCACATATCCTCATAATAAATTCATAAAATATATTTTAAAAAAAATAAAGACTGCATTTCACTGAAAACACTCCACATTTTTCAGCTTCATTTTCAGAAAGCAACAATGGTTTTATGTGTTTCTGCTCCTAATCTACCAGGAATGTTAGCACATTAGCATTCTAGTCAATATCACGACCACGTACAGCTCACTGTCAGCTGTTAAGTCATGAGTCAGTACACAATGACAAAAATAATAAAGCAGCAAATAAAGAACATTTAAAAAAAAGCTTCATTCGGCCTGATTTTACTAATGACCACCAATCACTCTGTTCACCCATGACTGCTCTGCTATCCATCCCACAAACATGGCTGTGAAGTTTGCTGATGACACCACCCTAGTAGGTCTCATATCGAACAATGATGAGATCCAGCACCTAACAGGATGGTGTGCCGATAACAACCTTGTCCTGAACACCACCAAGACCACGGAGGTTATTGTGGACTTCAGAATGTCCAACGTTATGCACCTTATGTCTAGGGGTGCGGGGCATAACATAAAAAAGAAGGAAATGACCCCACATGCCAAACAGTAAGCCCTCAAAATCCCCAAATTTAATAAAGCTGCCAAGACCAATGCCTGTAAAAATAATAGAAGGGTTTATTGTCCCAAATATAAATATGACAAAAGGAAAGTATCTAACTTCCGAGTGAACCCAGGCCAAAATAATAAACAAAACTGAACTAACTCAAATGTCATATGCTCTAACTGATGTTAAATAAAACAAAAGAAAAATAAATGACTGAGTCTGTCCTGCCTCCCTGGCCCTTAAGCAAAACAGGAGAAAACAGTCACAAACCATAATGACAGTTCACCCCACTTGCTTTACAACAGAAATATCCAGATAATAATATTAATAATGGATTGGATTTTTCTGCGCTTTTCCAGACGCTCAAAGCGCTTACATTGTGTCCATTTTTCATTCACTCCTCATTCATTCTTGGTGATGGTAAGCTACTGTTGTAGCCACAGCTGCCCTGGGGCAGACTGACAGAGGCGTGGCTATGGCCCCTCTGACCATCACCGGGACATTCATGCACATTCACACACCAGTGGAGCCACACTGGAGGCAAGGAGGGTGAAGTGTCTTGCCCAAGGACACAACGACAGTTGGCTGGTGGGAGCGGGGATCGAACCGCCAACCCCTTCGATCATTGGACGACCCGCTCAACCACCTGAGCCACTGTCGATGAAAGGTACATACACTCCTTCCCCCATGGAGCAGTGGAGATGCCAGCTATTTTAAGTCCCCATCCTCCAATCACGTGCAGCTACCAATCTTCCTCCCTCCAATCCTAAACCAGCACCAGTCACTCATCCTCCAATCCAGGGCAGCCCACAAGGCCTTAGAGCAGCAGTCACCTGAAAAATCAAATAAAACAGAGAACCTACACACATGCAAAAAGAACTTTCACCCCTTACACAAACAATAGACAAAACAACAAATATAAAAAATACAAAAAAACATACACAAATACAACAAAGGTCGTAACACCAAGAGGGTTGCACACCCCCCTCTCCTCATTCATGGGGAGGAGGTGGAGCGGGTAGACCACATCAAGTTCCTGGGGATCCACCTCACTTCTGACCTCACCTGGTCGCTGCACACATCCCACCGGGTGAAGAAGGCTCAAAAGAAACTTTTCTTCCTCAGGAAGCTTAAGAGGACTGGGCTCTCAACAGAACTACTAGGAAACTTCTACAGAGCCACCATAGAAAGCATCCTCTGTCTGAGTGCTACGGTGTGGTACTAGAGCCGCACTACTCAAGACAGGAAGGACTTGGCCCGGGTGGTGAAAACCGCACAGGAATTGTGGGAGGACCTCTCCCACAACTCGACTCAGTATACGACAGCCGGGTCCAACGGAAGGCTAGTATACAGCCAATAGTATATAGTGCATAGCTGCAGACCCCTCCCACCCGTGACACCAACTGTTTGTACCTCTTCCCTCTGTAAAGAGATACAGGAACATCAGAACTCACACCAATAGACTGAGAAACAGCTTCTTCCCAAGAGCTGTGAAGTCCATCCACCCCCAGCCAAAACATTGGGATTGTGAGGATATACAAGCATTTCAAAAGTCAAATCTTTGTCTTCCTCAGTTGAAAAAACACTGTCTTGTCAAACACAAATGCTAAAACTAGGGGAGATATAATTTTTTTGGATCAATCAAATACACCGATGATGTCTTTCAAAATCTCAATATGTAACTTTTATAAATTTGTGGTTGTGTTCAATGTTGTATTTACCAAAACAGCTACAGAAACATCTTCAGAAGAATTGACTAAGTCAGTAAATCGGAGTAAAATGGGAAATTAGAAGAAAAAGAAAAGATATGCTTTAGAATCAATCTATCTTGAAGGTTTAGAAAATCTGAGCCACATCTAATATTCATTTTCAGTCAAAGTGCTGCCATTCATTTAGAAAGAGTTCTTGTCCCAAAGATTGAACACATTCTTAGAGCAGTAGACCCATTGTGTTACGTCTGTCAAATGTTGAGAGTTGAATTTCCGTACACTGCACAGCAAAACACTCAAAGTTGTAGTGTTTAGAATCTGTGTGTGTTTGTGCATTTGTTGTTCCAGCATGTATTACAATGATACTCAGAGCCTAACCACTCTTGCAGTCATCAGCAGAATTACTCAGCCTCAGATGTTTGCTAGAGGAGCATCTTGTGACTGAGAGCAGAAGGAAAAGAACCCTCAGGCTAGTGATTGTTGGGCTGAGGACCATTTTGGACAATGTGTCAGCTCAGCTCAGTTATTTTCCACAAAACCAAGGAAGGTTTGTTGCCAGAAAGCATGTGAGTGCAGAAAACAAGCTGGTTGTGCTATGAATAAGCCAGAGGAGTTCATGTGAAGATGCCAGTGTACTAATGTCATACAATGAAGTGAAAGAGTTATGCATCTGCTTTAGGAACCAAAAACCTCCAAATAAACAGCAGCGTACTGGATCTGGAGATTCCAGTGCTAGGAGGCCACACTTAACTGCTGCTAGCCCTAAACTAATCTGTGAAATCTGGGAGGTGGGGGTCAACACCAACAAAGCTGAAACTTCCTTCTGGTCCGCATCTGCACTACTTCAAAAAGATGAAACCTCTGATGACCTCAGTTTCCTAAAGGCTGTTGAGTGTTGAAGATCTCCCTGATGAAACACCCACTAACACAACATCATGCAACCCTGGCGACTGATTTGGCAACAAAGCAACAAATGCAGGTCTGCAGTTCAGGTAACTGCAGCTGAGCTTCAGCATCAGAACCACAGAGGATCTGGGTCCTCACTGTCCTTCATTAATTACATCATTGGATTAAAATCCTCCAGTCTAGAGAGAATAAGATGATTCTAGTGGGGTACAAATGATCTGAACATCCGCTTTCTGACAACAACACAGTTTGTACTTGCTAAGTAAATGATAATCAACGCTTAAGAAAAGAGCATAAACATAAATACATCTATATGTTTGTGTGTATACAGTACAGTTGAAATGTTTGGACACACCTTCTCATTCAAAGAGTTTTCTTTCTTTTCAAGACTATGAAAATTGTAGATTCCCACTAAAGGCATCAAAACTATGAATAAACACATGTGGAATTATATACATGACAAAAAAGTGTGAAACAACTGAAAATATGTCATATTGTAGGTTCTTCATAGTAGCCACCTTTTGCTTTGATTACTGCTTTGTACAATCTTGACGTTCTCTTGATGAACTTCAAGTCGCCTGAAATGGTCTTCCAACAGTCTTGAAGGAGTTCCCAGAGATGCACACATGCAAAGACACATGCGTACGACACCACAAAAACATACACACACCCAATGACAAACACACACAAAGATACATACAAACACGCACACACAATGACACAAACACAAAGGACACACACATGCAAAGACACGCCCACATTCAAAGACACACAAACACACTGTCACACACACACACAGGAACACGCATGCAAAGATACATGCATACAAGAACACACATACAAAATACACATGCAAACACACGCAAAGAATACACATGCAGACTCACACAGACATGTGACCATCCACACACATTTGTACACACCCACACTGGAGTTTTGATCTGACCAACCTTTAAAAAACACGTTTTTAGACACGCATGACCAGACTCGGACCAGACACTTTGCTAAGAGTCAACGGTAAATCATGTGAGTCATTAGAAAACCAGCGCAGTGATTCCACTCCGATGTAACGTACACAGCTCAGGAAACTAACGTGGAAAAACTGACAGCAAATTTGGTCTCTGAAGTGCAGCCAAGATTTTTCCTGCAAGAGGAGCAGGCAGGTTTCTGATCCTTTGATGTTTTTTTAATGTTTGAAAGATTTCATCCTGTCCCAGTTTGAAGGGTCTTGGCTGCGACAGCAATGTTTTCTCACAGTGAGCAGTGATTGTGTGCAGTCATCATGAATATTCGGCTACACCCAGCTCTGCAACACAAACACGGCATTCCTGTAATCCCATTACCCGTTTGCAGACCAGCACGGCGCTCTGGCCGGCGCAGAGACAGGGTGCCTGCAGCTTCTTAACCAGCAGAGGTCTGGGTCACCTTGGCGATGCAGCAACAGCAGGGAAGGGAAGAGAAACAACACACAGCAGGGACTCTATGCAGCTTCAGCAGCACAAAACACATAGCCGTGAAGACCTGAACATGCTCAGCTATTATATAAAAAAGAGCAACAGACATTTTCCAGCAATAAACACTGTTTCCATGTAGGCTCAAATGTCATTATGAGGTTAAATGTTCAGTCATTCCAGGAACCCCCCCCCCCCTTTCCATCTCTGAGATGAAGGTAAATCATTGACTATATCAGAGAACTGGACTAAACGGGTGTGATGTCACCCATAGAAATGCCACCTTGTTTAAGCCAGATGACAGTGTCTGGTCCGAGTCGGTCTGAGTAAAAGTTTCTGTGGCAACTACTGTCACCAATCAGGAGTGAGCTTGTTTAAAGTCCACACTCCACTGAAAGCGAGAATCTGTCAATGAAATGATCAAGGTGGGAGCCACCACGTGCTTTTACTGAGGCATCTGATTGGTCAGTTTGTGGTCAGTTTATTGGGTAGCCCCACCCCCAACTCCTCCCCCTAGCATCCCAGAATAAAAAAGATAAATTAGCTTTATTGAAACTGAAATATACTGAATTCATACCAAATAAAGATTTCAACATTTTTAGCTTAAGAAATCCAGGTGTGAGAAAGTCTCACTCAACCCCCCAAAACAGGTGTTATAAAACTACAGCAACAACAGGAAGTTGGGCGTGGCCTCCAAGCTGTCCCTCTCTATAGGCTTGTCTGAAAGACTGCAGATCAGATTAGGTCCTGGGAAACTGGAAGGTACAATCACCATATACATATATCTTGTACTTTTTGGCCAGAGAAAAACTGTTCCACTTCAGTTCCGCTGTTTTACTCACACATATGACTTTTATTCCCCCATATCGCAGTGTCATCTGCAAACATCATGTGCCACTATAATTCCAGTCTAACTTAATTTGTCAGTCTGTCCATCACCACAGGAAACAAGATCATGATCCTTGTTGCAGTCCCACCTCCACCTCCTCTATCACACCAACAGAACATCTCCCAACTGTCTTCAAGCCCTGATCCATGTCCTGAACAACTCCAATGTTCTTCTCTACGGCTCCAGACTTCTTCCTCCAAACCATAGCTCCTCTCTCTGGATCCTGTCCTAAACTTCCTCTAGATCTACAAGGACACAATGCAGCTCATTCTTACTTTTCTTTTCTTCTGCAGAATCACCCTCAAAGCAGATATTTTCATCTGTGCTTCTCTTTGCATGAAACCAAACTGGTGGTCACAAACGCTGACCTCTGACCTCAGTCTAGGTTCCACTCCTCTTTCTTATAACTTCTTGTGTGACTCATGAGCTTTACCCATTGAGAAAATTCAACGTCACACTTCCAACTTTCAGCTTCAGAGTCATCACCAAATCTGACAATTTACCTGTGTTTACATGGACTAAAGTAATCGGAATAAACGCCTGATCAGAATAACAATGTGTCAGGTAAACACCGTTCAGAATACTCTAGCCCAAAATTTCTTTCCTATCGAGATAGGTGGGTTATGCCGATTGTTGATCCCATCGTGGCGCATATAAAGAGTTTATTCTAATTGTGGGTCACTCTTGTGCTGGTTTTACATCATGTGTAGATGGTGTGGCGCTCCAGAGAAGGTTTGGACCGCGAACAGGAGCACCCAGCTGCTCCGCATGAGTGAAGCATGTCTCTGAGCAAAGCCTCGTAGCTCCGTGATTGTGGGCAGGGGAGGGTGCTTTGTTACGGTGTGCGGTCCAGAGGAGGCTTGGACCGTGAGCAAGCTGCCGGACTCAGGAGAACTGTGTCTGCCGGTAGAACTGTGTCTCCGAGCAGAGGAGCGGCTTTGGTACGGTGTGTGGGCTGGCGGAATGCAGAAATGCATTGGGCAGTCCTGACAAACAATCATGTGTGGTTCATTGAATCATTCACGTGAATCATTGTGTTTCCAATGGCATCCAGACAAAGGCTGAGGTTATTTCCACATATTTACGTGCAGCATTAACCGCATGAATTTTAACTCCATCCACAGCTAAATGTTGTTGGCACGTATTAGCCTAATCCTAACCCTGCTTCTTCCGGGTTTGTTCCACCAAGATTAACGCACTGGCCGCACAGATTTGAATTATAATATTAACAATGATATAAACATCAATAATAATAATAATAAAAGCAAGTTTAGAAGATCATCTCGCTCTATACCACAGCTTTGCTTTTTCACAACAGAACTCGCCATCTTTTCTTCTACAGCTGTTTCCGGTATTTTAGACAGTTTTGGGCATGTAAAAAAATATTTTTTTTTAATAGAAAGTGTGGCGTATGTAAACGTTTGTTATAACTGCATAGTTATTCTGGGCCCATGTACACAGCTCAATTCTAATCCCATCTTTGATTCGATTAAAGATATTTTGCACATGTAACCGCAGCTATTCTCTTCACCTCCAGAAGACTCTTAGCAAACTCCTCCTTCAGGATCACTTCAACTAGATCCACATTTTGCCAACAAACACGCTTCCTTCCTCTTCTCCTTCTTTCACCAACAGAAGTCCAATTGCAACCAGCACCCCGTACATAAACAGCACAGATAGTGGTCATTGTGCACCCGGACGACAAATAATCCAGTGTCAAGGTTCTGTACATGTGACTACACATGGCTCAATCTCAGCATGCAACAAGCCCAAGATAAAACAAAGTCCCTGTGATCCCCTATGATATGGGGATGGCCAGCTGCTGTTTCCTGCATGCACAAACTCACTTTAGCACCGCAAACATGTGGAATCACTGGATAGGAATCCGTATTTAGACCTTAGAAAACCAACACTGCACTTGCTGTGTACAAAGAAAAGCAGTGCTGTTTAGGAAAAACTCATATTTGAATACTCAGAATAGGAAGCTACTTTGCTCCGATTTAATACCTCATGGCAGATCTACCACTGTGTTATTGTTTACAACTAAACACACCTGAGAGGATGCATTCATTTTCCATTCAAATGTCACCACGTCTGGTTTCCTCTAAAAATCAAGTCAGTCACGGCCAAAAAAACACCCGTAAACTTTCATATCCAGAGCTTTAGCCTTTTTCTGAGGTGAAGAAGCAGCAAGTATCAAATGCGAAGACATGAACTCAAACTCTTCAGGACTGGCATGCAGGACCTGGACTGAAGGGTCGCAATGAGCAAAAAAATCTGTTGTGGGTTCTGAGGCAATACCCTCTGTGCTGCTGCCCGTCTTGGTCTCCCTGTGCCTTGAAAATACAGGGTTGTGTCAGGAAGGGCATCCGGCAGAAAAACTTTGCTGTTTTGCTGTGGTGACCCCTGACAAGGTGGACAACATGCTGCACCTGTTTAATTTTATAAGAAGGAACTTAAGTCCTGGCTATTGCCAACAAAATAACATGGCCAACATGCAAAAGGCATTGGGCTCCCACTTCCTGTCGTTTTTCACACTCCCCTCCATCTGTTCAGCTCCCTCTCTGACGGATGTCTTACTCTGAGAATAGCATGTGTCTTTTTATGCACTAATTCATTCTGTCAATAGAACCATAGCACCGGTTTTCATTTACTGATCAATGTAAGCCCAATGCGGCAGGTAGCACCATGTCCCGTTCATGTCATCTGGATATAGCTTCTTCAAGCTGACCTATTGTGTTTAGAATTACAAAGTCATCCCACAGGTGTATTTCTTTAAGCTGCATATTTTATTGCTGCTGTGAACATTTGAAGTTTACTAAGGAAACTAATCAGGCTGTTCCTATGCTGACATTTTAGCTTGGTCAAGGATCCATTTAAATGCAGGAGACCTCTATTTTTTAAATTTAAGTTATCCCAGTGGTATACATCTGAAGAAAACACTGAGCAGGAATGTCAGAGCTTCTCATTTATCCAGGTGATGTTACAGAATAAAATATGGTAAGATCAAGACTTGCAACACCTAGAATTTGGTCTGATTGTGTTAAGTTACTGAAGTGGTTGAAACCATCAGAGGGGACTAAAGTTTTCAATTACAAATTAACTAATGATTTTTATTTTACAACAATGAAAAGTTAGAACCGATCATTTACTTTTTTCTTTTTTTTCTTTTGTACCAATTATTGCCACATATGTCTGGTCATTTCTGTAGTGTTTTGCTTTACCAGAGTTTTAGTTAAACAAAGATTATTTGTCATATTTCTTAAATTTGAACAAACGGGCTTACTATGAATTGTTTAACCTCTCGTGGGTTAAAATCTCTAATCTGTGATACATGCTCGCACTGGTGCAGCATCTCTATTCTGTCATCTTTATCAGCAGTTGACACACGGCGGAGGAAAGCTGCGTCCACAAGCTCAGCACAAACTCCAGCCTAAATAAGTTTATCACAACCACTTCCAGGAAGGGAGTGACTGCTGTTTCTGCTTTTCCATGATACAAACACCAAGGTTATCGTGCCAACAAGCAAGACACAAAACAACCAACGTCCCTTTTGGCTTTCTCTTGTTAAATCAAAGCAGTCATAGATTCATGGTTAACTATTTCTTCATTTTTTTTACTCTTGTTATGCTTGAACTCATTTATTAGTTAAGTTGGAAGTTTATAATTTGCATAATGACAGAGGAGGGCACCAAGTATTAACGGCAGTGCGACATGTGCTAAACCAGTATAAGGTGTTTCACTCACCTACCACCACTTTTAAACAGATGAGAACAATCTATACATTATTTTGAGTCATTGGGCTATAAGCAGTCAGGAGTCTGTTTCATTGCATGCATCACATAAACAACTCAGATAAACATGGACTCGAAAGCCACAGTATGGTGGAGGAACCTTAATCAATTTTAGCAACAATAGCCTTTTAATCAGGAGTGGACAAGTTTCACTTCTTTGAAATGAAAATAGAACTTTACATATATAAACTCATACAGTGATTTGAGACCGTCAAGTTATTGTGATCCTCTGCTTTTGACACAAAATACTGCAGTTATAAACATGTCCATAAGTGTTACCAAAATATAACACAGGACCTTAATCCTTTAGCATTACCGATGATACTGACCTCAAAGTTCCTGGTAACTTTTGAGTCCAGTTTTATGCTAAAGAAGCAAGTGCAGAAAACCCAACATCAGTCAAAGAGCATAACACTTCATGAAAAATGGTGAATGCTAACATTTCTGTGAACCCAACTTCTTGATTAGATCCCATCCTGGAAATGACTTGTTAGAAGATTCCCTCAGAAGTATCAAGACCCCCGCTATACTGGTTTTGTTACGGGAGCATTTTTATCACCTCTGCTGTGTCTCTGTATTGTATGCAGTGAAAGAGTGGAAATCAGAGCAGTGCAAAAACAAAAGCTTGTTTGTTTGAGTGGGTAACATAATAAGAACACCTTAACAGTTCCACTCCTCCTATATCTGCACTTTAAAGAAGTCTCCTCTCAAAACTTGTCTAGTCCAGTGTTTTTCATCCAGTGTGCCGGGGCACACTAGTGTGCCGTAGGAGATGGTCAAGTGTGCCGTGGGAAATTGCCCTCATTAACTGATCTAAAAACATTTTCCATCTCCAGGATATCAGCCCTTTGTTCATCCAAACAGGCCCTGATAAAACACTGAGTACTTAGGAATATGAAAGATCGTAAAATACTTTTTTCTTTGTGTTTATTTGATTCTATTAAATACATTTTGATAAGAATGACGGTACTACGATTTAGCCGCAGCTTCAGCTCTGTTTTAGGAAAAGTCCCGCCCCTTTAACTGTCTCCACCAATCATTCTTGGAGTCTTAATCATACGTCATCAGTCTGACCAATCAGAAGTTGTTAAAGTCTTCATTTCCTTGTTTCGATTTAGCTCATAAGTCTCTCAGTTCTAACAAAAATACCAGCTAAAGCTTGTCTATAGCGGTGTAGCTTTCAACAGAATCCGGTGTCAGACCGTGGAACAAGTGAACAAAACAATGAAGCTCAGAGACGCTTGTCTGTCTGCGGTCGGCGGATTTTTCCACTACATCTCCCATGATGCATTGGGTTGAAGTGACAGAGTATTAGCGCACAATGAGTCTCTCCTCTTAACGACTTAAAACAACAACGAAGACACATCAAACAGTTTTTAAATCTTCTAACTTAACTTTTATTACATCTTCTAGAGAGAAAAAAACTGCAACTTCCAGCTTTTTCTGCAACAATTATCACAAAAATGCATGTGAGATTGCAGAGGGACTGTAGATCAATACAGACTATGAGCTTTCCCTTTTTTTTTTGGATACTGGTGTGCCGCGAGATTTTTGTCAAGGTTAAAGTGTGCCCTGGCTCAAAAAAGGCTGACAAACACTGGTCTAGTCTGTGTTCAGTGGGGGCTCACGCCAAAAAATTCACTGCAGGATTTTTTAAAGAAAAATTAACCAATTCCAATTTGTTCATACAATTCAATGGGAAACCTTTGCACTTAGTTTGTGCACAACAAGTGGTAGTCCTCAAGGAATATAATCTGAAGTGCCACTTTGAGACAAGGCACAAACTACAATGACTTGAGCAGAAAATTGAGAAAACGAAAGATAAACAAATTATTTCTCGGACTGAAAAAAAAAAACGTCTGTTTTTACACGGAGCAAAAGAGGTTAGTGATGCCGCCATCAAAGCAAGCTACATAATCACTCACCAAATAGCATTATCATAGAAGCTATACAGCAAGGGCGAGTTCATCAAAACATGCACACTGAAGACTGCAGAAGTTGTGTATTCATGGAAACCACAAGCCTTTGTCAGCATCAGCGTTTCAAGGAATTGTGTTGCAGAAATAATTTCAGAAATATCCATTGGACAGCCAACTGAAACGCAGAGTGGTGTCATTTGTTGCATTTTTTGTCACCATTGATTAGAGCACTTATATTACTGATATCACTCAACTGGACATATTTACTTGTGGTGTTGATGAGACTTTGACTTTTACAGAGGAGTTCCTGAAGTTGAGGCCTATGTTAAATTCCACCACAGCTGAAGACGTTCTGTGCTGTCGTTGGTGTGCTGGACAGAGTTGGCGTGGACGGGTCTTACACTGTCATCCTGGCTACTGATCGTGCGCCCTCAGTGGTTGGGAAAAAGACAGGTGAAGTGACCAAGTTCCAAAAGAAGGTTAGAGCAGCAAATAGAGGTGATGAATTTTTACATTTCATGTGCTGAAAGTCCCTGAAAGTGGATCACGTTTTGGAGGATGTCTGTAATGTTAATTTCATCTGAGCCAAAGGTCTAAAATCATCATCAATTTGACTGCTTTCTCAGCTATAGTGACATTATCCATCACCTGCCATGAGTAGAAATAAGGGGGTTAAGCCGAGGTGCTGTGCTGAAGCGCTTCTTTGACCTACCTGAGGAAATTGGACAGCTCATGATGATAGAAGGCAAATCTGTTACAGAATTAAAATGCAAACAATGGCTACAGGAGCTGGCATTCATGGAGGATTTTACAGAACACTTGAATAATCTGAATAAAAACGGAAGAATTGTCACACAGTATTATTAAAGCTGATGTTGTGGGAGATCCATTCATTTTCTAAAACCATTTTATCCTCGACAGGGTCTCAGGGCTGCCAGAGCCTACGCCCACCAACTGTTGGGCGAAGGCGGGGTCCACACTGGACAGATTGATGGTGTGTCGCAAGGCCACACACCCCTAAACACTCACATTCACACCTATGAACCAATGAACCTATGAAGGGTCTTCTTGTTATGAGGCAAGAGCGCTAACCACTGTGCCACCATGCAGCTCATTGTGGGAGGTGCAACTTGAAAATAGTAACCCTGCTCTTTTTCCCTGCATGTATGTGAAGCCAACCCTGCTGCTTACATGTCACTGTTTAATGAGAAGATGAGGAAGTTTGGGAGATAATTTCAGGTCTTCAGCAAACTCTTGTTCTTACAAATCTGTTCTTCACGCGGTTGCGGCGGGACGCCGTAGCTCTGCTTTCCTCCTTTTACACACGTGCTAGGGAAGAGACAGCTTAAGCACACACGCAGACACTCAGTGTGTGTTTAAAAAATTCAGCAGGAGCAAATCTTAGTTAGTTTTGATTTACTTTTTGGGCATAAAACAGCATCTAAAAATCCATCAATCCGCATAGCTGATAGCTGCAGTTTAAACAGGGCTTCAGCCATTTTGTAAACAATGTTGTGAGGACCCGGGGCTTAGCCCCGCCCATGGCCACTAAGTCTCATGGGAAGTGTTGATTCCCGCACCATGAGTTAGGGACCTGTGAAGAGAAATGAAACTCATGTTGTTACGGATTTTGTGTGTTGGGCTGCAATGCTTTTGTAATCTAGCGTGAACAAACTACTCCTCAACTCACCCTGACTTACTGAACCTGTTAAGGGCTGTGACATATGCGGGGCCCAGATAGCATTCTATTGCAGCCAATTTAATGACAGTTTCACTCTCACCACCATGCTCTATCTGGCCCTTACTTCTCTCTCCCTTTCTCACGCCGTCTTCTTCTACGCCCCACAACTACCCATTACATCCCACAACTACACATTAGGCGCACCGCCTCATAGGCCGCCCCCTACAGTTCAGAGAAAATTTAAGACTTAAGTGCGCCTTATAGTCGCCTATAGAAAATATTTCACTATTCACTATATATCTGTTATTTCTAGAGAATCCTCAGTTTACATTCTATGGCCAGAATATCAATCTTTCCAGCTTCACACCAGATTTTTGAATTATTGTCCCCTTTTTAGATCTCTTGCTACACATTTCCTTTTTTCGTTTAAGCAACTTCCTGTTAGTGTTTATCAGGCCTTTAATACAAACTGTAACAAGCAAACAAATGAGATTACAGGACTAAATTAAATCCCTGACTTGTTTATTTATAAATTACTTGAAATTGACGAAAACTGATCCTAATTAGATAAACTGATTGGATGAAATGTGACCGCACAGGAAATCTTATCTGACATGAAAGTGGCGGCTCAGAAACATGGACCAGCATGCACAGGCGCATGACAGAAGAACAACAGCAGTTCTTCTGAGCTGCTGTTGTGAAGTGTGTGTGTCTGCACAAACATCTGGATACTCACACAATGAGGCCTTACATAAGTGTGTGGTCAGAGGATTTTCTCACATTGCACAGTTAAGATCAGCGTGTGTCCATGCAGAGCTTGTCCATCTAGAAGTGTTAGCTACTGACCAGAAGAAACCTGCAGTGGCGCGTCTTCAGCTCTAGCAGGTGGCTTACCAAATGCTCGCCCCTCTAGTTATTTCATCATTCAACAGTTAAGAAAGCCTGAAGCATCATTATCCAAACCCAGAACAACCAGCAGGATCCTCTGCAATATGAAAAATACAACGTAAGCCTGCTGCACCTAGCTTATTCACAAATTCATCAGGATGTAAAACAGGCAACAGTTTATCGTATCAACAAGAGTTATATGCAGGACCTTTATATCCATTTTAATTGATATTACCTGTTTTCTTCTTTGTTTTTATTTAAAAACGCTTAAGACAGACGCTTTTCAAAGTGGTCAAGTATGTAGAGAAGAAAGAATAATTGTTTTGCCAATCTAGCAGATGCAGTTGTAGGCTCGCAATTATATAATGAAATTCAAGAATATACAATATTAGTGATCGATATTGGATTTATATGACGGTAATACACATGAAGAAATAGCTAAACAAATCAAAAACATAATTGCCATTTTCCCACTGCAACACTGTAGTTTAAATAAGAGTCAAGACAAGTTAAATTACACTCCAAAATGACCTTGTTAAAATTGGTTTTAATGGTTATAAATACTAAAAAAGGGCTGCCTCTCTGCAGAAGACAGTCACTGAAGAGACACAACGCTTGCTTTTTTGATGACATTTAAGTTGAAGTCTTTTGCCAGTTGAAAGATTCACTTGGTAAGTAAGGTTCAGAGATGAAAGCGGTGAAGACGGGAATAAGCAGTAAACAGAACATGTTCTATACTTCCTGTAATCTTTGGCAGTAGTGGTAGTTGATGGTTTCAGTAGGCTGTGTGCAGGACTGCAAGTACGGCGAAAACTAAAGGCAGGAAGTTCGTCTTCTGTGCTGGCCCCAGCCCGAATAAAAACAAGCAGTACAGGTTGTGTTGTAGCGCAGCATCTGGCTAAAAAAATCTCTGCCAAACCACCTGTGCGAATAAGAGGAAGTGGATTTACCGTGACGACCTCCTAAGGGATATGCCGAAAGGTGAACAACAAGCACAAGTGCTCTTGGAGTCTGTTCCTTATGTTACTTTTGCCTCAAATAATTACAAAAAAACTGCAAGAGCTTCCTGGTTAAAAGGATAAAACCTCAAATGGTCAAACAGATAAATCTAAGTAGTATATACCAATAGTCCTCCATCCTTTAACGCCAGGGGAGTAATAAAATAATAATAAAAGCCAACAGCTCGATCACAACCATGAGCACTGAGGCTCTGTCAAGCATACAGATCTGAAATATAGGACCAAGCCACTAACAGCTACACTGCACCCATTAATGTTTGATGATGGCTTACGTAAGACAAAGTGTTTGCGGCTAGATCTGGTTCAGGGATTCCATCTCCAGGGGGGTTTCCACGTGTCCCTGATTTTTAAAGCAGTGTTTAGGCTGATGTAGGAGTAAGACACTTCTACAAGTGAAGGGCTGGTGTCACGGTGGATGTTGTCCTGAGCACCAAATATGAGAGCGCTACCAATACATACTAAATTAAAAATTGAGTATTTAAAATGAATAGGTCCTCTACTTCTAAAAGCTATATGCAGTGGTATCAAAAAATTCCCTACAGAACTAACAGTCCGCAAAATAAATACAGCGTCCAAACGTCCAAATGCTTTGCAAAACAAATTTTCCTCACATAATATACCAATCATTTGCTACAAAAAAAAAATCGAATTTCTTTTATGTATACCTTCAGCCAGTTTTGCCTTCTGTGGCTCAAAAGGCCTTCCAACATGAGGCTCTGAACTGTGGGTGAAATGCTGGCAATCCTGTTGGCAACAGATTGGTGGTACAACTGTTTTGATGAAGATGGGCAGGTTTATGTGTTGTCCATTAATAGTACCGAGTCTCATCTTGTCAAAACAGTACAAATCTATCTTGGATTACTTCAACAACTACGACCAGTTGCAGCAAAGCAATGGAAGAGAACATTCAAGCACCCCCTTCCTTGTTGGCAAGGGTTTCCATGCCAACAACAAGCAAATGTAAATTAAACCATAAAAGGTGGAGGAGAGCTCAGCTTTTAACAAGCTGAGCTTTGAATTGGGGCATGTTAACCCCAATTGATTTGGTAAGTGTTTTTCCTGGTGTTTCCTCTCCTTGGTAGAGCCCTTTCTTCATTTTTTTTAGGCAACATGGATAGGATTACACAATTTCCTATAGAAGTCTAAAACTTGTTGCATAACAATCACACTGCTGGAACAAATTGTGTAGATTTTGCAAGGTTTAACAGAGCCAGGATGTTATTGTGGTCGTCAGAACATTCATTTTGTTTGTAGGTTCATGTTGACTCAGTTATTTGTCCTGTTTTAAGAACCTATGTTTGTGGTTTGGAAAATAAATGGAGACATAAAACCATGAATAGCAGTGAATGTTCTCCGTATGAAAGAATATTTCAATATACATTTCTGTGTGTATATGTGCGGTTACAGTGCATCTTTGTGTATGGATGTGTGTGACTATGTGTGTATAAACCAGAGCATGTGAAATACAATAAATCCTAATGCAAAGAATATTAAAGAGTCATAGCGTCATAGAAGAAAATGTTTCGAGTATGTTATTTGTTTAAGCAAATCTACAAGAACAACCATAAATCAAGACTTGATGGAGTCCCACTGAAATCTAGCACTGGGTATGGTGTAAATACTTGTCAAGAACTGACCAAAATGGCTAAAAACTATCAAGTTTTGAAAAAATCCTTTAAAGTCATTTCCAAATGTTGATATACAATGGGTTAAAAGCAGTAAGCTTGATTTAGGTGAAACATAAACCCAATGATTTAGTCTAAACTAAAACTTAAACTGTGCTCCGATATGTTGTGTTAACATTTTGTCCCTATTGTGCTTGTTGCAAGAAAGCCTGGGAAGAGTTAACAACCTGAAAAATAAAACCAACATTTCTAAGAAAATCTGACATTAAAATACAAAGTAATGATGTAAATCTTCAAAAGGTGTCCTAGAATGAGACCATTAAAATTAAACTTAATGGATTGACAGGACTGTTCAATGTTGTTTAAAAAGCTGTCTTGCTCCTCAAACAATAGCATAACTAAAATATAATATCAGGTTCTAATGTGTGTTTCA
The DNA here is from genome assembly GCA_037389245.1 of Oryzias sinensis. Lineage (NCBI taxonomy): Eukaryota > Metazoa > Chordata > Actinopteri > Beloniformes > Adrianichthyidae > Oryzias > Oryzias sinensis. The sequence goes on along the minus strand of CM074493.1, from coordinate 6,032,004 downwards.
GATGTTCTTTAAGACAAATCCACCCCCACCAAATTTGTTGGAGATTTACACAGGTTGAACTCTTGACACACATAGGGTGTATTCAGACTGGACACATTTGGTTCTCTTAAAGTGAACCATTGAACAAATGTTCAGTCTGAAAACACCCAAGCAGACCTTGGTCCAGGACCAAGAACTGCTCTTGGACCCATCTTTGGAGCTTCGGTTTGCTCAGTTTCCTTAGTCTGAATAGGCTCCATCCTCGGGGTGGTACAACTGAAACTGTAACCATTCACTATGGGATGTGAACAGGGTAACGAAGCTACACTGAGACACAGCAATTCCTTAAAATGTGGTCAGATGAATTCAGGCTCACAATCTATATAACATACACACTTATTAGTATAAATTCTTTTTTTTTATTTATAACTTTAACCGTCGTCTCCTCAGCATGCCTCCACTTTACCAAAGTAAAAAGTGTAGTACCTGATGTTGATACAGACGTTCAAAATTTGTCAGGGAAATATAAAGTTTTTCCTGACAAGAAATGCAGAAATGCACAGGCCTTTCATTATTGTTTCTCTTGTTCCTTTGCCCTGCCCTCATAATTCCTGGCCAATGACTGAAGAGATCTTTAGTAATGTGGTTTGGTTTACAAGCTTTGATTCGAAACAGAAAAGTCTGCTTGACAGCAGTTTGAAAACATACCGAGAGCAAGATTCAGGACTCGATTTAGTAGACCCAGTCTAATAAATTAAGTAGACCGGGTCCGTACAAATGGACTTTTTCAGTCTGAATACAGCCTATGGAGGTGAAAACAACATTTGCTTCACCCTATGTCCTCTCACCTCCACATCAAATGGTTCTATTTTTCATATTAAATAACAATTATTTTAAAAAGTTCTTCTGAACTAAGACACTTAAATAATAAATGGTTGGCTTAGATGGTCCGGGTGAATTCTCGATTACGATTGGCTGCTGGGTGTGCATTATAAAGTGATAATCCACAGGGATAAAGCACGCCCAAATAAGTAGTTCCAGTCACATAGCTTAAATGTTTTGTATCACTCCGCTGGCTTCTTTAAAACAAACTTTTGCTTCATCATCTGGAGAAAAACAAGCGGTAGGAGGGGAACTTTCTTTCTGAACTGATGCTTTGTTTAACCCATCATGACGATCAGAATATATATCACTTTCTTTTGCCCCTTCACTCGAGGTCTGTGAGGGGCGCGTTGTCACATTACAAGAATAAAGAATAACAAGAATAAAGTACCAAAAACTGAATATTCATTTCTTTTGTAAGTGACCATGATAAAAGTGGGTTAATGGCCTTCGAAGTGTATATTATCAGAAATGAACGCACTTCGGCGTCCGTTAATTTCTGATAATGCACACTTCATTGGCCATTAACCCTTACTTAACGCACTTCGCGTCGGATGGTTCAGGCTTTCACAGCATGTGTTAATTTCTAATAATGCACACGGCACTTCGTCGGCCATTAACCCTTACCTGACACCCCAAAACAATCTGAAGCCTGAACCAGACAGAGCTTCATGATCAGTTTATACAAATTCTGGGTCACTGGGCAAAGTGAGCAAAAGTCCATGGAAAAGCAGAGAGTTTTGATGCTGTAGTACAATGCTGATCTTGTGCAACAGTTTATGCTGAGTGAGCCAAAAGCAGCATCATTCTGCAAACATGAACACACAGCTGTGGGAAAAGCTCATTTAACTTGAGTTAGGCCTTCAAATTTCAAATGTTCCGTTTTGGATTTAAACATGAAACATATCCAGTATCAACTGTGTTCCAACAATAATAATGAAACCAGCTTTATTGCTACACAGTAAGACCTTCATTGTCAAACACACATTCTCAAAACACTCTTGGATTTAGAGATCCCCCCACCCCGGCCCGTTATGTTATCTGCTCCACACAACCGGGTTTGGTCAGTGAGGCTGTTGGCATAGCAGTAGCTCCGTTGCTAATATCTTAGTAGCTTTTGACAAAACCTTTATTCCAGTCACGTTCAAGCACAGACCTACTACAACACCAGCTCTGCCTCTTCAGGAACGCACATGTGAAGACCACACAAACGTCAACCACCAGGTGGAGGCTCAGCCGTCCTTTTCCGGTACAGTGCGTCTGTATGATAAACTTCATTGAGCTACTTCAAACACAACATTGAACCCAAGAAATGAGTCCCTTACCAAGTCTTTCAGCAGAATTCAGATTCACCTGTCAACTGGTCTGATACCCCAGCTGTGTCCCTCTTAGATGCAGATATGTTAAGTTTCTGTCACCCAAAAAAAAACAATTTCAAACTCTACCTCAGGCTGTAAATGGTCTTGAGATGATTTGACATATTTTTGTTCATTTATCAATGATCTATAAATATGTTTTATCACCACATTTATGTCTGGGAGTTAAAGGAGAATTCAGGTTCTTGAAGCTTTGACTGCTTCAGAGGTGTGAAGTAACCAGACGTCATGCTAGCAGACGTAATTGAAAACATTCCATCGATGATCGATGGACTACGACCCTGTTACTCTTTTTGGGTATGGTGGTGTGAATGGGACCCTGTTCTGCTGGGTAAGGATGTCAGAGCAGGATAGAACCTGGGGGGGTGATGGGTGGGCAGGAGATGACTCAGACCCTTTAGTCATTTGAACACAGATGTTCCTCCTGATTTGGTGTCCTGGAAGAGAATGTAGCTCCAAATAGAATCTATGTCATTCGATTCCTAAGCTTTTCAGAGTAAACTATCCATATATATGATAATATTTTAACTTTAACACACTAAAGAACGATTTTTTTAATGAAATATGAGTTTATTAGTTATTTTCACAGCCCATTTCCTATAAGTAAGACTCGATCTCTGAGGCTCCGCCTTTCTCTCCCTCTGGGTACCGCCCATTTCACGATGTCAACCTAGAGCCTCAGCAGCGTATCTGCATGTCGTCTACAAAAACAAACACTGAACTTCTGCAAAGACGGATGTGCATATTTTCCTTATGAAAGGAAAGTGTTTAGGCGATCACCGCTTGCTCCCCAGGGTGTGTCCAAGTGAGTGTGTGTGTGTGTGTGTGTGTGTGTGTGTGTGTGTGTGTGTGTGTGTGTGTGTGTGTGTGTGTGTGTGTGTGTTAGCCTGGGGGTGTAACTGGCAGCGCAGACTCTTCCTGGAAGGGGCTATAGCTCACTTTGTGACATCACAATTTTGGGACCCACTGGTTTTCGTGGATTGGGAGGGGCTGGTTCTCATAGAACATGTGTGAATTGATCAACATACCGCTTTAGGTTGTTTTCAGTGAGGAATGAACATTATAGTACACTTAAAAGCTCAAAAAGTTTAATTCAGATGATATAGGCCCTTTAAATCAGCCTGCAGCAGACAGAAGGAGCTATGTCCTTCTTTGGAGGTCAAAAGCTGGGGAGGAGTCAAGAGCCAAGATGAGGGATCCCCCCCCCCCTCCTCCTTCCGAACGCATTGAGGCGGGACACACCCTGCTGGGGGAGGGGGCGGACAGCGGGAGGGGGGAAAGAAGCAGAGCCTGCGCAGTGTCTCCTCTGCCCATCATAGCTCTGACGTCAGGACGACACGGCACGCGCCGAGCTCCCGCTAATTAAAACTACACGAACTCCAGAGCGATTCATCCGCAGCAAAGCAGAGGCGCCGTTTCCGGTGCAAGGAGCGGGAAAGCGCAGCAACAGGCGCGGCGGCCGGGAGCGCAGTGCGCGAACCCGCACCGGGCACGCGGTGCGCGCACAACCAGTATCCCAACACACTCTAGAGCCCCCCTCCGTCGGTAACTGGCGGAGGAGACTCCGAAAACAGCTTTAGGTCAAAACCGGAGGAGCGCGAGATTCTGCGGCGGCGGACTGCGCTGATGCGGTTCCGACCGTCTCCCGACTCCTCCACCCACAATTCACAACCAGAACCGATTTCACGGACACATCCCTCTGTTCGCCATGTGTGTGTCGTGGACGGCGCAGGCAGACCCGTTCCACTAAACGAACACTTTCCGAAGTCACGGTTGCAACAGGAAAACGCGAACGGGGCGCCTGGTCCCGAACGTCCTCACCAACCACGACCGTGTTCGATTCCGGTTGGGTGGAAACGCTTTTCCGACTGTTTCAACGAGTTCAGAGGCCGGAGTGATACTCACCGGCCGCGAACACGCCACGGGTCGGGGCTGCGACCGGAGGAAATAATATATGCCCCTGGCGAATCCGCTGAAGCGGATTTCGTTTTTTCCCGATGAGCAGGTTCGGTTTTTACGTCAACACCTGTGGACACAAACCGAGACGGTCCGCGGTCGCTCCCGCCGCGCTGTCAAGGTTAAAACCGGGGGGGACCGCCGCTATGGAGCGTTATTTATCCAGATGCTGAGCAGGAAAAGTGAGATCACGATTCAAGCATTTGCCGTCCGAACTTTGACAGCACCGACGGCGCGGAAACGGACAGACAGAGCCCCGCGCGCGGCCAAAGTTAGCACAGATTAGACCTTACCTCCTGGTGGTTCGAGTCCCGCGGAGCGTCGGCGCGTCAGGACGGCGTGTTCACCGGGGCTTGCCCATTTTTTTCCCCAAACACGGCTCCGACTTGACAACTGCGGCGGAAAAGACTGGCGGGGCGCTCCGGTGGTTAGAACCGGTTCTGCTGTGATTTGACTGGAAGAGGCGCCGGTTCTGCTGGTCCTGCGGCGGAAACCCGGAGGACGGAGAACAATCCAGTCGAGAGATCGAGTCAAAAAGCAATCTTCTGAAAAGAACGGAGAGACTCCCCCCTCCCTCTCCTGCTGTAAAAGTGATCCAGCAAATGAGGGCCGGGGCGGGAGGGGGGCAGGACCAACGAGCGGGGTGGGAAAAGCCCCAATGGTCGGCCCAGCGTCCCTCCCTCTGGCTCAGCAAGGAGCGCCACGGAGGGGGGGGACAACCCGGGATCACCCCTGTAGTTGTAAAGGTGGAACGACAGAAACGGGCCCTGAACTGCAGCACATCTGGAAACCCTCCAGGACGGGGAAAAGCAGCGCATCAGGAGATGTGTGGAAGCCCAGGTCCGCTCTGATGGACGAGGATGGATGCTCTGTCAGGGTCGCAGGATGGTCTCAAGCTAATCAACTGTGATCAACTAGAAATGTTGAAGAAGTCACTGAAACAGCCAGAATCCTGATTCTGCACCCCACCTCCCCCTACCACCACACAATAAAAAAACACCTTTTTATTTGGCTTTTATTTAATTTAACTCAAATTAATAGTTTTAATTTTCTTATTTGTACTTTACCTTTATGACACTTTAAAGCAGCGGTGCCCAAAAAACATGTTTTCCAACCATCATGCCATTGAAACTTTTTATTGGCTAAGCTAAACCCACCTGATACAGGTAATCAACAGCAGATAAAACAGGATTTCTGGGAAAAACAGCAGGAATCTGGCCCTTTAGGCCGGGATTTGGGCACCCCTGCTTTAAAGGGTCTATATCATGCAAAATCAATTTTTGGAGTTTTTAAGTGTATTATAAAGCTCATTCCACACTATAAACAACCCTAAAGCGGGTATTTTTGATCCATTCAGGCTTTTTTGTGTATTTGCTGTCTGAGAACCAGCCCCTTTCCAATCCACGAAAATGAGCAGTTTCTCACATTTTGATGTCACAAAGTGAGGAACAGCCCCTTCCAGGAAGTCTGGGGTGCCAGGACTGCCCCCAGGCTAACAGACACACCCACTTTCTCCCACTTAACAGTGATCAGTTAAAAGCTTTTATTTTACATGCACAATATGAACATCCCACTTTACAAAAGTTCAGATGTTTTTGTGGGAGAAACACAGACATGAAGCCGAGGCCGGCTCTAGGACGACGCCATGAAATGGGCGGCACCCACAAGGAGAGAAAGGCGGGGCCTCAGAGATCAAGTAGTCTTACTTCTGGGTAGGAAAATAAGCAATGGTAAGAATTTATATTTCATTTTAAAAAATCATTATTTATTGTGCCAAAGGTATTATATTATCATATATATCGTTCACTGCGAAAAACTTAACAAAAGCATGGTATAAGCCCTTTAACTGCTTATACCACTGACTGTTTTTATTTCAGGACCCCTCCCTCTCCCGCCGGTTCAGCAGGCTGCTGAGTCTGAGCACCTGGCTCCAGTCTGCTTCCAGCCTCAACAGATTTGTTTTTGTTGACAAGTTTAACCTGTTCTGGAACAAAACCTCATTTTATTAAACTGATAGGATTCACCCCAGTCCACTGGGCGGCAATGTTTTAGCTGCCAACATCAGACACTCCGTCCAGACCTCACCGGCCCCCATCATGTCCACACCAGTCCAAACCTCTTCATCTGTCCAGACATCGGTCTGTGAAAGGGACTGACTGGATTTGGTATCTTCCTCCCACATTCCCCCTTTAACTATCAACAGTGCTTCCTTGCTACGACTTGCTGCCCCCAAGGTCTATTACAGTCAGGTCTACTATGAGGGGACGTGCAGGGAGAAAAAAAAACATCTACTGTGTTCGTCCACTAAAGGAATCACCAAAGCCTGAGGAAGCAGCTTTAACCAACACTCCACCCCCCCTCTTTTAACATGGCACTTTTTAACATTCGATCTCTATCCAACAAAAGGTCTATCAGAAACAAATTTATCCAAGATATATATCCAAGATCCAAGATATTGATAGTTTCTTTTTAACAGAAACATGGCACGGATGCAACTACTGTCCTCTCAGAGGCCTCACCACCCAATTTTAGTTTTGTTTTTTTAACAAAGGAGGGCAAAAATATCCACTGGGCATTTTAACCTGCATATAGACAGGAAGTCGGATTATTGCACCACTCGGTTCTTGGAATTGTTTGCTTCTCTTGATTTTAAACAACATGTCATGCAGCCGACTCACAACAGGGGGCGCACGCTTGACCTCGTCATCAGTCATGGTTTACCTACCAGTGTTTCCACTGTTGTGGACCTGGCTGTATCTGATCATTACTGTGTGCTTTTTAACATCACTGGTTTTATAAAACAAGAGACCTCTGTGAGAACGGTGAAGAAACGCTACTTGACTCCTGAAGTGGTCGAAAAATGTATTACATGTGTTCGCTCTAACTCTCCACCTGTCTTACCAGCCCCCTGTGATCTACTTGTTGAAAGTTTTAACAGTAAATTAAAATCCAGTCTCTACTTGGTTGCTCCACTAAAATCTAAAAAGATAAGAATCAAACCCACACCCCTTGGAGAACGGAGGAAATTAAACAACTGAAGAGACGTAGATCTGCCGAAAGACACAAACTTGAAATAAACTATCAACTATACCAAAACCAACTAAAAGTATATTATCAAACAGTAAAACAGACCAGAAATTCATACTTTGCAAACATTATTTCTGAAAATAAAAATTGAGTCTTTGATCAACTCTAATGTGACTAAAAACACAATGCCAGCCCCCGTCTCATTGTTTGAGGACTTTGAAGACCTATTCAGGAGATCGACTCTGTCAGATCATAATAAATTAACAGAAAAGCCTTTTTATTGGTAATGATGGCTTGATTTTACCTGAGGAAACACTGGACAGTTTTGACCTGGTTGAAGCTGCAACACTTGGTCGAGTTTTCTCCCAAGTTAATCCAACGAAATGTTTTATAGACCCCATCCCTACATCACTTTTTAAATCCTTTTACGGGTCTTTTGGGAGTGAGATTTTAATCATCATGAACTCCTTTCTACAAATGGACATTTTTCCTGCTGCCTTTAAGACTGTAGTGGTGAAACCGTTACTCAAGAAAACTAATTTGGACCCTTCAGTTTTTAATTACTACAGACCTGTGTCCAACTTGCCATTTTTAAGCAAGGTTTTAGAAAAACCAACATTTCCTTCTACAAAATTCGGCTGCAGATCACCTAAAACCGGGTCCTGTTCACAAACCGCTGGACCTGGACTGCTCAAACCTGGATTCATGGCTCTTGATGCGAAAAATGCAGTGGAATGTTCCTTTAGTGCCCTCGCGAATCAGAAGCTGTGAATCGCAAGCCAACATCAGCGGCCGGACACATGGAGAAAGCAGTGACGTCATCGCCCCGCCTCCTCACTGGAAATGCTTTTCTAAATGAATATTGAGACAATGTTCGCAGGGTGGATGTGAAAATGCAAATGCAATCCCCTCTTTGCATTTTCGTTTTAATTATGACACAGAATAAGCGCTTTTAAGTATAAAACGAAAAAGCATTTTAAAATATTGATTTTTCATTTTAATTTTGAGTCAAAAGATTCAGCTTCCTTTTGAAAATTAAAAAGCATTTCTGTTAATCCATTTTAATTGTCAAATTAGACATTTCTAAATAAATTTTGCTACACATTTAACAAAGAACTTTTTGATATTGAAATGTCACATACTATTTTCTTTATCATTTTAAGTAAGTGACAGAAAAAGCTGTGTGAAAAGGAAGAAGCATTTTGAAGTATTGCTATTTCATTTTAATTTTTGAGTTATTTGATGCAACTTCATTTTGAAAATGGAAAAGCATTTCTATTAATCCATTTTGAATGTCAAATTAGACATTTCTAAATGAATTATGCTACACATTTAGCAGAGAACATTTTGAAAATGAAATGTGAAATACCATTTTCATTATCATTTTAATTAAGTGACAGAATGAGCTGTGTTGAGGAAGGAAATGAAAAAGCATTTTGGTGGATTGCTTTTTCATTTTAATTTTGAGTCAAAAAATGCAGGTTCATTTTGAAAATGAAAAAGCATTTCTGGTTTTGACTTTTATTTTTATTTATGCTTCACAATCAATTCCATATTATATGAAAAGTGCTTTATAAATCAAGTTTGATTTGATTTAAAGATTAGTCATGATTTTGCTTTATATTGTGAGCCAACATGTTTTTTGCTATTTTCAAGGTCTTTTTCCCATTTAATTTATTTTGAAGTTTTTTTTTGTTATTTAGATTATTCATTCATTTATCTCTTGCTGTTTGTTCACTTTCGGGGTCACGGGGCTGCCGGAGCCTATCCCGCCCACTTATGGGTGAAGGCAGGGGACACCCTGGACAGTTGACCCGTCTGTCGCAGGGCCACAATCACACACCCATTCACACTCACAGCTAGGGACAATTTAGAGTTGCCAATTGACCTAGGAAGCATGTTTTTGGAAGGTGGGAGGAAGCCGGAGACCCTGGAGAGAACCAACGTGCATGGGGAGAACATGCAAACTCATGTAAACTCCACACAGGTCCCCCAGCCGGGACTTGAACTGGGGGCCCTCACTGCTGTGAGGCAAGAGCGCTAGCCACTGTGCCACAGTGCAGCCCGATATTTAGATTATTCTTTAGGTAAAAAAACACTTTACCCCTCCTGTTATCTTGGTATTGTTTTATCACACTAGGCTGTTTTTCCTCATGATATCTCAGTGATAGGAACAACCCCTTCTTGACATAGAACTGTTTTAGTCCTAAATTCTATCCTACAAAATTGTTACCAAGTCACCATCCATCCATCCATCCATCCATCCAATGAGATCCGTACATAGAATTTCTAAACAATGCCAGTGACACTTTTATAGAATTGTAACCGTTTGTTTGACAGACGATCCTGTGAGTTCATTTAAATGTTGGAAAAAATGTGTAACTCTTTTCTTTCACTTCTCTACAACCGCAGACATTCCTATTTAAACACACTCACAGTTATGAGCTTACAGTACTTGAACAAAATCAAGCTAGATAGATCCATCAGTACAAAGGATGCCCTCTGGTCCATGATTTTATGTCAAATTTAAATATTTTCAAATTTTAACTGGCTCAATTCCTTTAAAAATGTTAGAACTAACATTTGAGAAAAAAAGCTCATGTTTAAAGGGCGAGACATTCATCAAAGAAAAGATTTCACCCTTACGAAGAGACATGCCTCGATCCTCAAATAATCATTTCAGAGTCAACTTAATATGTTTTGTTGAGGAGATCTTAGAGGAATGGAAGAAAGATCAGACTATTAGGATTTGATTTTTTTTTTTATTGTATTCCAACAATAAAAGTCTTTTGTCATTTTGACTCTGAAACACAGCCTGACGGACTCAGATCAGGCGCAGGAGACAGCCAGAGTACAGACGATGTTAATGGTGGTCATGGAACTGATGAAGTGTCAGAGCGAGGTGGAGCATGCGGGAAGCAGGACTTGTGTATTCGTCTGGAAGGTAGAGACGCAGACTTGAAGGGAGAAAACAACAGTTGGCTGGGGCATGTGGGTACGGTGGCCCTGAAGTGCAAATCACATCAACAAATCACTCCACACAAAAATATTTGAAAGATCACAATAACAATCAAAACAGCAAAACAAATAATTAAAAAAATGACATGACATTTTAGAAATCAAAACAAAATCCAGAAACCAAAACAAAATGACAAAAAATATGAATTAAATATTTCGGAAAGCAAAGGTAGTTTCCAGAAATCAAAATGAAACGTTAAAAATATAAAACAAAATAAGAAACTGGAGAAGGCAAGGTACTATGAGACTTTGCAGATAGGATGATTAGGTTTGTTCATCCTTTCAATTGAAAGTTATTTGGTATGAAGCTATACTGGACATGCTCTGTACTAATCTTAAACTTTTGTGGACATTGAAGACAAACTTGAAGAAGATCACACGTCATCATCCAATCAGTGGGGTCCTATAGTACCTACCTGTTCTGCTTTCTTCGCTTGTTGTCTTTTTAAACATTTTATTTTGTTTTCTGGAAATTATTTTAGCTTTTTAATTATTGTGTTTTGGTTTCTGGAATTTTTTATTGTTTTTCAAAATATAAAGTTTTTTTTTTGTTTTTTTTTAAAATGTCGTTGTGATCTTTTACATGTTTTTGCATTAAGTGATTTGTTGATTAGATCTGGACTTCAGGGCCATGATAGTCAGGGGTTAGACTATGTTGAAAAGTCTCAGTCATTATGTATTCATTGAAAGGGTTCAGCAACTACAGCTGATGATAACTGTCTTGAGGAGAAACCTTGACGGTTGCAGCCCTCTTAGACTTTTTGACGGTTTCAGGAGCAGATTCCACTCTTGTTCTCTTCTAGGGTTCTGAAAAATCTAAAATTCTTTAAAACTAAGAAAGTGGTGCATTCATGCATTCTATTTTATATTAGGGGAGTGCACAACAAAGAAACTAAAAGCAAGGATCCTTTCAACTGCCAACTGGCCACTCAATCAGTTCTGCCTCCCACGCCATGCTTCTGACACAGAGGCAGCGAGGAGGTAGAAGCTGCCATCCAACAGCACACCCTTACTTCTTTTCTTTCAATATTAACTGTCTGCAGATTAAGGAGTGATAGATCTCAGCTATCCACAAGTCAAGCAACAACACCACTGATGTGGAAAAGTTGTAGACCCCAAACATCCAACAACTTGCAATATAAAACTGTTGAAGGTGCTGTATCAGGAGAAACGTGTTGTTGTTCACCTTTCAGTACATCTCTTCAGGGCTTGCCACAGCAAATCAGCTTTCACTGATCTGACAGGTGGTTTGCCAGAGATCTTTACCCCCGGACATGGGCCCCCTTGTGGTTACATAGTTAGGCAGTAGCGTGAAGGGGTTTCTTGCTTAAGGACCCACACTGGATGAAGCTCATTGAGACCCCTCACAATCCCAAGCAGCAGACCTACATGCAGCCAACTGAGCCATCCAGCCGCTATACTCTATCAATTAATTTCCAATATGTTGCTGTAATAAAACCAACGGCAGACAAAAACACAAAAATAATCTGTAATTTTAGGAAGCTAAATTAGTTGGTTTCGTTTACGGAAAGCTATGCTTTATGAATCCTTCCACATTTTTGAAGAAGTGACTTTGAGATTGAAAACAGCATGAATCCACAGAAGATCTTAAAGTTGGTGTTTTCATGGTGTTAGTGCCTACATGATGAGACAAGTATTCATTCCCTTCATAGTTCTGGTTTTCTAGCAAGCTCACTTTTGCTGAGCTCATCACTATCTGTCTGGCTCAGCTAATTGTTGAGGACAAGTAAAAAAGCTGGTTTAGCAGAAAATCCAAATTTCTGTTTCCTTTTAGGAACCAAAACTAACGACAAGAAATTTGTGCGCAGTCTTAGAACATCTTGGTTTGTTACATTAAACGAGCATTTTATGGAACAACGGGGAAATATTATTTTGTCTTTTGTCAAAAGTATGTTAAAGGATAATATGAAGATCTGTTCATATTTTAATATGGCATCTGTTAGCTAATGATTGTAGTAATATAGGGATCCTTTAGCGCGTGCATGTGATGTGCACATGTGTGCATGTGTGGGCGGAGCTTTGACATCACCACAAATGTGTTAGAAACTTGTCACACCAGGTTCAAGTTGTTCATTTCCTTCAGTTGTCTTCATTCATGTTTTTATTCTCAATGTATTTAGGTGTACGTTTCATTTAATTTGTTTCCTCACGTTTAACAGATTGACAGAATTTCAGTCAATCTACCAAAAGTGACCAACTTTACCAGAATGTCACCCGTCTAAAGTGACATGAGCTTTGTTACAGTGGTGTGGGACTTCAGACCTACTGCAGCATGTTTGACTACTTAAAATAAATGAACACGATTCAAACAACAATGCCATAGACCACTCCATTCCATACATTGTTTTACCACTCATGCCTTTATTGAGAAATGTTATTGTGTCACGGAGGGGGGTTAGGTACCCAAGAACAGAGAGGAGGAGGCAAGAGTTCCAGGTGAACAAAGTCTTTTATCCAAACTAGGGATGGCCCGTTTGACACGACGCTTCGGTGCGCGTTTTACCTTTGTGAAACAGAGCGGTATGGCACAATGTTTCTGGGCATGTGTCAACTAGTGCAGATCAAATGTATTGTTTGGTTGAACCAAAGATCAGATGTCACTTGTGTTCGAACAGATGGCCTCGCTATTCTCTAGAAATACAAAATGAATCCCGAACGTTTTCCGACCAGTTCTATTGTTTCCATCCATCCATCCATCCATCTTCCTCCGCTTATCCGGGACCGGGTCGCGGGGGCAGCAGACTGAGCAGAGATGCCCAGACTTCCCTCACCCCAGCCACTTCCTCCAGCTCCTCTGGGGGGACCCCGAGACGTTCCCAAGCCAGCCGAGAGACGTAGTCTCTCCAGCGTGTCCTGGGCCTTCCCCGGGGCCTCCGCCCAGTGGGACATGCCCGGAACACCTCTCCAGGGAGGCGTCCGGGAGGCATCCGAACTAGATGCCCGAGCCACCTCAACTGGCTCCTTTCGATGTGGAGGAGAAGCGGTTCTACTCCGAGCTCTCCGCGGGTGACCGAGCTTCTCACCCTATCTCTAAGGGAGCGCCCAGCCACCCTGCGGAGGAAGCTCATTTCAGCCGCTTGTATTCGGGACCTCGTTCTTTCGGTCATGACCCATAGCTCATGACCATAGGTGAGTACTGGAACGTAGATCGACCGGTAAATTGAGAGCTTTGCTTTTCGGCTCAGCTCCCTCTTCACCACAACGGACCGATAGAGCGACCGCATAACTACGGACGCTGCTCCGATCCGCCTGTCAATCTCACGTTCCGATCTTCCCTCACTCGTGAACAAGACCCCAAGGTATTTAAACTCCTCCACCTGGGGCAAGGACACTCCACCGACCGAGAGATGGCAAACTACCTTTCTCCGGTCAAGGACCATGGCCTCAGATTTAGCGGTGCTGACCCTCATCCCAGCCGCTTCACACTCGGCCGCAAACCGCCCCAATGCATGCTGGAGGTCCCGGTTCGATGAAGCCAACAGGACAACATCATCTGCAAAAAGCAGAGAGGAAATCCTGTGGTCCCCAAACCAGATCCCTTCCGGCCCCTGGCTGCGCCTAGAAATTCTGTCCATAAAGACTATGAACAGAACCGGTGATAGAGGGCAGCCCTGCCGGAGTCCAACGTGGACCGGGAACAGGTCTGACTTACTGCCGGCTATGCGGACCAAGCTCCTACTCCGGTCATACAGAGACCGGACAGCCCTCAGTAAGGCTCCCCGGACCCCATACTCCCAGAGCACCCCCCACAGGATGCCACGGGGGACGCGGTCGAACGCCTTCTCCAAATCCACAAAACACATATGGACTGGATGAGCGAACTCCCACAAACCCTCCAGCACCCTAGATAGGGTGTAGAGCTGGTCCACTGTTCCACGACCAGGACGGAAACCGCACTGTTATTCCTGAATCCGAGGTTCGACTATCGGACGGACTCTCCTCTCCAGTACCCTGGCATAGACTTTCCCAGGGAGGCTGAGGAGTGTAATTCCCCTATGGTTGGAACACACCCTCCGGTCCCCCTTCTTAAAGAGGGGAACCACCACCCCTGTCTGCCAGTCCAGTGGTACGGTTCCCGACCGCCACGCGACGCTGCAGAGACGTGTCAGCCAAGACACTCCCACAGCATCCAGAGACTTGAGGTGCTCAGGGCGGACTTCATCCACCCCCGGGGCCTTGCCACCGAGGAGCTCGTTGACTACCTCAGTGACTTCAGCCCGGGTAATGGACAGCCCCACCCCAAAATCCTCATTCTCCACTTCTTCAAAAGAAGGCGTGTCAGTGGGATTGAGGAGATCCTCGAAGTACTCCTTCCACCGACCGACAATGTCCCCAGTCGAAGTCAACAGCTCCCCACCTGCACTGAAAACGGTGCCTGTGGAGAACTGCTTTCCCCTCCTGAGTCGTCGGATGGTTTGCCAGAATTTCTTCGAGGCCAACCGATAGTCCTTCTCCATGGCCTCACCGAACTCCTCCCAGGACCGAGTTTTCGCCTCCGCAACAGTCCGGGCCGCAACTCGCTTAGACTGCCGGTACCTGTCAGCTGCCTCTGGAGTCCCGCAGGCCAGCCAGGTCTGGTAGGACTCCTTCTTCAGCTTGACGACATCCCTTACTTCTGGTGTCCACCACCGGGTTCTGGGGTTACCGCCGCGACAGGCACCAGAGACCTTGCGACCACAGCTCCGAGCAGCAGCAGAGACAATGGAGGTGGAAAACATGGTCCACTCGGACTCAATGTCCCCAACCTCCCCCGGTACCTGTTTGAAGTTCTCCCGGATGTGGGAGTTAAAGACTTCCCTGACGGAGGGCTCAGCCAGACGTTCCCAGCAGACCCTCACAGTACGTTTGGGTCTTCCAAGTCTTTCCGGCCTCCTTCCCCGCCAGCGAATCCAACTCACCACCAGGTAGTGATCGGTGGACAGCTCCGCCCCTCTCTTCACCCGAGTGTCCAAGACACAGGGCCGAAGGTCACCTGAAACAACTACAAAGTCGATCATTGACCTCCTGCCTAGGGCGCCCTGATGCCAGGTGTACTGATGGACACCCTTGTGCTCGAACATGGTGTTCGTTATGGACAAACTATGACGAGCACAGAAGTCCAATAACAAAACACCACTCGGGTTCAGATCAGGGGGGGCGTTCCTACCAATCACACCCCTCCAGGTGCCACTGTCATTGCCCACGTGGGCATTGAAGTCCCCCAGAAAGACAATGGAGTCCCCCGTTGGGGCACTTTCCAGTACCCCTTCGAGAGACACCAAGAAGGCCTGGTACTCCGAACTGCTGTTCGGCCCGTAAGCCGAAACCACAGTCTATTGTTTCCCCTGTATTGGAATCAGCATCACTTCAATGCATTTACCATGGCTCTTATTAAAAAACATACTGTGGCTAAGAATCATTTCAACTCGATTTCTCCTAATAAAACAATACACTATGAACGTTGTGTATGAAAAAAAAAATACTTCAATGAATCTACAATAGTACTGCAACTTGGTATCAGTACAGATAGCTCACTGGAAAAGTCTATGGGATTTGCATCCTGAGGTCCAGGGTTCCAGATCAGCATTATACAATTTTTTTTTTGCTTTGCATTTATTTTCTTCATGTGATGTGTGTTTTGCTGTGTCAAGCACTTCTCACAGAAAATGTCACATGTTCATCATCAACATTAACAACATTGTTTTGTTTTAAGTTTTTTCATCATCATTTTCACATTGAAGTGTTACAAGGAGCTTAGTTGAAGCATAAGATATACATCCAGTCTGCCACCAGATACCGCTGTTCTGTGTGGTTTCAAAGCCCTGAATGGTTGGTTCATTTTTCCGGCACACTTACTTGAACCCCAAGGGAAGCTTCATGGGGCTTCTATTCCCATCATTAATCCAAACTAAAAACCAAAAACCACTGCTATGCAGGAAAACCAAACTAGAAACTCAAAACACTCAAATGGGAAAACAACAAACTACACAGAAAAAGGGGAACAGCATCATATGGACCAGCACAGGAGGAAGGGAAAGACAGGACTTAAACAGACACAGAACAGACGAGACACAGGTGGAAGCAATCAGAACAGATGGCGACCAAAGGCAAAACTCGAAACCATGATACACAACAGGAAACCTTTCAAAATAAAACAGGAACCAGAACTAAAATAGAACCAAAAAACAAAAGCAAAGAACTTAAACCGTAACAGAATATAGATTTCAAAATTTTGGAAGCTGCTTTGTAAAACCGTACTGTTAAGCAAAAATTTGGTTTAGACTGACAAAATCAACTTTAAAAACTATGGTTGATTACACCTTTTAAAGGATCATCTCACGTTTAGACATTTCTGGCTCTATAACATTAATGAAATAATATTTATTTTGGAGGTCTATAAAGCTGCATTTACAGCTTATGTTCAACCCATGGAATAAAAGCGTAAAGTCTGCACTTTAATGGCATCTGAGTTGTTTTATTTGAAATTCACTGTGGTAATGTACATAAACAAAATTAGAAAGAATGTGTCTCTGTCCAAATATTTATGGTCCTGACTGTAGCTTTAAGTTCTTTAAGTCCTTACTGCCCCGAGTGCTCCAATTACCACAGGCACCACTGTCACCTTCACTTTCCAGGCTTTCTCCAGTTCTTCTCTGATTCCCTGGTATTTCTCCAGTTTCTCATGTTCCTTCTTCCTGATGTTCCCATCGCTTGGCACTGCCACATCCACCACAACGGCTTTTCTCTGTTACGCCATTACAATCTTATCAGTCTGGATCTGGAAGTCCCACAGGATCTTTGCCCTCTCATTCTCTACCACCTTCAGGTGTTTTCCATTTTGACCTTGGGGTATCCAGTTCATATTCTGCACACATGTTCCTGTATATTATTCCAGCCACTTGATTGATTGGTACTTATAACTGTCCTCAATGTCTGCTATTGTTCCTTCTGGGAGTGAGACCCCTCCTGTGTGGACTACCTTGCCTCTCTTTGTCACCATCCGGCTGCATTTCTCGAGCCTGAATGACATCCCAATGTCAGTACTGTAGATCATGGTGGTGTGGATCAGGGAGTCAATGTCACGCTTGCTGTTAGCATATAGCTTGATGTCATCCATGTAGAGGAGGTGACTGATGTTGGCCCCATTTCTGAGTCTGTATCTATTGCCAGTCTTGGTGATTATTTGGCTGAGGGGGTTCTATGCAGAACAGCAGTGGGGACAGAGCATCACCTTGGTATATCCCACATTTGATGGACACTTGTGCAAGTGGCTTGCCATTGGCTTCAAGGGTGGTTTCCCATAGCTTCATCGAATTTCCTATGAAGGCTCTTAGAGTCCTGTTGATGTTGTACAGCTCCAAGCATTCAGTGATCCACATGTGTGGCATTGAGTCATAGGCTTTCTTGTAATCAATCCACGCTGTTCACAGGTTGGTGTGTCATGACCTGCAATCTTGAGTGACTGTTCTGTCAACCAGGAGTTGGTGTTTGGCTCTTCTGGAGTCTCTACCAATGGCCTTCTGTGTGTTGCTCATGAATTGATCCATGTGCCTATTTATCTTGGTTGCGATTATGCCTGACATGAGCTTCCATGTTGTGAAGAGACAGGTTATTGGCCGGTAGTTGGATGGGACTGCACCCTTTGAGGGATCCTGCTGGATTAGGATTGTGCACCCTTCCGTTAGCCATTTGGAGTGAGTCCCATCTCTTAGCAGCTGGTTCATTTGTGCTGCCAGGCGCTCTTGGAGTGCGGTGAGGTTCTTTAGCCAGTAGGCATGTATCATGTCAGGGCCCGGTGCTGTCCAGTTCTTCATATCTGAGACTCTTTCTTGGATGTCAGCCACAGTGATGGTTACTGGATTCTGTTCAGGGAGGTTGCTATGTTCTTTTCTCAGAGAGACCAGCCACTGGGCATTGCTGTTATGTGCTGTCTCTTTCTCCCATATACTTTTCCAATACTGTTCAGTTTCTTGCCTTGGTGGGTCTGATTGGCTGGTTTGACCCTGCCACTGAGCGTACACTTTTGCAGGCTGAGTTGCGAACAGCCTGTTTATCCGTTTGGCTTCATTGTCTCTTGTGTACCTCTTTAGGCAACTGCTCAAGGCTAGGAGCCTTTGTTTGGCAGTTTCCAGTGCTTCAGGTATGGGCATCTGGCTTTATCTCTTAGGTACTTGCTTTCTCATTGTACCTCTTTGAGCCTCTGTCTGCTTACACACATCCTTCCGAGTTGCCTTGATTTTGGCCTCTAACCGTTGCTTCTATGGTGGGTATGTTTTCTCCCATGGTTGTTGTTATAACCAAGCATCTCAAGGATCCCTGCTGCTGAAGTGTAAACCAGTTCATTGGTTTCTGTGATTATTGTGGTCGGAATTGCCCTCACACTGTGGAAAAGCCCCCAGAATCAAGAGATATATTTGTCTGGATATCCTCAGAAATACCCCATACCTGGTGATATCTATGGTGGATAGTCTCCGGATATGACTGTTTCTAAGTTCATGTCCTGAGCATATCAACTCCAAGTATGGGACACTTTTATTCTGATAGAATCTGGAGATGAGATTCTCTCCAGATATCAGATGTGTCACTAGTGATATCCAAGGTCAGGATATTTCCAGATTCTATCCATGTCAAATCTGTTGATATCTGATGTCCGTATACTAGTCATATCTGAAGTTAGGATTTGGAACATATGGCCATCAGACATATCTGAAGAACAAACACTATTGATGTAAGTCAGGATATTTCAAAAGGTGACAGAAAACCAGTATTACTCAAAAATATTTTATTAAAAAATAAATCAAACAATAACTAAGTCAAACACCACAGACAAACATGCATCCTTTTATTCTCTTCTGCCAGATAGAAGCTCTTGACTGTGGGTGAGTTTCTTTCAGTAAACCCAGCCGAGTGTCTCAATTCCACTCTTCCGGTTTTCATCCAAGGCTTTTTAGCATTTCGGCATCACCCTGGTAAGCCTAGTGGAGCGCCACTTTGGCGAGGCTTGATAATAAGATGGTTTGTCCTCGTCACTTTCCTCGATAGTTTGCATTGGCTCCTTTTGTATGTGACAGATTCTCTTGATTGAGAATATTCTCAGCAATTTTGACCCTCTTTTTGAAGAGCTGTGGACCAACAGGAAAGGAAAATATTATTTTAATTAGAGGAAACAACATACACACACATATACACACACATACACAATTCAACTGGACCATGCATGACCTGAATAAATGAAACAAGGTCACAAATAGGACAACTCGCCTGATCATGCTGACTGGTCCTCCTTTTGACCTCCTCCTTGCTTCTATCTCCATTCTCTCTCTTTGCACTTGAGACTGTCAATAGCCGCGGTTACATGGGCAGAATATCTTGATCGGATCAATGGTCGGGTTAAAATTCACCCGTGCACATGGGATCAGAAAACCTTTTTCCGATTAGAACAAGCGTTCCCATGGCTCACACCTTTGGTCGGAGTAAATCGTTTGGGCATGCGCAGTAGTGGTAAAAAAAAAACCCGGAAGAAGAGATGCGCCTCGTTGTAAACAGACCGCTGCCACAGACTTTTGTGCAGCAGCTCCGTAACACGAGGCGATCTTCCAAACGTGCTTTTATTAATGTTATGAATAGTATGAAGCGCTTGCTCGCTCATCGTTTATTTAATCCGTGTGGTCATTGATTTTTATGTTGAAGAACGGAGCTGGAAGAGTTAGGAGGACAGGCTATAAACACGCGCTAACGACATTAGCCTTGCTTGTGGACACAAAATCCAGGACCGTGCGAGAGACGCAGCAATCTACATCTGCTGTCGGGGCTCTCGATCTTGGGCACGGCGCCCACACGTAACTAAGCATCACTCCCTCCCTTCACACACAAAGTTATCTGGCTCCTCTGCTCACTTGGTCCACTGGCACCCGAGCCCCGGTGCCAGTGGAACAAAGCGCTGCTGCCCCGCATACCCCTCTTGAAGGAGGGAGAGGCAAAGAGCTAGAGGGGTGAGAGCGGAGCGGCGCTTTTCACGGGGCGTCTGCAGAGCATTCAGCCGGTCCCGTATGCGCTTCAAAGCTTTCTCACAGCCAAACACCATCTATGCATGACGTAACCCAGAGCAGTAGTGACACACGATCGGAATGACCGTTTACATGCTCCACGATCGGATAAACGATCGGTATAACCCACCTAACTCGATCGGAAAGAAATTCTGATCCGAATGAGTCTGATCGGGGCAGAGTATTCCGAACGGCGCGTTTACATGACGCATTTTACTTTCCGATCAGGCGTTCTTTCCGATTACTTTTGCCCATGTAAACGCGGCTAGTAGCTCGATTACAAGCTCCAAGTCGATGGAAATATGAAATGTACAGAAGATGAGGTCAACATATTGCAAAAATGTTTCCAAAGTGGAGTATTCAAAATGTGCCATGCAGACTGTCACAGTGGCTTATCTTAATTATCCATTATCAATGCTATATAGTTATTGTAACTTAATGTTTGGTCTTAAGACATGGAAACACTAAATGGCATCACACTAATACAATTGCAATCCTATCCCAAAAATCTCTGAAAAGAAAGTAACACTGAATACTTGACATTGAGTCTCTCACGCTGTCTCTAACTTATGTTGAGTTGTGTAAATCCAACTTCATGTTGGTGCTCGCTTCTAACTTGGTGGAAACTCCTTGAAAACATTTAAGCCACTGAACAGAGCAGCAGTAATCATTGATTTCTTACCAAAAACCATCCTAAAATCTTTTGAAAGCTTTCTTATTTTTTTTATTGGTATAATATGTTATACTGTTTTACAAAACATAACAAAAGACTTTCCAGCCACTTGATACATGCTCAGGAAGAAATTGGCTGTTGAAAATGACTTTACAAAATTTGTTGTACGCCCAAAGTACCATTGTATTTATTACCTTTGATGAAGCAATGAAGATATTACTGTATATCTCAATCAAACTTGGGTTGACTACTTTTCACACCTGTAAAACCTCGATTTTTTTAAACATTTGTGGGAAAACACAAGTGCAGAGCAAACTCAGTTTAACAGATCACATGTGTAATTCAAATTTGTCATAAACAATATATGTCTGGAATAAAAGTTTTTCTTCTGAAATGTTTTGTATGAACCATACGGGTGAGTTTAAACAGGAGTTGCTAACATTATTTGCAAGTGTCATGGTTTGAGTTTGTTGTGTCTCGGTTTTAGTTCTTGTTCTGCCTTGTTTGGTTCTGTTTCCTGTTTTATTTTGAAAGGTTTCCTGTCTTGTCTTGTTTCTTGAGTTTTACTTCCTTTAGTCCCCATCTGCCCTGATCGTGTTCACCTGTGTCTTGTCTGCCCTGTCTGTATATAAGTCTTGTCTCTGCCTTCCTCCTGCGCTGGTCCATTAGCTTTGTCATGGTGTTTTTGTCTTCCTGTCTCCATGCCTTGTTCCATGTTTTTGCCACGCTCATGTTCCTTGTTCCAAGCCACGCCAAAGTAAGTTTTGTTTTCTTTGTCATCCTGCTCTGCAGCGCTTTTTGTTTTTTGCATTAAACCCCTCTGTCCTTGAACCGTGTGCCTCCGCGTCTGCATCTGGGTCCTACCGGCTCTCGAGCCTTCCCCGCGCTGTGACAGCAAGGGCAGAAATAACCCATGTAATGCAAGCTACTGAATATTTCAAAAGGATACAAATAAATCATATAATGAATTGTTGATTTAATACCTTTGATCATAGGTTGCTATCATTTGTTGCATCTGTTATGCAAACATTGAAAATTAAAAGTAAGTAACCAAATAAAATAAATGTGTTTAAATATACATATTTCTTTAAATTTCACAGAAAGGAATGAGAGACCAGGTTTAGTTGTTGAAATAAACCGGCACAATGGGGGGTGCTAAATGTTTCTAGACAGAGCCCTTCGAATCTAAAAAACGTGCATAAAATAGATTAATAAAATAACCTACACCTTAAAACTCAGTAAAACTGTTGTTTGTGCTCCAGATGTACACATATTTAACCCTGATACATGCAACATTCATTCATTCATCTTCTTTACCGTATTTTCCCTTTCGGGGTCACGGGGATGCCGGAGCCTATCCCGGCAGGGGATGCCCTGGACTGGTCGCCAGTCTGTCGCAGGGTAGAATATCCTCAATCACACATCCATTCACTCTCACAGTCATACCTATGGTCAATTTAGAGTTGCCAATCAACCTATGAAGCATGTTTTTTTTTTGGACGGTGAGAGGAAGCCGGAGATCCCGGAGAGAACCCACGCATGCAACATTCTGTACATTTAAAAAAAATAACTTTATATCTGATTATCAGAGGTTCTCTGTTCCGCGAAGAAGTAACGGTGGTTGCCGTGGAGACGCAATGCTACTCTGGGGTGTCACGTTGATTCCACCTCCTGAGCTTTATTGAAACTCGTGCACATACAGAATTACAAAAAATGCGTGGTGTTGTATTAAATGGTCTGAAAGGGGATGATTCAGTAATCGGGAACGGTCATATGCAGAGTCTTTGTTATCCATTAGGCCGAAAAAAAGAGAAGGTGTTACGTGACGAGAAGGCTGAGAGCGGAATGTTATTGTACTGGAGTGTAAATATAGATTGGTGGGTATCTCGCATTGTTAAAAACACAACAATCTGTCAGACATATGGCGAGAGTATCTTCTGAAGACTATAAAATGACATTTTAAAGTAGTTGTTCATATAAATGGGCACAATGGGGGGTGCTAAACGTGTTTAGACAGAACCCTTCGATTCTGACAGTAAAACATGCATAACGTCTATTAATAAAATAGCCTATAACTTACAACTCAAAAACTGTAGTTTTTGCTCCAGGTACACATATTTAACTCAGAAAAATGACTTCATGTACGTGTAAATGTCTGATAGCTGTTGCAAAATGCCAGCATAGCCTGCTGCCCTTTCGTTTACAAGATCCAGTTTTAAACAATCTCTATTTTACTTACCTTCTGTTCGTCCATTAGTGAAATTACCTCCCTCTGTAAATCTCGAGCACGCAAGAAGTCACTTAAAGACGTCGTTTTTAATGGTTTGACTCCTGCAGCTCCTAGGAATCTGCGGTGCTGTGTTTAGGAAGTGGCTCACATGCACCTCTAGCTCGTTTCTGAGATTAAAGTCATAATTCCGAGAAAAAAGTCATAATTCTGAGATAAATATCATAATTCTGAGATAAAAGTCATAATTCTGATATTAAAGTCAGAATTCTGAGAAAAAAGTCAGAATTTTCTATGCCCTTTTTCTCTCCATGGCCCTAATCCTCTTCCATACAGGGCCCACTGTTAAATCAAGTATTAATTGTTTTACATAAACTAGGGTTCCAGCCCATAAAATCCACAAAACCAGGATTTGAGTGTGCATGTACAGTATCTGTATTTGTGTCTTTCTCTGTGTGTGCTGTTGTGTCAGTTTGCATCATTTTCCCCGGGTGTGTATTCTTTATTTTATTCACCAGGGTAAACCTTCTTTCTGCTGTGTTTGATGATGGAGATTTCCGAGTTTAAGATGACGAAGATGGCGCCCTCACAGACAGTTTGTAAGACATAAAGATGGGATGGTGGATCAATACTTTTCAGGAAGTAGCTGATTGTCAGTAAATCTTGTTTCCATCCAACCATCCTGAGACAAAGGAAATCTGGTGCATTTTAGACCTTCCACAATGGAAATGACAAAAACCCTTGTGGTGCATTTGAGGTCAGCTGTTTCTGTGTGTTTGGGATCAGGATACATGGCATGGCTGGTTCAGAGCCCGCATCCGGCTGCTGCTGAATGAGAAGCAGCAGTCTCAGCCCTTACCTGCTTGATTCCAGAATGTTGTCACAACACCACTGAGTGGCTAATGTCAATATATGCTGCATGTGAGGTGTAATGGGAACGACAACCACATTCATGTCCCATCATCTCACATCAGAAGAGCAGGAGTTTGTTTGAGAGCGCTCTGTCTCTGCAGACATTCTGCAGCCCTGTCCCTGTCTAATCTACCTGATCTGTATACATCACTTCCTCCATTGTGGTTTGTCTTTGGATGTTAACAACAACAATAAACTTTTAAAATGTTCAGAAAAATGAAAATGTTTGTAATAATGAAAAAGTTTACTTTAATGGTAAAAATGAAAGAAGAAATATTAATGCTCAGGACTGCGCAATCCTGTTAAGGAGTATAAACAGACTACAAATGTCTTCTTCTTCTGTTTTGTTTGAGAGCAGTTTGCTTCCCAAAGTAAGAGGATCCAGCGCCACATACAGCCTTGCGGCTGTCATTCCATAACGCATCATTGAGATTTCCATTGTCTGTGATGACTACAATTTACGATTACACAGTTTTGCATTTAGGCGAGGTTTTTTTATTTTTCCCGCTGTAATCCAGTTGGGGGGGGCTCTCTTTTGTTGAGGAAAACATAAATTCTTGTCATCACGGAGTTACCCTCTGTTAAAAAAGCTCTCACAGTCGTAAAGCAGGCAAAGTTGCCGGGAAACGCTACTGACAGCTGATCTTTAGAAAACATTTTTTATTTAAATCTTGTGATATTTAATTACAAGGTTTGCAATCTTAAACCAAAAACGAATAAAAAATATGCACGTTACAGGAATAAATATAAATCAAATTACTTAACTGTTGTAATTTTGGCCATATAAAGGAAGTGATGTAAAATGTGCGCATGTGCAGTCTGATCGGGCAGCTGTTGCAGACAGCAACAGGCCCGCTACAGTAAAAGCATGTGCCAGGTGTTTCTGCTTAAGGGAATTTGGATTCCACGTATTATATGCACCAGCTGCTTGATTGACCAAACAAACTACACATCATGTTCAACTCTTGTCAGTAGAAATCCTTCACTGTTACACTTTCAAACATCGTTCAGTGGAGCAATCTGCTGAGAGCCTTCAGGTATTCTTAACGACCTTAAAAACTGTTTTTGGACATTTGCAGCTTTTTCAATAATGTTCAGTCCAATGATTGTAAAATGGTAATTGGCGTATGCTTACGCTTTTCTATCTTCCTCAAAGATCCAGCGCTTTACGGTCATAGATCCATTCACCCATTCACACATACATTCTCACACTGATGGCGGCTCCGCTGGCGAACACTGGCGCCAACCTTCCACCAGAGGCAATGTGGGGTTTGGTATCTTGCCCAAGGTCACTTCGACACATGGCAAGGTAGGAATCAAACCTGCAATGTTCTGATCGGGGTCGACAGCCCTACCATTGCACCACAGCCACCCAATTGTGCGTGGCCACATTCTGAGTTTCACACAGCAAAGCGATGTGATCAGCGCTGACGTATCCAACGACCATTCAAAGCTTTTTCACCATGAACACACTCGCATTTTGACACGTCTGGGCACATGCCTCTGCGTTTGAATGTACCTGAAGGGCAGAGTTTAGGATTATTTCAGTGAGCACAAAGTAGTAGATCTTGTGAGCACAGACCAAATCAGGCAGTGTGAGTTGTTCGTCATGAAAATTGGTCTGTATTCTCTCAGAAGACCTGTTTTTTTTCCTGATGCAGTTTTGTAGCTCTCAGTTTTGCTTCTGTGTATTTCTGTACAGCTTTTCCTAAATGTGTGGTCAGAAGCAGAAATGACTGCATGTTTTAAAACTTATCTTAAAAGTTTGGTTTTTGGTGCAACAAACTAACAGTCTTCCCACTGCAAAAGACGGAATCTCTGCTGCTGCTGAGGAATTCATCAGGAATTTTTGCTGGTGATCATGTGACTATTTGATAAAAAGAAAAAAAACATTAAAACTTAACCTTTGTTGCATTATTCTGACTTAAAGAAATTATTACTTTTTTCTTTTTCAGCTCGTCTCTGCATCACCCTGCAACAGCTGTTATGAAACCTTCTGCTCAATTTCTGTGCTTCTTTACACAGTTTGATTCCCCCATGTTGGCTCCTGCTTGTTTGCCTTTGATTAGAGAGACAAGAGGAATGATTATTACAGCATTTCTAAGGCTCAGAAAGGCTCGCTTTTGTGGAGGTGACTTCTAAATAACTTCAATCATACAACTTTATTCACACATCATTTTTTGTTCACACATTCACAATTGAAGGGCTTTCACTGCCTCAGGTTTAATTCCAGTTCTAAAAATGCTTTCGTCTTTTTATCTGGTTCAGACATCTTGAAATAGAAAAGCAATCAGGACAAAATCCAGGAAAAATGTAATTCTGTAATTCTGTCCTTCATCATTTATTTCTCAGTAAGTTATTTCATTGCTTAGTGATAATGAACTGTGGAAGATCCTATTTTAAAAGCAATGCAAAGTTACAATGTTAATTAACAACACTTGTTATGGTTTGATTAAAGACATTGCAGCAACTTGAAAAAAATCATTGCAATGCGCAGGGAAGCAGGCTGCTGACTGATCTTGCAGTCTGCAAAGTAATGGCTTCATACATCATCATGTGATGTTTTATTGGTGCTTCCGCCCTGCAGTTTTCTTGCTGCAGGAGACTAATTCCACCTGCTGCCTGGAGTTTTTGCTGCACAGGCAGCAGCCAAGTTGAATTCCGTAAAAAAGGGCCAAACAGTAGAATCAGGCAATATTCAGGCCTCTGGTTTTGCAGCCTTTTGGTAACTTCACTGAAGTTCCTTTCTTCCTCATTGTCTACTGCTTATGACAAAAAGTACCGGTAATTTAAAAAAAATCTCATTCACGTTAAAACCCAAGGTGCGGCATAACACAACCAATCAGGTCCGGGAAACTAAATCCAAAAGGAACAGCAAGGTTTCTGAAGGTTTCTGTAGAGAAGCAAAACAAGAAAAACCAGGTGGCAAACATAATGATGACTATTGCAACAAATACATAAAGTGAGTAACTTAAACAAAAGGGCGAATGTCAATGTCTTGAATTTTTAAGTGTTTTGTAATGTTTATTCCTAAAAAAAAAAAAACACGCCAAAGTGGTATTTTTATCCATTTAGGCATTTCTAAGTATTTTTCTAAAAACCTGCTCTCTGAGCACCAGCCCTTCCCAATCCATGAAAACCAGTGAGTCCTCACATCGTGACGTCACAAAGTGAAAACAGCCCTTCCATGACGAGTTCAGCTTCACCCCCAGGCTAACAGAGACACCCACTATCTATGCAGAGCTAGCATGATCGGCTAAGCACAATATGCACATCCATTTTTGCAAAAGTTCCGATGTTGTTCTTTTTTTTGTGGACAAAAAGCAGACACGCTGCCATGGCCGACTCTAGGTTGACCTCATGAAATGGGCGGCACCAACAAAGAGAGAAAGGCGGAGCCTCAGAGATCGAGTTGTCTTACTACTGAGTAGGAAAATGAGGTAAGAAAATAACACATTTCATAAAGTTAGTGAGCAAACGGTAACATATTATCATATATATGAATATTGTGTCATGGTGCCTCCGGAAGTCCTCTCCTCCCCCCTCCCTTCTCTGCTTCTTTCCAGATTGGATCCAGGTGTCGGCATTTACCTCACCCCCCACTCCTGTATTTACGATGACTCCAGTCCAGTATTCATCGCCAGTTCGTTGCCCTCTATGAGATCTTTAATCCACAAGTGCCGAACTGGGTCCAGTCACAAGATCCTCATCCTCAAGATCTTCTCCTTGCTCCAAATAACTACCATGCCCTGACTTCATCCTACGATCATGCCAAGCCTGTTCTCTCTACGCTAAGCTCCGCTTACCTTCATCTTGCCTCTCAACGTTGCCTCAGAAGAAACTTACCTTCATCTCTACATCTCACTACTCCATCTCCGGTGATGTCTCCGCTGCCAGCCTCTCAACCACCATAGACTTTGAAATAAATCCTTTTTCGCCAGCTCCAGTGTTTGTCTTTCTGGGTTTCAGCACTTGGGTCTGTTCTCGTCCTACCCGGGTGTTCGCAAGGTGTTCTCTTGGGTCATCAGGCTGATGCACTATCCCAGATGGCTTCAGCACAGCAAGATTTGTTCCAGCACATGGATAATATTTCTCAGGCATCATTGGACCTAACAAGTCACGTGACAGCTACTCCCGTGAGTAACTCTCCACTTCCGCACCCGGGTAACATGGTGGTCACTGCATCCACTTCGTCATCAAAAATTGCTGCTTACAACCAGAACCATTCCACGGGGAAGTGGAGAACTATGGAGGATTTTTGTTACAATGCCAACTGATTTTGCAACAAGCACGCAAATTTTATCAGTCAGATCACAGCAAGATAACTCTAATAGTAAACTATTTACGTAATAAAGCTATGCAATGGGCTCAGGTTTACTTTACTTCCAATCCTATTTCTCATTTACCATTTAACAAATTCCTGGAAGAATTTAAACTTGTTTTTGATCTGCCACGTCGTGAGCCACACAGAAATTACTGAGCTTGAAACAACGTAACCGTCAGTAAGTGACCATGTCATAGACTTCCGCATCCTGGCTGTCGAATCTGGATGGCCGGACATAGTGCTAAAAGGAGTCTTCTATCAATCATTTAACAAAGCCATCAAGGATCATCTCTGCTCTCAACCTGAAGCTCAGGCCTTCGAAGAAGTAGTTTCTGCAGCTCTCTGTCCGGATGCTCGCTTAAACGGAACGACAAACTGAAAAGATGTACACATCATGTAAGCCAGATTTTTCAACCTTGCCTAATATTCCTCCCTCCACGCCAGTACAGGATACCTCCTGAAAAGTTCCTGAGGAACCCATGCAGATCGGTCACTCCAAGTATACTCGGGAGGAACCTCAGAAGAGGAGGGAGGAACGGGCTTGTTTTTACTGCAGAAACAAGGATCACTTTATCTCACGATGCCAACTTTGTTTAAACTGCAGAACTCCCCGCTAAAGCACAGGCCGCGGGGGGGGGGGGGGGGGGACTCTTCTCACAAGAACTTTTTTATTTACCTGTCAAATTAAACCCACAGAATGAAGTTCACGAACTGCAAGCCCTGGTGGATTCTGGAGCTGAACAGAGTTTCATCAATCTAGACAAGACCTGGTCAATCAACTATCCCTACCGAGCTATTGGATACCCCAGCTAAAGCTGCTGGACTGGGTGGTCAACTCCTTTCCCGTATCACCCATCGCACCAGGACCATCCATCTCATTATTTCCGGTAACCATTATGAACATCTACAATTATTCATCACTAATAATCCCCAGAACCCCATTGTTTTGGGTTTCCCCTGGCTTAAATTACACTACCCACAATTAGACTGGACTCAATGCCACATTGATAACTGGAGTTTTTCTGTATGTCTAACTGTCTCCAATCTGCAGTTCCCTCTTCCCACCACCAGGAGGAAGTAGACTTGTCTAAAGTTCTCACCTGTTATCATGATCTTCAAGCCATTTGAAGTAAAACTAAAGCCAATTCATTGCCACCCCATAGACCCTATGACTGTTATATCGACCTTCTTGCGGGGACTAGTTTACCTAAAGGGAGATTATTTAACTTGTACTCTGTACTCTGTACCCGAAAAGGAGGCCTTGGAACAGTACATTCAGGAAGCTCTCGCTAATGGCCATATCTGTCCGTCTTCCTTCCCTGTCGGGGCTGGATTTTTCTTTGTTGAGAAAAAAGACAAAACACTACGTCCTTGTGTGGACGGGAACTCAATCAAATCACCATAAAAGATAAATACTCTTTGCCGCTACTAAACTCTAGGTTTTCGATTCTGTCCAAGGGGCTCGCGTTTTTTCCGAGCTCGACCTTTGTAATGCTTATCACCTCATCCGTATCAAGGAAGGAGACGAATGGAAAACCGCGTTTAACACCCCCCTAGGACATTTTGAGTACCTTGTCATGCCCTTTGGGTTAACCAACACTCCGGCTGTTTTTCAATGTTTAGTCAATGATGTCCTCCAGGACTTTTTAAATCGCTTCGTCTTTGTGTATCTTGACGACATTCTCATTTATTCTCCTGATCCTGACCAACATAAGATTCATGTTCATCGTGTTGAGAATGTCTTTTGGAGAATAGACATTTGTCAAAGCCGAGAAGTGTGAGTTCCATGTCTGTACCATTCCCTTTCTGGGCTACATACTAGAGGCCGGTAGTATTCGCCCAGACCAGGGGTCGGCAACCTTTTTTACTCAAAGAGCCATTTGGGACCGCCCCTAATAAAAAAGAAAGCACTCGGAGCCACAACCCGTTTTGACATCATTATATATATTATGCATGTATATATTATTCAAAGGTGCTCATTACGTCGATCGCGATCTACCGGTCGACCTTCAATGACATGAGTGTAGATCGCGGGCCAGAAAAGATTAAAAAAAAAAAGTACTTCTCTAAAATCCACCAGCCAATCAAAATCCTCACTGAGAAGTAAGGGACTTGATTGACATGTAGATTGGCCAATCGGACATCGTCTGAAGCATACGTCGCTGCATATGCACATTATGTTCTTTAAAGGATGATACTGCGTGTGGGAGGAGCTACTGGTTCTGGTCTGATCGCTGCATGGAGCGATGTGTTTATCAATGCATGGTAGACACTGAGAATGTGGAGAGATCAGGATTATTATTTTGAAGAGTTCTACTTGGTAATCATGTTTCCATGTTTGGGTTCATAAAATCATCCCAGAGAAATTCTCTGCTTCAACTCCCACAGGGAAAGCTGCGTCTCAATCTGACGCCCGTGTTTGCATCTCTGACTGAGTTTGAAGCCAAAGCCCCTCCTCCGCCTCTCCACCTGCTTTTCCTCTCTACCTGTTCACCTGTTCACATCCTCTGCAGCTGAGAGTTGGTTTCCCCAGCGCTCCTCAGTGTGTCCGACACAGAAAGCGCAAAATACGGTGGTTAGGGCGCTCCAGCGCCGCACAAGAATGAAAGAGCCGGTCGCAGGTTATAGCGGGGATAGAGCGGGTTAAGCAAATGAATGAAAGAAGGCGGCCCGCTGAAGAAATATTCAACATTGTACACATTTTATTATTAGTCTGAACTATCTTTTATTTAGAATTTTTTTTCATTTTATCAGTCCAGTACGGGGAAAAAAAACATAATCAAAACTTGTGTTGGGAGGTTTTTGGCTGGGTCTGGCGGTTTTCAGATGACTTTTCGGCTGGAAAACTGTGACTCTATCTGGCAACACTGGCGCGAACTCTCAGTCTGTCATCAGCGAGTTGCTCTCTGCCCCGCTGCATGTCAAGTTCCCGGCGGTGTTTATTGATGCCGCCCCGCGTGCCTCCTCCTGCTATCAGCTCTGCAGGTCACGCCCGATAAATACGAGCTCATTACGAAGCTGTTTTTTACGTGGCTCGCGCTTCGTACGGAGCCATCAGCGCCTTTGAAATGCCATGAAAAATGAAAAACTAAAATAAAATTTAATTATTATAAAATACTCATTTTCCAAAGTCACAGGGAGCCACAACAGATGGATGAAAGAGCCACATGTGGCTCCGAAACGATGGGTTGCCGACCCCTGGCCCAGACCCAACAAAAATCGAAGCGGTCCTCAATTGGTAAGCTCCTAACAATAGAAAGACGCTTCAACAGTTTCTAGGATTTGCCAATTTCTACTGGCGCTTCATCCGCAATTTTTGTCAAATCCCTTCTCCTCTCACAAAACTCAATTCTCCTTTAAAACCCTTCTTTTGGGATTCTGCTGCTCAAGAAGCTTTTGATAAACTCAAAAGTCTATTTGTTTCAGCCCCTATACTAATTCTACCTGATCCCTCTCATCAGTTCGTTGTCAAGGTAGAAGCATCTGATTCTGGTGTGGGTGCTGTACTATCGCAAAAAGAGGAAAGGTCGGGAAAATTAAAACCATGGGCTTTCTTTTCTAAGAAACTGACATCTGCAGAACAGAATGACGATATTGCTTATCATGAACTGTTAGCCATTAAATTTGCGTTGGAAGAATGGCGCCATTGGCTGGTGGGAGCTACTCACCCCTTTATCATTTGGACTGACCATAAGAATTTGGCTTACTTACGATCCTCCAAATGACTAAATTCCCGTCAGGCTTGTTGGTGCCTATTCTTTGATCGGTTTGCTTTCACCATTACCTATAGACCTGGCAGCCGTAACATCAAGCCCGATGCCCTGTCCCGGAAATTCTGCACCAACAAAAACGACACTGATTCCCCCATCATTCTCGCCACCTGTATAGTAGGGACCCTCACCTTGGAGATCGAGACCCATGTGTTACAAGCCCAGAATGAGGAATCTAATCATGCACCATACCCACCTGGAATTCTGTACGTCCCCACGTCCCTGAGATCTGACTCATTACTTGGCGTCACTCATCCAGGATCTCCTGTCACGCTGGCGTCCACCGACTATAGCCCTAATTTGTCATTGCTTCTTTTGGCCCACTGTGGACAAAGATGTCCATGAATATATCGGAGCCCGCTCTACCTCCGCTCGGTCCAAGTCTTCTACCTCTTCCCCCTCCGGTCTCCTCCATCCTTTGTCCACCCCTAGTAGGCCTTGGTCACATATCGCCCTGGACTTCGTACCGGTATACCCCCTTTTCACAACAACACTGGTATCCTCACTTCATTCCTCTGCCTCAACTTCCTACAGCCTTGGAAACTGCCAACAGCCTTGTCAATAACGTCTACCAACATAGTATCTGACAGAGGACCCCAATTCATCTCTCAAGTGTGGAAAGCCTTCTGTTCTGCGTTGGGGGCTACTACTAGCCTTTCCTCAGGCTACCATCCGCTGTCCAACGGGCAAGCTGAATGGGCTAACCAAGATTTGAAAGTGGCTCTATGTTGTGTTGCTGCCCAGAATGCTTCTGATTGGTCTACTCACCTGGTCTGGAATGAATATGCTAATAACTCACTTCCCTCTTCCACCACAGGACTTTCTCCATTTGAGGCCTGCCTTGCCTACCTACCACCTCTGTTTCCATCCAAGGATGTCAATGGGGCAGTTCCCTCGGCCCAAAATCACCTTCACCGATGCAGGTGCGCCTGGAGGCAGACCAGGAACACACTCCTCCAAACCAAGAAAAACAACTGTAGAGTCGTTAATCGACACAGGGTGTTAGGACCCATGAACCAGCCCAGTCAAAACGTATGGCTCTCTTCTAGGAACATTCCAATCTAGTCCACGTCACGCAAACTTGCAGCCCGGTTATTGGTCCCTATGAGATCGAGAAGGTCATCAATCCTACCTGCTTCCGTCTTCACTTCCCTGCAGCCTTCAAGATTGAACCAACAGTCCACGTTTTCCAGATGAAGCCGGTCAGTGACAGCCCTCTTTTTTGTCTGAATCAAAAACAAAATCAGTTACAATCTTGTATCACGGTCATCTTAACTACTTTTGTGTGTCAAAACAGTTTGAGTCCATTTTATCTATTTATCTTCAGATGACAGAAAA
The DNA here is from genome assembly GCA_037389245.1 of Oryzias sinensis. Taxonomy (NCBI): domain Eukaryota; kingdom Metazoa; phylum Chordata; class Actinopteri; order Beloniformes; family Adrianichthyidae; genus Oryzias; species Oryzias sinensis. The sequence continues at coordinate 5,998,476 of CM074493.1, read as the reverse complement.
CAACTAGGGTGACGTGAAATAAACCAGTCTCAAGAGATTAAAAAACAGCACCCTTCAAGCGCTGGACTCAAGCCCAGGATTGTTACATGGTGTTCATACAGAAAGGACCTTTGGTGTAAATGCACTAACAAAATAAAACATGCTAATCACAGTGTCATAAAACAGGGAGTTTGTTGCTTCATTCGGAAATGCTGCAAATGCTGTCTGGAAGTCTTGGCCATTTGGCAGGATGCACATCAGGTTATATACTGGGCCATGTCTGCCTGAAGCGTGGGCCACCAAAAAGAGTTTACAGTTGTGTGCTGGCCATGCCTGGCAAGTTTTGTACAAGGTGGAGAACCTGCTTCCGATTGGATGGAGGGACTTACATCCTATCAGCTGGACAGGATGGCTGTGGAGCCTTCGTAGAATTAATTTCAGACAACTTTGTCATCATGTCCCACTGAAGAGGAGCTAGGATCAGAGAAGAGGGCATGACGGGTACTGGTGTGACTGATCCTTTCGCAGTGGTGTCTTATAGACAAGACAGTGCATCAGCCTTTCCATTCTTTGAGCCTGGGCGATATGTGATCTGAAACTGAGAGCGTGAGAACAGGGACCAACATGCCTGCATTGGGTTCAACTCTGCTGGTTTGCCAGGCTAGGAATTCCTACTGCTGAATCCATGTTTGGCGAAATATTCTGTCACAAAACAGGCAGACGGCTGTTTCAATTGCAGCAGGTTTATAGGCTCAGCTAAAGGTCCAAAAAGCTAAATTAGGGTCAGGCAGACAGAGGTCAATACTATGCATGTGAGCATTAAAGGAGAAACTGTCATGGTACCTCCGGGAGCCCTCTTCTTTCCTTTTCCCTTTCTCTGCTCTTCCTCCCCAAATTGGACATGGCTGTTGGCACTCTCCTCATCAGCCTTCCTGCTCCTATTTATGGTGGACCTTCCCCAGCATTCTTCGCCAGTTCTTTGCCCTCTATGGTGCAGTTACCTGGTCCCATGTTTAGGTTATTTCATGTCCCATGAATATTCAGTAACCAAGTATTATTCCTCATAATCAGGACTATCATCAGTTTACTCTCAAGCCTTTCCATCAAGTTCCACCTCTCATCCAAAGCCTCCAGCCAAGCCGCGAATCCCCGCCTCACCACAAATCCACGCCACGCAGTCGCATCACCTTCACAAGGTTTCATGTTCACTGCCTCACTCTAGCTCAAGGAAGATTTCGCTCACCATCTGGTCCTCCTCTCAACTTCCACAGATCTCCGGCTCCATCATCAGCTTTGGAAAATAAAGCTCTCTATAAATCCTCTCCTGTTTGCATGATCTTTCTGGGTTCCAGCGATTGGGTCTGTTCTAGTCATAGCAAATGATGACAGAAACAGGAGTAGTCAGGATCCAGGTGAGATTCAGGGCAGGTCGCAGGCAAACTGAGTCAGGAACAGGGTCAGGAAACAGAAGATCAGATCCAGATATAACGCTCGCTAAAGAAAGCAGAGTGGAACAAAAAATTCTTTGCACTGAGTGAGGCTCAGTGCAGTGTTTACGTATGCTGTGATTGATTTGGTGAATGGGAATCAGGTGTGCAGCACTCAGAAACTGCACGCTGGGGTTGCTGGGAGATGTAGTGCGTCTAGAACTCTGGAGACGGTTCCCACTGGTGACAAGAAGGGGAGACAGAGCTCTGACTTCTGACACACAGGCACAAAGAGGTGGAAAGAAAGGAGAGCAGCCTTACCAACAATGTAGAAAAAATAGTAACAGCAACGGTCAAAGTGAAGATTTATGTTTTGAGGAAGACGGGATGGTGAGATGATAATGATGTAGGTGTGATGAAAACAGGTCCATCCTTTTACCTTCTGTTCCTGCTGTGTCCTGTGCAGAGTCATGGGAGTTGACTGTGCAAAATCCTCCTACTTCAAGGTAATGGATGGGAACACCTGTGCAGCTCGCCAGTCTATTGCAGGGCGGGGGTGTGGGAGGAAACCAGAATGCTCAGAAGAAATCCATACATGCACAAAGGTGACATGCAAGTGTCATACAGACAGGACTGAGCTGGGAATTGAAACAGGGCCTTCTTAAGTGTCCTGGAGTTGACAACATTCCAGCATAGCTGATCCAAGCAGGTGTAAAAGCCATGATTGATGCCCTTACAACATCTGCAACAAGATCTGGCACATATAAAAATGGCCAACCTGCTGAAGGGGAACTTTTAAAAGTGCCAGAACTACTGCACCATAAGTCTCATAAGCCATGCCAGCAAAGTCATGATGAGAGTGCAACTGAACAAGCTGAAACCACAGGCAGAGACCATCATTGCAGAAGAACAGGATTGTTTTAGGTCAGGATGAAGTACAAAGGAACAGATCTTCAATCTTAGAATCCTCTGGGAAAAATATCTCTATTGCCAACAAGATCTGTAATGATATGATATGATATGGAACACTGCATTGTGGGTTAGCATGAGGAAGTATAAAATCAATGCCAAACTTTCAAAGTAGTAAAATATCTCTATGACCATGCCACAACTCTCAGAGTCAGACAAGCCTGTCTTGTCTCACCATCCCTCTTCAACATTGGTGGTAGAACCGTCACCAATCTACACTTTGCTGATGATGTTGACGGCTTGGCGGGCAGAGAGGATGGACTGTCCACTCTGATGGAGCTCCTTGACAAAACATCACAGGTCTAGGGCATGAAGATTAATGCAGAAAACATAAACCTCATGACCAACAACTCAAATGGCATCCAACAGAACGTCAAAGTGGGGCTTCAGAAACTGGAAGCCTTTGATAGTTTTGACTATCTTGGTGCTATCAAATCATATGATTGATCCAAACAAGAAATCCTGGTCCTTCGTAGACCAAGACAGGACCAAGTGGCAGCTGGTACAATGGTTTTGCCGGAGAAACCTGCTTTGATGGTTCCTGTAAAAGGTGTTAGAGGAGTTTACAGCTGTTTGTGAACGCACAGGCGCAAAAGCAGGAATGCATACACACCCACATATACATGAACAGAAACAAAAACACGCAATAAACTACACCCCTAGGGACACATTAAGCCTTGTGCTATCGTAGATGACCCCACCCTTACATTGACGTGTTCTCCCTACCATGACAAAGGTGGATAAAGGTGGAAAGATTTCATGTAATCCATGGACACCAGTGAAGATCACAAATCATTGAAGAAAAAAGGTTCAGAGCACTGTCTAGTGGGTCAAGATGACCCAACTCCCAACATTAAAGTGCCTTGGATAGCACAAGTGTTAAGTAACACACAGGCAAGTGCACACTCACAAAGGAATAGAAGCCACAAACATAACCACACACACACTAACACCAACAGATACAAATACAAAAACACATACACTACCACACAGGTGCGCTGTTCTGAGTTTCTGTGGTTTGCTCATAGATGGCAGATTTCTTTGAGGTTCTGGAGCAGAAGCACAAACGTTTCTCTTCTGGTCGAGGTCACCTTTAATTTTCTGTTGATTCATCACTTTTATTTAGGCTGTCCTGTTTGAGAAGCATATGATGAAATAAAGGAGATGTGAGTGGACTGACAGGGTAAAGTGCATACTTACCTGTTTCTTTTGTCCAGTAAAATAGACATTCTTTGTAGATTTTAACAGATGATTGCGAATGTACCTGGCAGGTCTGCCTGTGACAGGTGCATGCCTGCTAGATTAGGGATTGGTTCAGCTGTGTCTGTCCCTATATAAGGAACAGGAATTGAGTGGATAGACAGCACCTGCCTGCCTAAATGGTGATGCTGTAAGTGGCTGGAAGTGTTGCAGATGTTATGAGCAAATGCAATTTTAATTAATGTCTTTTTAGAGTGAAGTTGCATTGCTGTGTGGTTGACTCTGATTTGTCTTGTTGTACAGGTCTGGGTTGGGCACCGGTGCATGCGGTGTTGGTGAGGGGGGGCCCCTGCTGGCAGCGTTTTCCTCACTCCAGTTCCCTCACAGTATTTGTTTCTATTCCTTTTCAGTGCATAGTGGAAGCTTCATTGGCACGTTTCTCACTGTGTGTGCGTGGGTTTGTTTTGTTTTCAGCACGAAGTGGAGTGAGGTGCGCTGTCTCGTACTGGCTTAGTCCACGGCCCCTCTATTCCCCTCCCCTCCTGCATGGGAAGTCGACTCGGCCTTCCTGGTTCTTTTCTTCTTTTCCTTTTATTATGGTCGTTTTGTCTGTGTATAGATGGTCAGAGTAAAATTGCAACCACGGAATTTTAAATTGTTGAATAAATTAAAATGTTATAGGTTTTTATTGTCTTAGCCATTTTTTGGGTGGCTCCACTCTGCAATGGCGGCACCTTGGTCACACATAGGTTAACCCATGCAGTTATTGTTCAACTCACTTTTTTTTCTTTAGATAAGTTATCTTTTCTAATGCATAAGTCTTTACCTTTTTAGTATGTATAAGATTGATCTACAATGCTTTTCATCCTGTCTCACTTTTTGATTGAGACTAACCTTTTTCGACTTTATTCTCCTGTAAAAGAGCCAAATAAGCTGAAAATCAAGTTTGGATTTTCTGTCAGTTCTGACGATTGTTCTTGAGGGAGGAGGTCAGGGTGGTGGCTCAAGTGTCTGACACCTCAGTTGAGGTCTTCTTTAATAACTACTCATTGGCTTTCCATAAGGTCTCCTATGGGAGAGTTTTCTGTCAGAATATGCAACAGCATGAATCCATGAGCAGAAATCACATGAACTAAAACAGTTTTCTGGAGGAACTTTCAGCATTATTGTTAATTATGAGGCAGTGATTCAGATCCATCAGGCTTATGTAACACTGACTTCCTGGGGTCAGTATCCTCCTACACTGCAGCTCTCTGACAACACGCAGCATTTAGACAAGTACTTGAGGTGGAAACATAAATCCCTCCATATATGCACTGAGAAGGGTGACTGGATGCTGTATCCATGACTACCTTCTCACGTAGTCTGCATTATTTTTATCACAAAACCCTTTCTCTCTTCTTTCTCCTCCTGAGCTTTATGCAAACATGTTGGTGAAATGCACAGGTTCAGCTCTGTATGTCAAGAAAATAAAGTCCGAGAGGCTCAATAACTCTGCTAAGAGACTGTTTGGAGTTTATAAATGGGTGAAATGATTTTTGTGTGTGATAGCTGAAGAACTACAGCTTTTTTATGTGGCTTATCCTCCTCTGAAACAGGGACATGCTTTTCAGGGCAGTGAGTAGGAGGTGATCGGTCGTGTGGTTGCTGCACTGGTAAAAAGAAAACACGTTGAAAAACTTTTCTCTGCAAAGTAAAGGTTTAAAGAAATATTTTCAAGCAACATAGTCCACAGCAACATGAGATACTGTTTGGTCCAATGTAATCAGAAATGGACCTTTATGGATAAACTGTGAAGACACACCTTTAAATGAGACTTACAATTGTTTTTTCACAAAACAAGTGAAAAGAGCTCCACTTTGTGGACATAAAGCTGTGCAGAAGAGAAAGAAAGCTTTAGTTTACTTAAGAAAGGCTGGCGACTGCAGAAACGGAAGACTGTGGGACTGTGGGACCTGATGAGTTTAGGCTATTCTTGTGTCAGAAGGACAGAAGCTCTGTTGTATAAGGAGTGCTTTTGTGTTGAAACACATGTTTACATGTTTCATTTGATGTGCTGGTAGATGTGCTTTTAGGAATTAAGAAACGCTGCTACGACATTAGGTATACACCTCAAAAACCACCGGGGATCCCCACAAATTGCAGGTCTGAGCTGCAGGGCCTTACTCTATTGTATCTGAAATGTTTACAGCTGAAAAGAAACGACCAATTGTTGAGGGCCCATCAGCCGATCTTCAACTGATGCAGAGCTTTCACAATTCACATATTCACATGTAGAGGCTTTGTGATGGTTGATGACAAACTAAAAGGCAAATGACCAGAATCAAATTTTGGGTTTGCAAGTAGATGTGAACACAAATATGTAAACATCAGGAGAAATTTAGGACATATTTCAGACCAAATTCAGTGGCGGCTTGCACTTGGCTGTGACACATGAAAATATTAATATGTTATAATAAAATAAAAATCTGGTCACAAATCTTTTTGTAAGAAGTATTTTTCCTATGCAATTTCAACAATGTCTAACATTTATTCAAGTAAATTTGAAAACAGAGTCAGGCCATCACCAGCTGGGAAGCTTACTGGACTTCAGTGTCACTGTCCATAAAATGACAAGTCAACACAACAGAGAATAAGGTTTATTTGGAGCTCAGTAGGGGTGGTGTTAATTTGAGGAACCCAGGAACTGTAAACAAGTGTTCCCAGTAATTTTTAAATTCTGTTCATGCCATTTTCAGACAGGAAAAAATAAAAACAGTGTTGTTTTCTAAGACATATTTTCTGCAGAGAAGCAGGAATTCGCTAGAAATTCACCTCTGAAATTCACCTCTGAGTTGTCTGAATGTTGGCAAGGAGTAAGCCTGCATTTTTATCCATCATCATTTTACTTTTACTCTATCCTGTTAGCAACCTAACATTACAGCTCCAACACAAATGGCGAGCATTATCAGAGCCATCCAGCCGTACAGTGTAGATTCAGATTCCAGACGAGGAAAACAAAGACATACATGGATCTATTTGTCTGCAAGTGGATTCATCAGAATGGAGCGGAGCAGGGAGCTTGCCGTAGTAACTTGTACATCAAAGTTACAAGCTTTTTCTAAAGACATATTTTCGTCTTCTTCGGATTCACAACGATTTTAAAAGGTATTCAGAAATGCAGTTTTAGGCTTAATTTTCTTTTTAAAGAGAGGACATCATGTACAATACCTAGCAGAGTGGTTTTGGAGTCGTCGGCGCAAGGAATATTCGTCCAATATCGCCATCAGACAATGCTTGAACACTCCAAAAAGATATCTGCAGATCAGAAATGTAGTGATGATAAAAGATGATGACCTGCCTAGGACTGAATGGAGGTTGGGTTGAGTTTTAGAGACTACAACAGATAAAAATGGATGTTTTAGAAGAGTGAAGACATGTTTGGGTGACAGAAAACTTAGCAAAAAGGGTGAACGTATTAGCAAGCATTTGGTGCTTGAACGGCCAGTTCAGAAACTGGTTTTATTGCTAGAAGGTGATTAGATTGCTGTAAGGCATACATGCTTTACAGGTCCTGAGTGTACTCCGCTTTATTTATAATATTTTCTTTAATTAACATGCTTCTGGTCATTGGTCATTTTATTTAGAAATCATTTGTGTTTTTGCTCCCTCTATGGTTATCAACCCTTTTATTTAAAACCAATTGTTTGGTGAGAGTGTAAATGAACCAGTTTACTGGTTTTCTTATTATTGTTTAACATTTCCTTTGATTGAAGATGCCTGTAATTTCATAGGGGGTAATGTTTAAGATGTAAAAGAACATTATAAAAAAACAGTGTCAATGTTTGTAACGTGTATTTTTGTTTTAAAAACTTTTATCGTGAAGGCCCCACCTACTTCGGTTTTTGTCTGTGAAATCCCTACGCATGCGTCAATTCTGCAGAGACAGAAAAAAAAAGGTTAACGGCTGAAGCTACGGCGACAAGAGAAAAGGACAAATAACGGACTGATAGTTGTTCAAATCTATTATGTGTTTTAGCATCTAGCTGGAAGGCGAACTAGTATGATTATTGGTTATTTTTACTGTATAAATTTTGGAATTATTTGCCATTTGTTTTGTGTTAAAGAACGAAATATATTTGAAGTTATCCAACAAGCTAACGCTACTAGCTAAGATAAAAAAAATAGTTGTAAAACCAAAAGGGAATTATTGTCAGTTTGTTGTTTTGCTTTTCTTCAGCTCTTACAACGTGAATATGACTGTGGAGTAAATGAACGGGTTGGAATGACCCATCACAATCCATCAGTTATCATCATTGAGTCGTCTGAGTCAAGTCCGGATGGAATGCTACACCAAGTTTAGTGTTTGCTTGCTTTTTTGGGGCGGGATCGGAGGTTTCTCCGTTATTTGGGGGAATTCAGAAGAAGCTTTGATATGGCAACCTTTGAAGGAGCCTTCAGAACCACAGAAGAAAGCTTGTTTTTCGGGGATTTTGTAGCTTGGTCTGAGTTTATATTCAACAGGAGTTACAGAATATTTTAATTGGTGGAGAGCTGATGTTTCATGGGGCATGTGTGGGCTAACTACCGACTCTGAGTCAAAAACAGATTCAAGTCGTTTGCCCATGTTCGGTCAACAGACACTGTTGATCCTCTCTTGTCCTTGAAGTTGCCAGAGATCTTTGTCATGTATCTCCAGACTTCTTTGACATTGCTCTGCTTCAATTCTTCGTCCATCTTCATCCTTCAGCGCGATTGGCATCCCAGAGCTTAAATTTAAGATCTTTTTGCTTTAACTGATCTCGGTTACCGGATGGGAAAGCTCTTTTTGTCTCGTTTAGCAGGGCCTTCAGTTCTATGGTAACCAATGACTTTTTATTGGAGAAGCACTGTACTTTCTTGGTTGGAACAGTGCTCTCCACACAGAAGTTGATGGGATCCATGATGCATACAGATACATGATGCATACATGATGCTTATGATTGGGATTGGATCCAAGATGGTGGCGCGCACAGACGCAGCGGCCTGGAGCTCACACAGTCACTCTTTTTTTTGCACTTTAACACTGGTGATTTGCATCTCTTTGCACATATCAAGAACACTATCACTTCAGTACAGCCGTACAGAACTCCTACAACTAAACACCGGAGAACATCACTTGTCAGCCCAGTACCTCTTCTCCCCGGAGATAGCCAGACCATCCCTCGGTACACTCACAACAGAAGGTCGGAGAAGGAGACGCTGCGAGCGCAGACAGAAGAGAGGCAAGAGAGCGGGCATAGGGGATCGGCTAAAGGTTAACCCGTTTAAACCGCAGCTTCCTACCATCTTTCTCTCCAATGTGCGATCAATCCGGAATAAGATGGATGAGATCCGACTGCTGACAGCTACGCAAAGGACTTTTAACAACTGCTGCTGCATGATTCTCTCAGAAACGTGGCTGGACAGCACCATCCTAGACGCGGCTATAGAGCTGGAGAGCCGCACTGCCTACCAGCCCGACAGGACTGCAGACTCAGGTAAGAACAGCTGCAGAGGGCTATGCATCTACATAAACAACTCTTGGTGCACCAACGTCACCAGTGGATAAGTTGTGTAGCCCAGAGGTGGAACTCCTGCTACCAAAATGTCGACCGCTTTACCACCCGAGGGAATTTTCTGCTGTTTACATCTGAGCTGTGTATGTTCCAACGGACGCTAATGCTAAGCTAGCGCTAGCACAGCTACACAGCAGCATCAACAACGGCCTTGTAGCACATCCAGACTGTATTTTTATTGCAGCTGGGGACTTTAATCATGCTGACTTAAAAATCACTCCTTCATAAATTCCACCAAAATATGAAATGTGCTACCAGAGGAGACAAGACACTGGACCAGGTGTACACTAACATAGCAAAAGCATACAAAGCCCAGGTTCATCCTCACCTCGGACAATCTGACCACCTTTCTCTTCTGTTACATCCAGTTTATACACCCATAATCAAAAAGGTGAAAAACCCCTGAAACTCTGGATAATTACACCTCCACTGTTTTGGATTACATCTGTTTCTGCGTGGATAAAGTAACAAACTGGAGACAGCTTTGTGTGTTTCCAAATCAACAACCTTGGATGACAGACAGAGTGCAACAACCGATTCAAGCGAGGAACTGCGCACTCAAAGCTGGGGATGAGGAATCATACAGCAAAGCCAGGACTGCTTTAAGGAAAGGTACCAACACTGCAAAACAGCAAAACAAGAGGCGCATTGAAGCCAGCTTCGACTCCGCCACAAACCCCAGACAGGTCTGGGAGGGCATAAGGGCATTCGCTGACTATCAGAGGAAATCACCACCACCCCCAGTGGACTCTCCTACTCTGGCTGAGGACTTAAACCTCTTCTATGGCCATTTTGACAGAGAAAATACAGATCACATCCTGCCCCCCTTCCATCCTACCGACACCCCCCCACTCCTGAGCGCACATGAGGTGAGGTGTATTTTGCAAAACATCAACACCAGGAAAGCAGCCGGGCCAGATGGCGTACTGGGCCGGGTGCTGAAGGAGTGTGCAGCGGAGCTGACTGACATCTTTACCACCATCTTCAACTTGTGGCTCTCCACAGCGTGGGTCCCCACCAGCTTCAAATCTGCTACAATAATCCCCATTCCTAAGCACTCGAAGGTCACATGTTTAAATGACTACAGACCCCGTGGTGCTGGCTTCCATCCCTGCAAAGTGCCTGGAAAAACTGGTCATAAAACACATCAAAGCTGCAATATCACCATCATTGGACAGATATCAATTCGCTTACAAGAAGAACAAGTCAACTGAGGATGCCATCGCCATTGTGCTCCATAGGTTACTGGAGCATCTGGAGCATAACAACACCTATGCACGGCTTCTTTTTGTCGACTACAGTTCAGCTTTCCACATAATTCGGCCATTCAAGCTTCAAGCCAAGCTACACCACCTTGGACACCGCACTGTGCAACTGGACTACAGATTTCTTAACCAACCGCAAACAGAGTGTTAGAGTGGGAAAGTACACTTCATCCACTGTTTTAATCAATACAGGGGCCCCCCAAGGGTGTGTGCTGAGCCCTCTACTCTACTCTCTGTTCACTCATGGCTGCTGCTCATCATCTTCATCCATCCTCATCGTTAAATTTGCTGACGACACTACAGTGCTTGGACTAATTAACATCAATAATGAAACGGACTACAGGAAAGAAGTGCAACACTTGGCGTCATGGTGCAACAATAACGACCTGGTCCTAAACATCACAAAGACCAAGGAAATTATTGTTGACTTCCGGAGATGCAGTAAGAACCACCAGCCACTTTCCATTGGCATGAAGATGGTGGAGAGGGTGACCAGTTTTAAATTTCTGGGGGTCACAATGACTGAGGACCTATCCTGGGGTCCACACACTGTCCAATGGTGGGCAAGGCCCAACAACGCTTGTACCACCTGAGGAAACTAAACACGGCTAAAATCTCCAGGCAGCTGATGGTGAATTTTTACAACTGTGCCATCAGCAGTGTTCTGACATTTGGTTTCCTTGTGTGGTTCCACAGCTGCACAAAGGCTGATCAGCAAAGACTCCAACGGGTGGTAAAAAACAGCTGGGAAAATCATCGGGACCACTCTCCCAGAGATGAGAAGCCTCTACACCACCCGCTGTCTGAAGAGAGTCCACAACATCCTGCGCGACCAGCACCATCCAGCCCACCACCTCTTCCATCTGCTGCCCTCAGGAAGGATGTACAGGTCTATTAAGGCCAGAACAACCAGACTGAGCAACAGCCTTTATCCACAGGCTGTGCAGCTGCTGAACAGTCCCTCCCAGAACTGCCCCCCCCCCATCTCCTCATCTCAGCACAATGTGAAACTGGACTTTGCATTGCTGCTACTAATTTAAGATCTTGTGTACACTGAATGTCTTATTTAATGTCTTATTTACTTATTTACTGTTTTTTGATGTTTAGTTCTTGCTGTGTTCCCTTTTGTACTGATGCTGCACTTTGTTTATTTATTTATCTATTTATTTATTTATTGGGTATTTATTTGGTGAATTGAACTGAGTGGCTTTTGTTGTTGATGCTCCAAACGTATTTTCGTTGTTTCACTGACAATGACAAATAAATCTTCTTGAATACAGGATACAAAGTTCCTCCTAGTCCGTACAGTCTCTCAGAGTCTCACTGCTCTCATCAGATCATAGCCCGACCATGATTGTGGTGAGGGGTATCAGCGGCAAGAAGTAAACAGTTAACACAATAGAATCTCCTGTGCCAAAGAGTACGGTTGAACACTAACCGCTAACAGTTTGATGTCTTTGGTGCAGCACCATGACTGTGACATCATGCAGCTATGCTGCATGGAACCCCTCAGGTTCTGGTTCTTTGGTGACATTCTTGGGTTTTTGTTTAACTGTTTTTCAAACGAAATGCATGTTGGTTGGTGCTAAAAAACAAAAAAATTCTTCCCGTGGCTCCAGTCGAGGTCCCTTTCAGTGGTTATTGAAATTAGGATGCTAAGAATAGACAGAATAAATGTGGTGTCTGTCTGTTGTGCAGGCTACAAATCCCCAGAGGCAAATTCATAATTTGATTTTTCTAAGTTTGTCTTCGAAAAAGGATCATAGAATCAAATTAAAGTCATTATTTTTTTGTGCTCTTCCCGTCAGCTGGCACATCTGGACCCTTGAAAAAGGGATCTGCAGTTTGTGGTTCACAGACACTTGAAAAAGAACCACTTTCAAAACCATTCTGTGGAAAATGCCAAGCATTATATTACCACATCTTGCAATGCTTACCAGTCGTCTGCTTTTGTGGGTTTGATTCTCCAGAGTCTCTGCAGAGAAGCATCGACACATCCGGGATGCTCTGATGCTGCACTGGCAGAGGTGTGAAACGCCACTTTGGGATTTTGCAATTGTGTGTGAGTGTTTGTGTGGGTGGGCTTTGGCCTGTTCCCCTCCCCTCCCACGTCCTTCAGCTCTGCCTTAACATTAGCATGGAAACAGCAGCAGCTGTATCACTGCACCCCGACGCTCACGTCGAACAGCAGTCCAGCTAAACCCCCACGCACATACACACTCACAAAAAAATGCACACATCTACAGAAAACGTGCATTCCCCAAATGGACACAAACACACAACTACATGTACACTCACATTTACAAACATACACGCAGATACATTCTCCAGCACACACACCTGCAAGTCCAACTAGACCTATCTACAGCAGAAGAAACAGAATTCAGTGAGATGTAATCCTTTTACTTTCAGCCCACACAATGAGCAACACACACTTAACTGTTGTGGACATTTTCCATGTGTGTCTGCCATTTCTCAGGATTCTGTAATGAATAAAAATTGGTTCATTTCTTTACCAGGAGTCAGAATCTGCCTTTTCTTCACAAGGGGAATTTGTATTTAAAGTTCAGTCCAACGTGCACACAAGTTTGTGATTGGTGGCTTGTATCTTCTTGTAGGTGAATCTTTGTTTATTTCTTTCAAGCAGACACAAAGTCGGGGTCTTCATTTATGGTAACAAACCAGCTCTTTTCAGATGTGAATGTCTGCTTGACCCCAGTAACAAACATTTTGATGGATCTACGGATCTGATCCACTGACAACACTTAAAAAAAGAGATTGAACATAGTTGCGTGTTGATGTTACATTTCTGCATCCTTTGGACATGTCTGAGGCATTCACACCCCAGAAGTGTTTAGCTGCAGTAAAAGCTCTAAGACAACCCACACACTGAAATCAGTGTATGTACACACACACACACGCACACTCTCATGCACAGATTCTGTGCAAAACCGGTTTCTCTGTTTAGCATGCATCTGTGATTCTTTGGATGGGTGGACAAAAGCTTCTGACTTTAGCTGCATGTAAGTTACATCTAAATATATTGTGGTTCAGAATTCAAATACAGTACATCTGCTCTCAAATCAATCTTTAAACTTTGCTGGATCACACTTCTCAGATAGTATTTAAGGCTTTTCTGTCAAATGACCAGGTGGAACAGAACTCACAGAGCTTCATGCAGGTTTGATGTGTTGTGCTACAAAATTACAAAATGGATTCAGAATTTGTCACCAGTTTGGACTTTCTTAAATTAGATTAACTAAAAGTCCTGACACCTTAGGGTTGTCTGTCTTTCAGCCATGCTGCTGTGGATCATCCTATATTCTAAATCCTGACTTCACACTGTTGTTTGCAATCATGCAAAAGACCCTCACATTGCTGATAATGCACATCTACTTTAGGGTATTATGGAGGTGCTGTAGGCTGTTGCACATACTAGCAGATGCACATTCTACTCTTTTTGTCTGCTGATATTTATTTTGGAAGAAGTGTTTTTTTCTTTTCTCAAGGCTTTAGGCATGCAGGGGTCCTGCAGTGATGGACTTGTCTCTGAAACTGCACCCAGGGACAAGAATAATCTGTACTTGACAATGCTATGTGAGTTGACATCTGGAGAGTTAAGGTAGAACATAAAATAATGTTTCACCCAGTGCTGTCATGCAATCAATTATTTTTGTGCAATTATTTCATTATGACTTGTAAGTACTTGATCAAATTCATCTATTTTTAATCTAACCTAATAATTGCTGTGAAAAGCTTAATTTTTTAGGTATTTTCATTGAAACTTGTGACATTGTAGCAAATTAAAATATCAAAATATAACTAAAAAGTGGCTTTATGAAGTTTTATTAAACATATAGCCTTTACTTTCACACTACTAAGAGGTAAATTATTCTCGAACAAAAAAAACAAATTAACAAATCAAAACATTAGGTCCAGACTGCTCTAATTTAACACATTAAAAGTAGTAGGAACCCATTTCTCAGTAATCCAAGACATATTGATCATGAACTTCTTTTTAATACCATAACACATATGTTGACATACCTTATACAGGTTATCACAGCAGAGAGACAGTAGAAAAGACGTGAGTGATTTTATTGCTTCCTTTAATCTGTTTGGTGAATTTGATCATTCGGTGGCAAAAAGCAGGGGCCCAGGAGCAAGGAGCAAGCCCCAGCCCAGCTAGAGAAGTGTTCTCTGTTTTATTGTGAACACCCAGTGGTTAACCAGTTTCTGTGTTGAAAGGTTTTAAATCCACGGGGATATTGTTTTAGCCAAAGATTCTTTTGAATTTCTTGTACATTACAGACATGTACAGGATTCTGATGTTTCTCCTGTGTGGGTTTTGTTCATTCTTGTTATGTATATTTGTGATCTGAGATTTGGAGAAGGTCCATCTAGGATATGCAAATATCCTTTAAATGTCCAGTAATAAACATTAGCCTAAATCCAGTGAAACGGCTTTTACATTCTACTTCAATGGACTCAACCTGGATGAATGACATTATCACCCGTTTATTGTACTGTGGTAAAGGACTATTGATTGGTTACTGAGTGGCTGTGGATGTGAAAATATGTATTTTCTTACTCATAAACTCAACATCTGGACTGTATAAATTTAATGATGAGCACCAAACTCCTGGTCCTCACTTACTCGAACTGCTCCATGAGACTTTTAGGTAAGATTTCTTCTAATGTTTATGAGCTGAACAACCAGCAAATTAGCAGAAAACAGTATAAAGCAGAGCTCCTCCCAGAGAACATTCTGTCACATACTAAATCTTATCTTCATTTGCTGTATCCAGCTCCCTCTCTGTCATCCTCCAGACGTCTTTGTATTATTTTAAGCTGAGGGAATTGATGGTACAAATCTGGAGCGATTGTTGAAGAAAAGTAGCTGTCTGACATTTGGGGCCATGTGAAAGCTGTCAGGGCTGCAGAGCATGTGTGAAAACAGTTCCAGTCATCAGAGAAAAGCTGATTGGCACCCAGAGCTGTGTTCTTTTTTTAGCGTCTCACTTACAATCCAGCCATTTCTTTCAACCTCTGTGGCGTCTTTTGTTCTGAACTCAGAGAGTTGCTCATTTCAGTCAACATCTAGCTTTTTGTTCTAGTCCTAATTCCACATCTGAAGGCAAATATGCCTTTTTTTTTCATACATCACAGATAACTTGTGAAGCTGCACACATGCAAATGACAAACAACTACACACACTGAAGGGAGTGAAAGTCAGGCTCAGCTGAGATCCAAGTATGTTCCTGATGAAGCAGTGGCAGTAACATGGATATACAGATAAGAACAGATGTGTACAGATACTAACGCAGAGGGCTTGGTGCTTTGCTGCTATTACGCTGTCCGCAACACTGTTTCAAATGCTAAGAGCGGAAAGCCTCTTGTGCGGGACAGATGTTACTGTTACAATAGGGAGCTTCACAGTCACAGTCCCATTCACCCATTCACACACTGATGGCAGTTCCGGTGCCAAACACCAGCGTCAGCCTAAAATGACCAGAGGCAATGTGGGGTTCAGTGTCTTGCCCAAGGACACTTCAACACGTGGGCGGGAAAGGTAGGCTTGAACCTGCAAAACATCTGATGAGAGGTCAAACGTCCTACCGCTGCACCATGGCTGCCCGTATGTGTGTACTACAATGGAACAACCTGGATGAATGAGAGTCTTCAGACAATACATCATAGAAATAATCAATGTAAAATTTACTTTAAAAGAAAAGAAAAAAATTGAAAATTTATTTAAAAATAAAGGAAGGAAAGGAAAGAAAAGTGCAGATACTTCTTCACACCCTCCCACTCTCACCTCTCCTGCACTACACCCCCCAACCTGCACCTTCTCCTCCTCCACTGGAGCTGAACAGCCCCCCAACCCATCTACCCTCCTCACAGCCCTTCCCCTGTTTCCCTGCTGAACTAGTGAGGGGGGAGCTGAGGAAGCTCCAGCCCAGGAAGGCAGCAGGACCCGATATGGTGTGTTCACGGCTTCTGAAGACCTGCGCTGCTGAACTCGGGGAGCCATTACAACGCATCTTCAACCTGAGCCTGCAACTTGGGAGAATGCCCACCCTCTGGAAGACTCGTTCCGGTCCCCAAGAAGAACCGGCCCAGCGAGCTGAATGACTTCCGACCGGTGGCACTCGCATCACATCTGATGAAGACGTTGGAGCGGCTCTTCCTCATGCTCCTCAGACCCCAGGTGCTGCACGCTGAGGACCTTCTACAGTTCGCCTACCGGGCAGAGGTTGGAGTAGAGGATGCCATCCTCTTCCTCCTACACAGAGCACACTCGCATCTGGACAAGGGAAAAGGCACTGTGAGGATTACTTTCCTGGACTTTTCCAGTGCCTTCAACACCATCCAGCCCCTTGTACTCCAGGAAAAACTCTCCAGTATGCGAGTGGACCCGTGCCTGGTTGCTTGGAATTCCAGCTACCTCACTGACAGACCACAGTACGTCAGGCTGAAGGACATCACATCTGACACTGTGGTCAGCAACGTGGGAGCTCCACAGGGGACTGTACTTTCCCCTTTCCTCTTCACCCTGTACACCGCGGACTTCTGCTACAACTCGGACACGTGTCACATCCAGAAGTTCGCAGATGACACAGCCATCGTGGGGTGTATCAGTGGCGACGAGAAGGAGGAGTACAGGAGCCTGGTGGATGATTTTGTTGTCTGGAGCCACAAAAACAACTTACAGCTCAACACCTCCAAGACTAAGGAACTGGTCGTCGACTTTGGGAGGGACAGACCCAACCCCAGACCAGTTCTGATAGGAGTGGAGGAGGTGGAGGTCGTGCAGACCTATAAATATCTTGGGCTGTGGCTGGACAACAAGCTGGACTGGACGAGCAACACGGGGCAGCTGTACAAGAAGGCCCAGAGCAGGATGTACTTCTTGAGGAGGTTAAGATCATTCAACATCTGCAAGAAGCTCCTGGGGATCTTCCATCAGTCTGTGGTTGCCAGTGTACTAACCTATGCTGTGGTGTGCTGGGGGGGGAGCACCTCAAAGACAGACTTCTCCAGGCTGGAGAAGCTGATCAGGCGGGCTGGCTCTGTGGTTGGCACAAGGCTGGACCCTCTGGGTACTGTGGCAGAGAGAAGGACACTGAAAAAACTGACAGGTATCCTGGACAATGCCACCCACCCTCTGCACATGACTATCAGTGGCCAGAGAAGCACCTTCAGCAAGAGGCTGCTCCTCCCAAGGTGCAGGACTAATAGACTGAGGAACTCCTTTGTCCCCCGTGCCATCAAACTCTTTAACCTCCACTTAGGAGGGGGGAGGAAGAAGGAAAAGGAAAGGGAAAGGGCCTGAATGACCTTTTTTTTTGTATATGCTGTTTTGCAGATATTTAAATTGTTTATTACTGTCCATTGATGACCTCTCCCACAAATGTAAGTGTCTTCACTCCAAACTTGCATTTGTCTCATGTTCGTAGATCATGTGTATAGTCTTGTGATAGACTTCGGGTGCAGATCGAATTCCATATGATAGGCGAAGAAACCTGTAACTGGCCTCAAGTGTGTTGAATATGCAGAATTTGGAGCTCAATTTCAATTTTTCAAGATTCAAGATTTGGTTAATTGTCATTCCACACATAGTATTTTCAAATAAATACATAGGTGAGACTAGATGTTGTCTCTCACTAGCATAACAGTGCAAAGGAGCAAGCAACAAAATAACAAAGAATAGAAATAGCAATAAAATAAGATAAATAAAAATAAAATGGAATAAGATAAAAGGAAAATAGAGACCAGCATTCAGTGTGATTAAAGTGACTATGTGGGGATGGTGTCACGGTGCCTGTCAGTTCACCTCCCCCTCCCACAGCTCTCCTGCTCTACTGATTGGAACCAGCTGACCTTCATCTCCTCATCACCCTGCCAGCCTTCTTAAGGGAGATCCTCACAAGTATCCAGCGTCAGTCCGTTATACTCTCTCCGGTGCTTACGTCTGGCCTCTAGTCAAGTAACCTTGTTCTAGCAAATCCAAGCCTTGTACTTACTCTTTGTCTCTTGCCTTCAGGTCAGCTCTCCACTGGTCACGCTGGTTCCTCGCCTCGTTCCTGTCACGCCGTCCTCGGCTCCACCTCTCGCTCCAAGCTGTGCTCGCCGTCCTCGGCGCTCCACCTCGTCACAGACTGTCTACGCCGTCCTCGGTGCTCCTCTTCGTCCACGACTCTCATCTCAACTCTCATATCCCCTCTCAGATTAAAACTTCTGACTCTGCCTCGTCTCCTGAGTTTCTTCCGGGTTCCAGCATCTGGGTCTCCATAGAGTTCGTCCATGACAGAACGGACTGGCCATTATCCAGACCCAGCTGGCCCGGAAGGACTCCGCTTGGCCGTCACTCACCAAGGCATCGCTCTAGGACGGCAAGCTGAATCCCTCAACCAGATGGCCGCCGCCTAGCAGGACCTTTTCCGTCGTTTGGACGGTATTTCTCAGGCTCTGATGGATTTAACCGGCTGAGGACCTACTAACGCCACAGCCAGCAACACGGTTTCCCCCACCGGAAGCCCGGGCTCCGCTACAGACAATGCAGCTAACGAAAACATCCGGCTCCTTCCTGATCCTTTCCTGTGTGACGTAGGAGCCTGCGGGGCTTCCTCCTGCAATGTAGTTTGATCTTCCAGCAGGCACCTCGGCACTATCATGCAGACCACAGCAAAATCACCCTTATAGTGAACTCTCTCCGGGGTAAAGCGCTTCAATGGGCACAGGCTTACTTAACTGCTAATCCCATCTCTCAAATCCCCTTCGAACGCTTTTTAGGAGAGTTCCGGCTGGTTTTCGATCAACCCCGCAAGGAGGAGGATGCCACCTGCCGACTGCTAGCCCTCAAACAATGCCACAGATCCGTGAGTGACCATCTAATAGATTTTCGGATACTAGCCGTGGAGGCGGGTTGGCCGGATATAGCCCTTAAAGGGGTGTTCTACCAACAAATGGAGACTCACTATCAATAGTGACAAAACACAAATCGTTCATTTTAGAAAGCCTTTAGTACCTCAAAGTAATTTTCTGTTTTATTTTGGTAAAACTACTCTTATGTATACTGATACTATAAATATCTTGGTCTTGTTTTTCATAAAAATATGATGTTCTCAGAAGGGAAGCAGCGGTTATCAGATTCTGCTGGGAGGGCACTTGGTGCAGTGATAAATAAGATGAAGGTTTGTCCTGAGTTGAGTTTTGACACGTTTGGTAAATTGTACGATGCCATGGTGGGATCTGTGTTATTTTATTCTGCAGGAGTCTGGGGTTATGAAGATGCTCCTGAGTGTGATAAGGGTCAATACAGGGCAATGAGATATTTTCTGGGTGTACACAGGTTCACCACTAAAGCCGCCATAGAGGGGGACATGGGGTGGGAACCTTGTGTGATCAGACAAAGAGCAGAAGTTCTCAGATAATGGAACCGGCTGGTGACTTTACCTGTAGAGAGAATTGCACGTAAAATATTTGATTGGGATAGAGCTCATATTTATCCCTGGTGTAATGATGTATTTAACATTCTGTCCTCTGTGAACTTACAATCATTATTTTTCAATCGTTTGAAATGTAAGATAGATAATGTTAAGGAAACTTTAGTTGGTTATTATGAAAAAGACTGGAAAATGAAACTGCTTCAAAAACCAAAATTACGAACTTATTTGCAAATTAAAGAGACATTTTCTGCTGAACCATATGTTATATATAACTTAAAAAGAGGACAAAGATCCTTATGTGCTCAACTGAGAGCAGGAGTGCTCCCCCTACAGGTGGAAGTAGGGCGCTTTAAAGGCATTCCTGAGGAGGAAAGACTATGAGGTCTGTGAGCTGCGAGTGGTGGAAGATGAATTTCATTTTTTTGTTTTATTGTCCTTTGTATGAGAAACAGAGACTTTGTATGTATGACGTTATAGAAAAGAAATGTCCTGATTTGTTTTGGTTATCTGAAGACAAAATTTTACGTTGGCTTTTTGAAAATGAAATCTTTTGTTTGGCAAATTTTGTGTCAAAAGCATGGACAATAAGAATGGACTCTATGTATTCTGTTAGACTCTGAGTAGGGGGGTTATTGGTTATGGGATTCTTTTTGTGATGGGATGTATCTTTATGTATTGTGTATTTTGTTTTGTTTTTTAGTGTCATATAAGCCCGTGTGGGCTGGGCACATTAGTGCATGACACTTAAATCAATCAATCAATCAATCAATAAATCAATCTACCAATCCCTTAATGACTCGATCAAAGATCATTTATGTTCCCAGGCCGAAGCCAGATCCTTTGAGGAGTTAGTCACAGCGGCCCTTCGTTCTGACGTTCGCCTCCGTGAACGTCAGGCCGAGCGCCCCCGCCAAGACAAGAGACCCTTTACCAGTGTTTCTCCTCCTTCCCCTGTTGCTAATTATGTTCATGTTATGTCTCACAATTCTGTTGGACGCTCCACAGAGGAACCGATGCAGATTGGACATTCTAAGCTCACTCCGGAGGAACGCCATAAACGCAAGGAAGTAGGTACTTGCTTCTATTGTGGACAGTCAGGTCATCATGTGCAACAATGCAATCTGCGTGTAAACTCCAGAACCCCCCCGCTAGAGGACAGACCGCGGGAGGGTCTTCCGACTGCTACCCTGAAAGCAAATTTTCTTTATATTCCTGTCAAATTATGTCACCAGTCTGTAACTCACTCTTGTCAGGCCCTTATCGACTCCGGAGCCGAACAGAGCTTTATTGACAGTTTTTTGGTCTCTAAACTCAGTCTCCCCACAGAGCCCCTGGAACATCCGGTTAAGGCGGCTGGTCTGGGCGGTCAATTACTCACCCGCATCACTCACCGCACCAAACCCATTCAACTTATCACCTCCGGTAATCATCACGAAATCATTCAGTTTTACGTAACTCAAACTCTGCAATCTCCTGTTATCTTAGGTTTCCCTTGGCTCCACAGTCACAATCCCCAGTTTGATTGGGTTAATCACCATATAACCAACTGGAGCACCCACTGTCTTGCTAACTGTCTCCGTTCCGCCATTCCACCGCTTCTCCCCGATCCCGTTTCTGTTCCCGAAGTCATCGACCTTTCCAAGGTACCCTCCTGTTATCATGATCTAAGGAACGTTTTTAGCAAAAACAAGGCAGGGGCTTTACCCCTACACAGGCCTTATGATTGCTCTATCGAGCTGCTTAAGGGCGCCACTCTCCCCAAGGGACGTTTGTTTAATTTGTCGGGTCCGGAAAGGACCGCCATGGAAAAAATACATTCAGGAATCCCTCGCGTCAGGTCACATACGTCCCTCCTCTTCTCCCGTTGCCGCTGTTTTTTTCTTCGTGCAGAAGAAGGATAAGACTTTACGTCCCTGCATAGATTATAGGGAACTGAACCAGATCACGGTAAAAAACAAATACGCCTCACCACTCATTAGCTCTAGACTCTGTTCAAGAGGCACGCGTGTTTTCTAAATTAGATCTCCGCAATGCGTATCACCTCGTCCGTATGCGAGAGGGGGACGAGTGGAAAACGGCATTCAACACCCCATTGGGGCATTTTGAATACCTGGTGATGCCTTTTGGGCTCACCAATGCCCCCGCCGTTTTTCAGAATTTGGTCAATGACGTCCTCCGAGATTTCCTCAATAGGTTTGTGTTTGTCTACCTAGACGACATCCTTATTTACTCCCCCAATCAAGAACTTCATACTATCCACGTCCGCCAGGTCCTCGAACGCCTTCTCGAGAACCAACTCTTTGTGAAAGCCGAGAAGTGCGAGTTTCATGTTTCCTCCGTCTCCTTCCTTGGGTTTATTATCGAGGCTGGTAACATCCGTCCCGACCCAGCCAAGGTTTCCGCTGTGTCTAACTGGGAACCCGCCAACTCACGGAAACAGCTTCAACGTTTTTTAGGTTTCGCAAATTTCTACCGGCGATTCATTCGCAATTACAGTACACTCGCCGCACCCCTTACTCAGCTTATGTCCGTTACCAAGCCCTTTAACTGGGGTCCTGAGGCTCAAGTCGCGTTCAATAAACTCAAGCTTATGTTCGTCTCCGCGCCCATCCTCATACAACCTGACCCTAAACGCCCATTCATCGTTGAAGTTGACACTTCCGACACAGGGGTCGGTGCCGTGTTATCTCAGCGTGAGGAATCTTCAGGGAAACTCAAGCCATGCGCCTTCTTCTCCCGCAAACTGTCCCCTGCGGAACAGAATTACGACGTGGGTAATCGCGAGCTTCTTGCAATCAAACTTGCGTTAGAAGAATGGCGCCACTGGCTTGAGGGAGCTGACCAACCCTTTGTGGTGTGGACAGACCATAAAAATCTCACGTACCTCCGGTCCGCTAAACGCCTCAATTCTCGTCAGGCCCGATGGTGTCTCTTTTTTGATCGGTTTACTTTTACTATTACGTACAGACCCGGTAGTAGAAACGTTAAACCCGATGCCCTTTCTCGTCTTTATAGCCCCCATGACCAGCAGGAGGTTGCGCACATTATTCCTTCCTCCTGTATAGTCGGTAACCTGACTTGGGATGTCGAAACGCGGGTCCTACAAGCTCAAGATGAGGAGCCGGGTCATCCCCCTCCTCCTGCCAACACTCTTTATGTGCCCACCTCTCTCCGCTCTGAAGTCCTGGTGTGGGGGCACACGTCCCGCGTATCATGCCATGGGGGAGTCCATAGAACTCTGTATCTCATCAAGCGCAGGTTTTTCTGGCCCAATATGGAGCAGGACGTCCGGGATTTCATGGCCGCCTGTACTGTTTGTGCTAGGTCCAAGTCCTCCAATCTCCCTCCGGTCGGTCTCCTCCATCCTCTGCCCATCGCTGAACGCCCCTGGTCCCACATTTCCATGGACTTTGTTACTGGGTTACCCTCATCTGAAGGTAACACAGTTTTTCTTACTGTGGTTGACCGTTTCTCTAAGGCAGCTCAGTTCATCCCCTTGCCTAAGCTCCCCTCGGCCACTGAAATGGCCGACGTCCTGGTCCATCAAGTCTTTAGACACCATGGGATACCTAAAGACATCGTTTCTGACAGGGGTCCTCAATTTGTGTCCCAGGTCTGGAGGTCTTTCTGCTCCACCTTGGGTGCTACCACCAGTCTATCCTCACGTTATCACCCCCAATCAAACGGTCAAGCCGAGCGCGCCAATCAGGAGCTGGAGGCCGCTCTCCGATGTCTGGCCGCTCAGAACCCCTCCAGCTGGTCGACGTTTCTGGTCTGGATCGAGTACGCCCATAATAACCATCCGTCCTCTGCTACCGGTATGACTCCTTTTGAAGCCTAGCTCGGCTATTCACCTCCGCTGTTCCCCTCTCATGAGATAGATCTGGCTATCCCTTCGGTTCAACATCACCTCCGACGGGTCCAACGCATTTGGCGCCAGACCAAAGCTGCTCTCCTTCGCACCCGGGACAGCAATTGCCGGATGGCCAACCGTCGCAGGAGAGCGGGGCCGGACTACCGACCCGGACAGAAGGTTTGGTTGTCCTCCAGAAACGTTCCTCTCCAGGTCGCCTCCCGTAAACTTGCTCCCCGTTACATTGGTCCATACGTCATCGAGAGACTCATCAACCCTTCCTGTGTCCGGCTACGGCTCCCGGCTGCTCTGAATATCCATCCTTCTTTCCACGTTTCCCAAATCAAGCCATTTCAGGAAAGCCCCTTGTGCCCACCGTCCGCTTCCCCACCACCCGCCCGGCTCATCGACGGCGCGCCCGCCTTTACGGTCCGGCGGATTCTGGACGTTCGCCGCCGGGGGCGTGGTCACCAGTACCTGGGAGGGCTACGGTCCGGAGGAGCGTTCTTGGGTTGCCCGCTCCTTGATCCTGGACCGTTCCCTCCTGGATGACTTTTTCAGGGCTCACCCAGATCGCTGTCCTGGACCGCCTGGAGGCGGTCGTTGAGGGGGGGGTACTGTCACGGTGCCTGTCAGTTCACCTCCCCCTCACACAGCTCTCCTGCTCTACTGATTGGAACCAGCTGACCTTCATCTCCTCATCACCCTGCCAGCCTTCTTAAGGGAGATCCTCACAAGTATCCAGCGCCAGTCCGTTATACTCTCTCCGGTGCTTACGTCTGGCCTCTAGTCAAGTAACCTTGTTCTAGCAAATCCAAGCCTTGTACTTACTCTTTGTCTCTTGCCTTCAGGTCAGCTCTCCACTGGTCACGCTGGTTCCTCGCCTCGTTCCTGTCACGCCGTCCTCGGCTCCACCTCTCACTCCAAGCTGTGCTCGCCGTCCTCGGCGCTCCACCTCGTCACAGACTGTCTACGCCGTCCTCGGCGCTCCTCTTCATCCACGACTCTCATCTCAACTCTCATATCCCCTCTCAGATTAAAACTTCTGACTCTGCCTCGTCTCCTGAGTTTCTTCCGGGTTCCAGCATCTGGGTCTCCATAGAGTTCGTCCATGACAGATGGGGGGTTATTGCAGCGCAAATGGAACTTTCCTACAGGGACAGACGACAGGAGGGACACTTTTATCCATGCATATTAAATGCTCTCCAGGTAAAAATCCTAGTCTTTCAAAGCAATTGTTGTACTCTTTCATCAGCGAGTCATTATCATTTGCCAATTCTGGTGATGTCACAACAAACACTCCTTTAACTAGGTTCTGATTTAAAGACATGCTTAGTCCTAGAATCGGTTGCACATTCTTATCCATGACCAGTAGTTGTGCTCGCATCCTCTGGTTTTTGCGTTTGAATGTTGCAATGCATCCACCTTTTAGAGCAGGGGTGTCAAACTCATTTTCACTGAGGTCTACATCAGCATGGCGGCTGTCCTGAAAGGGCCAGATATAACTTATACATGTAACTAAATGTAATGAAAAATAAATATACCTACTCCTTAATGTTAAATAACTCTTTTTATTTACTATAACGTTTTAAAGTGACAATTAAAGTTGCACAGAAAACTTGTGTTTGCTTGTTTGTTACTCTAGCATAAATCCTTTTACATTTGATTCTGTCAGGTTAGGTTATATAGACAATGTTTAAATCCTAAAGTATAGTTGCCCAATCTGATATTTTAAGTCCAATTCCCCCTAGATATAAATAAATATTCAGCAAATTTTATTTTTTTATTTTAAGAAATGAAAAACTTTTATGCTCATTCATTTGGTCTGCGGGCCTTGAGTTTGACACGTGTTTTACAGGAACACGTTCATCTGTGTACCCAGTCACCTTTGTTCTTATTAGATGAATTTTGCTCTTCACTGCCAGTGTTTGGTAATCCTGTACAGATAACATGTATTTGTACACCTGTATTGATCTTGAATAGAATTATTGTTCACTTCAAGTGGTACTATTCATTCTTCTTTTTCTGCTGAACCTACATGCACCACATCCACAATAAACTCGTCTTCCTGTTCTTCCTCATCAACAGTGTGGACTTTTTGTCTTTTGGGAGCTTTACAACATTTCGCATAATGGTTGCTTTTCCCACAGTTATTGCAAGATTTTCCATATACAGGGAATTGGTTTGTGGCTGTTTCCACATTTGCCACATCTAAAATCTGCATGTTTCTCTTCTTGTTTAGGATATGTTCTCTTTTTCTTTCTATTTTTCTGCATGCACTGTTGTTTCATCTCTCCGAAGTTCTTTTGCTTGCACTCCTGTGGTCTCTGCTGCCCTACACATAGTAACGCACTTATCTAATGTTTCTCCAAGCAGTCTGTCTCTAAGTCCATTATACGCTGTATCGCAGACAACCTTGTTTCTGACTAGTGAGTATCTCAGAGTCCCAAATTGACATGTTTTGTTTAATGTGCGAAGCTCTCCTAAATATTGATCAAAAGGTATTCCTTGCTTTTGATCATGAGTGGAAAAATTTGTACTTTTCCAAGGTCATGATCTGAGTGGGTACAAAGTACTCTTCATACATTGTCATTAATTCTGCCAGAGTCAGGGTAGCTTCATCCAGCTGAAAGCTATTATATATATCCAAAGCATCTTCTTCAATAACATGCAACAGGATATTAGCCTTTAGTTTTTCCATCACTGTTCCCTGCTCCACTTTGCTTTAAACGTTTCCATTCATCGGCAATATTGCCTGTCAATTGTATGGAAGTGGGGGGACTTAGCTTATCTATGGTGAGTCAGGATATTTGGGCGTCACCAATCCTCTGTTGCTGTCCGTTATCCACCAAATCAGGAACAAAATCATCTTCTGTTTGTTCAATTCCTCACTAGGCTCCAGCTTCACTGTCACTGCTGCTCGTAGCCATCACTCCATGTGCTTGCTCCTTGG
Organism: Oryzias sinensis; assembly: GCA_037389245.1. NCBI lineage: Eukaryota > Metazoa > Chordata > Actinopteri > Beloniformes > Adrianichthyidae > Oryzias > Oryzias sinensis. The sequence continues at coordinate 5,971,802 of CM074493.1, read as the reverse complement.
CATGTTTCATTCACAAGACAGAGACTTTTTCTCTTTAATCTTGCTGCTCACTTCTGACACTGTGTTGTCTTGCTTGTCTTCAAGTAAGCAAGGAGAGGCACTGTAGCTGGGCTATTTAGACTTTTTGTTAAACAGTCTCTTTCAATGTACTACACAGTGCATGGCAATCTCTCCGTGCAGTACACTAACACGTGACTACTCCCTTAGCATGATGGGTAATCATGCATGCTGGGTCATAGTTCAATACAAATAACTTCAATACACAACAGTTAGTTTCTCGCTGAGGTTTATTCTTTACGATCAGTTCAACAAAAAAATTTGCCAAAAGCCAAAATTTCCATTTAAACAAACATTTGTTGTTTCTCGATAGAACTCAATGTAAAGATAGCAGCTCACGCAGGATTCTTATCCTGACCACCATTCATTAATTCAGAAAATATTTGGATGAGATATGACTGTCACTGAGATTATGCAAACCTTGTTAGACAAAACCATGGTAACAGCACAAAATTAAGCATTACTTTGAATTTGTCACCACAGTTGTGGAACACAGGTACAGTATATAAAATCCTCTCCTGCACTGCCTCGTACTCTACACTCAGAACTTCCAAATTTTGTGTGAGCAGGAATTTCTCATCTAATGAACAGAATAGAAATCACAAAACAATAACAATTGGCTCACACGAACACCTGCTTTTTTATGTATATTTTCCGGTGAAGGTTAGTTTCAACTGAAGCAGGTATAAAATAGATAGCAGAAGAATCATTTTGCTGCAATGGTGTCCTTATGGGTGTTCAGAAAGCAGGTGTCTCTATGATGGTGAGTTCATTTCGGGTATTGCTGTACAGACATTTTCGTAATGTGCTCTTTATGCATTGCACTTGTTCAACTGATTATAAATGCAGAATACATCACATCACCAAAAGATGACAAAGAAAAATGTGGATGTAAATACACTGCTGTTTACTGTGAGATTATTTCATCTGAATCGGGAGAAGAATGTTTCATAGTTTTTAAAAGCCCAGATAAAAAAAACATAATTCACAGATAAAAGCCACATGGGTGACGCAAATTTTTAGATCCATGGTTTTTTTACATTTTGACCAAAAGTGGACTGTTTCAGAATCCCCAAATAAGTTGACATGATCAAGATCTGGTTGCGCCACCCGGATTGGTGTCACTGGGGCCCCATCATGGAGCCAGGCCAGAAGTTGGGGTTTGCAGGTGAGGACCTGGTGGCCAGGGTTCTCCACACAGGCCTCCATCGGGCCCAGCCCTCCTAACATTGAGTAGAAATACTTCCCTTTGGGCTCACCACCTGTAGGAGAGCTTGCTAGGCGCTGGTGAGATGTGGTTTAGGTGCTAGTCAAAGGTGAGTGCCTAGACTCACCTTAACAGCTGCCGGAGCTTAGAAACTTAACCCCTTGAGAGGGGTTGGTCTCTCTACCATTCTGGAGTTGATCACAGTGTGAGTAAACATACACATGTGCCCCAGCTCAGCCGCCATGACTTGGAGTTCACTCTGGTAGACGAGAGGGTTGTATTCCTTCACCTTCATGAGGGGATAGGTCTGGGGTTTTGGCCTATGGTCCAAACAGCAGTTTGGAGTACCGGTACTTTGGCTTTCTTTGGGTTTCTTGGATGAGTACCATAAAACGTGTCCCAATAAGGACTTCATTGTCTTTCTGGGGACTTCAATGCCCACATCGGTAATCACAGTGGCACCTGCACAGACTTTTTGCAAGCAATGGCCTCCCTGACCTAAACCCTAATGGAGTTTTGTTCTTAGACTTCGGCGCTTGTCACCGATTGTCCATAACAGACATCATTTTCTAGCACAAGGGTGTCAATCATTGCACTTAGCACCTGGAGATCTTACATTACAATTCAAAACTTTATTTATAGAGAACTTTACCTCTCACAGAATACCTAAAAATGTCTTTACATAAACTTAAAAAAAACCCAACTATAAATAATAGTAAAAAAGTAATCATAATAAAAACACATAACATCGAACACATTATACCAAAACAAACAAAGCTAAGCAAAAAATATGAGTTTTAAGTTTTTCTTAAAAACGTTCACAGTGTGCTCTACTGTAAGCGGTCCCCAAAGGTGTTTCAGAGAATTTGACAGCACATCAAACCATCCTCACAAGTGTAGACACAACCAGCCCAGGACCTCCACATCCAGCATGCTCACCTCCAAGATCGTCTCAGATCAGCCACTCAGACAGCTGCTGAAAAATCGGTTAGCAGAACCAAAGAATTTCCGCACAAGGTGTCAGAAACTATCTCAGTAAAGCTCATCTGCATGCTTCTCACCGGAGTCTTAACCTAACTCCAGTTCGATGTTGTAACACACTAGAATGGGCAGATGCTCACATTTGATGGCATTCAGCATGTTGGAGAGGTGCTGTCCTAATGGATGAATTCAGGTTTACATTGTTCAGGGCAGATGGCAGACAGTGTGTGTGTGTGTCATTGTGCAGGTGAGGATTTTTCCAATGTCATTGTGGATTGAGTGGTCCATGGTGCATTTTGTTGATGGCATTTTGAATCCACAGAGATTCAATGACGAGATCTTGCGTCTGGTTGTTGTGCCGTATATCCATGCCGTACATGTTGCAGTATGATAATTGTGGCCCCAGGTTCCAAGGATCTGTACACAAGTCTTGGAAGTTAAACACATCCAGTTCTTGCATGGACAGCATCCTCACCAACATGTTGCCCATTGAGCATGTTTGGGATGCTCTGGATCGGCAATTAAATATATATTTATTTTAAATATATTTTAATATTAAATATTACAGTTCCCATCAACTGGGAAGATCATGAGGGGGCAACTTCCTGTTGACCAGCCTGAGCTGACCCTACTGTCTGCATTAATTGTTCATTCTTATTAAAACAGAACAAAGTAGCACCCTATGCTGGTGAGCAGTTATCATATCTAGCACATCCAAAACAGGAATAATTTCAGGACCGAGCAAGAACACACAAATAATTTATTGCACACAGATTGATCTTTTCAAAAGCTCTTTTTACATCTTCATATCTTACAATCAATGAAAAAACACTTTGTTAAAGGGAGTATCACTCAGGGTCAATAGAAAATGAGTGGCACAGAAATGTTGGACTACCATGTGGTACAGTACCATGTAGCACTCGGCACTCAGTTGGGCTGCTGTTGCACGAGTCACTGCCAAAATGCTGTGAGATTTGGAGGTGAACGATGTGGCTCTGCTGACTAAAGCAGCCTTCATATCTTTAAGGTCAGGAGGGTCTGGTGTACTTCTCCTTCAAAAAACTGCATTGTTTTTCTGTGATCAGGTTAGGTTTAGCTGCTATTACATCTGTTGAGATGCTGGAGGAGCAAAGTTTACATTATTATGAGTGTTTACCCCAACGAAACAAAAGAAAAAGAAGCTGGTCTAAATATTTACAAGACAAAGATTGTACTGTCTCGTGTAAAGATGTTCTATGCAAACCTAAACAAGAAAATTTAGGTGCGTTCTGTCTGTTGTTGCCATGTGTCATGAAAATAAAGCCATGTTACCCCAGTCCTGCATTCAGGCCTCACACAGAGACGGCTGAACTCTTCACTTCCCTTCCCTTTGTTTACTTTTTATGTTCAGACATCCTACAGTCCCCCAAATTCCTCTCTATATTTAAGACCTGCTGGTTTTTCTCAGATGCTCAATCACATTGAAAATGGGCTCCTTAACCCTTGTGCTATCCTAATCACCTTAACATTAGGAGTTGGGTCATCTAGACCAGTGTTTTCAACCTTTTTTGAGCGACGGCACACTTTCACCTTGACCAATATCCCGGGGCACACCAGCATCCAAAAATTGAAAAAAAGAGAAACTCATAGTCCGTATTGATGTACAGTCTCTCATGCATTTTTATAAAAATTGTGGCAGAAAAAGCTGGAAGTTGTAGCTGTTTTTTTTTTCTAAAAGATGTAATAAAAGTTAAAATAGTTTTCAGTAAACATATTCTACTTAATTATTTGAAATTTTCCCCTGGGAGTTGTTTTTCCCTTAAGTTTATTAACATGCAATTTTATGTAACCTCACAAAAAAACAAATATTTTCTTTCTAAATAATGATTTATTTGTTAAATGTTAGTGCAAAGGCAACTGTAATTTTTGAACAATTATATGATTGAAATATGTTTGATAAATTTTACGCAAAAAGACTAACACTATATTTATATTTTCTGTAGCTACACAAAAAGTGATCATGTCGAAGTTTTATTAGCTTTTCTCTTGTCTTAATCAAAGATAAAGTCTTTGAAAACTTTAATTGAATGTTTTATTTCCTTTTAGATGATGAAATTGTTTCAATTTAGTTTAACCCTTGTGCTATCCTATGGGGACAAGATGAGCATTAACATGTTCTACCTACCATGACAAAGGTGGATAAAGGGGGAAAGATTTCATGTAATCCATGGACACCAGTGAAATCCTTTTCACCTTTATCCACCTTTGTCATGGTAGGGAAAACACATCAATGTAAGGGTGGGGTCATAGGATAGCACAAGGGTTAAGAGTAAACTATTTTAGCAATTGTGATGTAAGTAAATGTTAGAAAACATTCAGAAATGGGTTTCTGCATCATCCTCTTTGTTGTGATCTATTAGTTATTTCATCACTGAATGGTAAAATAGCAGCAGAGTCAGTCACAAGCGTCCATTACTGTTATTAGAGTCCTGCATCAGCAGCATTAGTGTGAGCTCCTGAATCTGCTCATGCCTTTGCTCACTGCTCTGCGATTTTGCCAAAATGCTCTCAGTATAACTTTCAGTGGCATCTGGCAGATAATTTAAAAAGCTAAAATCCCCACATGCTCTGCAGACAAACAATTGTGGAGCAGTTGGTGAGCTTGATGGGGCATTGAGAAGCTTGAATCCATTGACTGTATAAGAGAAATGGACAGAGTGACCCCTCCCCCTGGCATTCCAAACAGAAAGTACCTTCTAGTTCCAAGAAACCAGAACATCACAGACTTATGTAGAGAAATAAACGTCTGTCATTCAGTCATTCTATTGGTCAGAATAACCATTCTAGATCTGACACCTTTTTTAAAGAATCCACACTTAAAATCTTTCAGTAAATCAGGATAGTCTTTCCAGAGGGTTTTATGAGCGGCAAATTTATTTTACCTTTAAAAAGCTCTCGTGCTGCATTTCCCCTCATGCTCTGACAAAAGTATGGGATTGGTATTTGACCTAAACTATGATACTGTCATGGTCTGTCAGCTACTCCCTCCTCCCCCCTCCTTCCTGTGTGGGATGCGACCAGCTGGATCCACTTACCTCATCTACACCACCCTTCATAAACTCCTCCTGGATCATCAGCCGGCGCCAGTTCGTTGTTCCTCCTATGGACGTATACCTATGGGATCCTCACCTGGTCGCAGTCCTCCTACACTGCTGTCACGCCGCATCAAGAAACCTCCAGCCAGCCGCCTCTCCTCGCCTTGGTGCAAGCCTCGCCTACGCCGCCTCAAGAAACCTCCAGCCAGCCGTTCCGCCTCGCCTTGGTTCAAGCCTCGCCTACGCCGTCTCAAGATTCCTCCAGCCTGCCCTCGCTCTCTTCCTGGAAGAAAGTCCTGTCAAGATCTGGTTCTGATTAAATCACTGAATACTTACCGTTGTGTCTTAGCCTCCTTCCGGGTTCCAGCATCTGGGTCATTACGAACTCACGTCCGAATCATGACAGATAACCTGCAACTAGCACACTCTTTTGGAGAATTTGTGAGCAAAAATCGCACCAAATCCTGGAGGAGAGAACTCTGATTTATCTTTTTACATTTTTCAAACAGTGATGTGATGGAAATATGCACGACACTGACCTGATAATACAGTCTTCTTGTTTATGAGCAACATTTTACCTGGCGGTCTTAGCAGCCCTCGCTTTATAGGATCTCAAGGGTCTGCAGCCTTCTGGATGATGCGCTTTCAACCCCCCAAGCAAAACTCCTTACTAATATTTTCCAATGCAGTTCTTTGCTGCTGCAGAGCAAGTTATCAGACGCCTGTACCACAGCATTAGGCTTTCCCAGTTGTGCTCTGAGCTAAATCTCACAACATACATATCAATGTGTTCGTAACAAAGTTCTTGATATTAAGCAAAAAAAGTAACTCAAACTGTTTTTATTTTAGGTTAAATTTTGAACAAAAACAATTACATTTTCGAATATGTTTTGAGTCCAGCACCACATCACTGTAACTCCTAAACCACTTCTGTCTAAATACCAAAACGGTCAATCTTAACAAAAAAAAGCCTTTCCATGCTGTGAATGTGCCAATATTTCTTAACACTATTGAATATGTGTTTGAAGCAGAGAAGACCTTACAAAGGGGCGTCTGAGCCCCCTGCTGGCAAGCGTGAACTGAGACTTATGCTGGCCTGAAAGCCTGATATAAGACTGAAAGGCTTTTTGCAGAAACACTGAACAGAATCCAACTTTGCTTCAGTGTAAACTTTTTAGAAGTTATTTTCTTTTCTTACTTTGTCTTAGTCTAGCTGCAGCTGACCTCTAAATAAGCCGTGTGCGAGGTGGAGAAAAGAACGAGTGCAGTCACCCGACCACTTATTCAGTCATTTTATTACACTCATGTGGGGGCAGTTTTTGGGGAAGCCGTCTAAAAAAATATTCCCGCACTTTACTCTGTCTGACCACTTCCATCAGCTCCTCTGGCGGAATCCCAAAGCATTGCAAAGCCAGCTGAGAGACTTAGTGTCTCCAGCACATCTTGGGTCTTCGGAATTCTTCCCCTGGGTTTTTTCCAGGTGGGACACGACTGAAACCCCAACACAGGCAGGGTTCAGCAGGCATCCACACCAGAAGGTCATGTGGAAGGTTTCTGCCAATACATTGGATTAAGAAAGCAGCTCCTAAATTACCAATACGAAGCAGCAAGCACATGCAGTATTTGAAGCTGCTGATGTCTCTGGAGGATCCTCCAGAGGTTTCAGTTCTACGTAAACTTTGTACACCCCCCCCCTCCCCTAAATAACACTCACAAGCAGAAATGGTTGCAGTGGGCCCAGACATACATGAAGACTATTTTTTTTTGTTCACTGATAAGTGCCGTGCAACCCTGGCTTGTCCAGATGAATGGAGTAATGGGTTGTTGGTGGATGGCCATCGTGTCCCAACAAGGCTGCAACATCAGCAAGGAGATGCCCCCAGAATCAGGAGGGAGAGAGCTGGTCAGCCCTTGACTGGGCACTTTCTTCCGTTGTACAAAAAGAAGTACCTTGCTTTCTATAACAAAATCGTCTTCATGCACGACAATGCACCATCTCCTGCTGCAAGGAATACCTCTGCACCATTGCCTGTATGGGCAGAAAAGAAGAGAAACTGATGGTGTAGCCCCCATCCTCCCCTGACCTCAACCCTATTAAGAACCTTTGGAGTATCCTCAGGCAAAAATCTCCAAAGGTTGGGGGGCAGTTCACATTCAAACAGCAGCTCTGGGAGGCTATTCTGACATCCTGCAAAGAAATTCAAGCAGAAACTCTCCAAAAACTCACAAGTTCAAGGGATGCGAGAATTGTGAAGCTGCTACAAAATAAGGGGGTCCCACAGTACAGACCAAAAGTTTGGACACACCTTCTCATTCAAAGAGTTTTCTTCATTTTCTGGCTATGAAAATTGTAGAGTCACACCGAAGGCATCAAAACTACACACACATGGTTAACACTTTATGTGAAAATTCCTTAACAAGCTTTGTTGACACATTAACAAGTATTATAATATAATTTTTAGGGTCTTAGTAAGACATTTATTAGCACAATAAGTCTAATAAGGTTTATTAAATTACTTAGTTATTAAGCTTATTAAGACTGACACATTTGTTAGGCATCTATAATGCCAGTAAATATATCATTACCATCTTGAAAACATCCTAACAATAATGCTTGTAAATGTGTAAATTAAGTAATTTAATAAACCTTATTAAACTTATTGTACTAATATATATCTTACTAAGACCCTATAAATCATATTATAATGCTTGTTAATGCGTTAACAAAGCTTGTCAAGGAATCTTAATATAAAGCGTTATCAAACCATCAAGCGCTACAAAGAAACTGGCTCACATGCGGGTCGCCCCAGGTAAGGAAGACCAAGAGTCTCCTCTGCTGCTGAGGATAAGTTCATTCGAGTCACCAGCCTCAGAAATGGCAGCTTAACAGCAGCTCAGATTAGATACCAGGTCAATGGCACACAGAGTTCTAGTAGCAGACACATCTCTACAATAACTGTTAAAAGGAGGCCTTCATGGTAGACTATCTACTAGGAAACCACTGCTAAAGAAAGGCAACAAGCAGAAGAGACTTGTTTGGGCTAAAGAACACAAGGAATCGACATTAGACCAGTGGAAATCTGTGCTCTGGTCTGATGAGTCCAAATTGGAGATGTTTGGTTCCAACCACCGTGTCTTGTGCGACGCAGAAAAGGTGAACGGATGGAATCTACATGCCTGGTTCCCACCGTGAAGCATGCGCCAGATGACCACGCCTTCACAGTCACCGGACCTGAACCCAATGGAGATGGTTTGGAGTGAGCTGGACCGCAGAGTGAAGCCAACAGGGCCAACAAGTGCTAAGCATTCTGGGAACTCCTTCAAGACTGTTGGAAGACCATTTCAGGTGACTACCTCTGGAAATTCATCAAGAGAATGCCAAGAGTGTGCAAAGCAGTAATCAAAGCAAAAGGTGGCTACTATGAAGAACCTAAAATAAGACATATTTTAAGTTGTTTCACACTTTTCTTTTTCTTTTTTTTAACTTGTCCTGTCCAACTGCTGGGCAGGCAGATGAGAACTGAGGGCCTCTTGTGTTGGACATATTTTACTTTAACAAGAGGGGTTATTAATCTTCAGACAAACCAAAGGTATGTCTGAATAAACCCCTTTTGTAATTGAGGCCAAACTTTATTAATTTCAATCATGTCTGAAAATCTTTGGTGTTGGACCGGACGGAAAAGGAAAGAGGGGAAGAAGAGAGAGGGACGATAGAGAGAGGGGGGGTAGGGGGTGATAATAGGAGGGGAAGGGGGATAAGACCATGAAGCAGCATAAAGCAACAAGTTTACTGGTTGTTTATCATTACAGTAAAGTTCAAATGTTGTACAAAAAGGGTGGGGCCTGTCCACACACACACTCAAATGTTATAAACACACCTGCTGGCTGAAAAGATGTCCACATGTCAACATGTACACAAAACAGATAGTGTTCACACGCATACTTATGCCTTAAAACCAACTAGTGTGAAATATTTCATTCATTCAATCACACAAACTATTAGTGCAAAGGTGAGCTAACACCTGTGCTCAGGTGAGTCTTTATGTTCTTCCAAAGTGGATGGAGGAATGTGAAAAGAAGGAGTGCCCAGCCACGCCCACACCAAGACCCCCGCCTCAGCAGCAGCGGCAGAGCCAGAGAGCAGGGAGGCATGGGGGGAAAGAAAGTGCTGCCCCAGCCCAACCAGGAGAGCAGCCCCCCCGCAGCAGATTTCTGTGTTGACTTATATTTATATTTTTCTTGTTTTTTATATTTTTCTTGTTTTTTGTATTTTTCTTGTTTTGGACCTGAACTGTTCCATCTGGTAAATATGTCTCGGATCAGTTTGCGTTGGATTTTAGGATATGCAACAAGGCTGCAGGGGAAAAGTCCCCCCCCAACACACACACACACATGCACAACCTGAAAGCATGGTCAACACTCAAGCCCTTTTACGAGACAAGATTGAGTGTATGTGCAAAGGAGGTCGTGTGATGACTGAACTGGCCCTCTGCTCCAGCCACAGTCATGGGCCTGGCATTATCGGTTACTTAGTGAGGTTTCTTGTCAGAAATTTTCCATTCCTTTACGCAGTAGTGCAGCAATATTTTTGACCAAAGTGGTATACATTTAAAGCTTTGGTTTGCAGAACAAAGGTCTTCATTTTCCACCCCAGATCAATTTTATCAGATGTTATTGTCACATACACCTTGTGCATGATGTCTAGCCATAATTCTTTATCCCCACTCAATTAAATTCAATTTTATTTCATTTATTTAGCCCCTTTATTACAACAATAGTCGTCTCAATGGGCTTCATATTGGTAATTGTATAAGAATATGAAATCAGTCATATAATTCAATAGGTAATGGTTTAACCAAACTAAACAAACTAAGCTAAATTGGGCATCCCTGCCCTTTGACTGTTAGCAAAGAGTGGTGTTTTGAATAATCCAAGTGCAGACACGAGCAAATAAAGTGGCTATCAGGTTTATTACTTCAAGGCAGAGGGGATGAATGGAGGAGAGGAGAGCAGGCTGGCAGGAGAACAGACTAGCAGATCTTGCAGACGGGCAGGAAAGCAAATATAGAGTGGTACCTTTTCTGAGGCCAACAACAAGTTATTACAGACTCTATTTAGCAGTTTTTGAAAACCTTCAAAGTGGCTATTGTCCTGTAGGTGGCGGTAAAGCTGCTTAGCTACAACTCTTTCTAGGAATTTTGAAATAAAGGGGAAGTCTGATATTGGTCTATAGTTGGCCAGGTTGCTATGATGTAAACTGGGCTTTTTCTCTCGTTTAGCTTGAGAGAGCAACAGCCTTACATCATTCTTAACACTTTCGTACAATGCAGGACTGACTTTTTTCTGAGAAGTGTGGTGGGCTTGGTATTTAGTACCATGGATCTATGGTTTAAATCAACCTCGATTTTCTACCATACTATAGGGTCCCATGACTCTGTAAATACATTTTGCAATTGTGATATTTTTAGCCTGAACTGAATTTGTCCCAGTCTGTGATGGTTTGGACATGTCATCTGCTGGTGTTGAACCAGTATGTTTTCTGAAATCTTAAGTCAAAACAGGAAATTCTAGAGGACTTCATGCTGTCCTCTGTTGACAAGCTGAAGGAAGATGCTGGTTTTATTTTCTAGCAGGACACCACAAGGGGCTTAATTATCATGGTGTTACTGAGCTTGATTGAACAACTGATCTGAAACTGTAAAGAAGGGAAGGAAAGATACAGGCAATGTGACACAATGATAATTTGAAAATACTGATGGATGGTAGGTAATTTAATCTAATAAAAAAAATAAAGTATTGAAGTACGTGTAGCTACCACCTGTAGTATCGTTGGCCTTCTGATAGAAAAAGTGTTGTGCTAATGTTTGGCCTTATCCTTGAATAACATATTATCTTTAGTGGAAGACTGAAGTACAGACTTCAATCAGGAAACAGATAAACTTTTTTCAATAGAATCATAAAAAAAAATTACAACCCACTGTTTTAAGATTCAAGATAAGTGATTTATGATTCAGATCACATAAATATTGCAAAACTAAAACTGACTTGAAAGTTTGTTCTTTATGGAAGCATTTGTGTAGCATAATTAAAAATAAAAGTCAATACCAGAAATGCTTTTTCATTTTCAAAATGTAACTGCATTTTTTGACTTAAAATTAAAATGAAAAAGCAATCCGCCAAAATGCTTTTTCCTTTTCTACTTCAACACAGCTTAATCTGTCACTTAATTAAAATAATAATGAAAATGCTATTTGACATTTCATTGTCAAAAAGTTCTCTGGTAAATGTGTTGCAAAATTCCTTTAGAAATGTCTAATTTGACAATTAAAATGGATGAACAGAAATGTTTTTTAATTTTCAAAATGTAACTTCATCAAATGACTCAAAATTAAAATTACAAATCAGTACTTCAAGATTCTTTTTCATTTCCTACTTAGAAACCGCTTATTCTGTGTCATAATTAAAGAAATGCAAAGATTGAAGTTGCATTTTCATTTTCACATCCACCCTGGGAATACTGTCGCATAATTCAATTAGATTAGCATTTCGGGGAGGCGGGGCGATGATGTCAGTGCTATCTCCGTCTGTCCGGCTGCTAAGAGACACATGCTAGGAGCAGTGCGACCAGGCTTGTAGCTTTGTGTTAGCGGCAGAGGAGAGGGCTTTGTGACGGGTGTGCATTCCTGATGATTGTACACTACTTCGGAGTGTACAATCATCAGAGGGACGGAGGTACGGAGGGCCGAAGGCGGAAGTGCTGCTACGATCTGAGAAACTCTAAATCATCATATGAATTTGTGTTTCCAGTGGTGTCCAGACAAAATAAATATGTGCGGTGAAGGCGCTGAGTCAGCTGCAGAGACTGATTGGGGCTGACGGCTGTCTCATGAGGGTCACGTCAACACCTTTGTCATATCTCCCTAAGTGTGAGGAAATGTCCCACTGCTGCATCAACAAGGTTGTGATGCTCCTTCAAGTATCTCAAGGTGTAAAGTCAAATTGCAGTTAAAAGTTCATGTCCCAGAGGTTTCTTTTCCTCCAACAAATGTTCTTTTTAAAATCTGTGGGACATAAACTGCATTAAGCTCATTAAGTGTTGGCCTAATGATACTTTGGTCAGACAACTCATGCAGTAGTAATAATATTTATTTTTCACATCTTTTATTTTGCTTTCACATACTTTGTTGCTTTCACATTCTTTGACATTCACTTTCCTTTAAGATAGCATTCACTTTCCTCCGAGTAAGCATTTCACATTCCTTCAAGTTAGCTTTTCACTTTCCTTTTATTTGCATTTCACTTTGCTTTAACTTTGCATTTCACTTTGCTTTAGTTTGGCATAAAACTCTGTGCAATTCCAAGAGACAAATTTCCATAAACTTTTGGGTAATAACTACCCCTAACGGACCTCACAGGTGGAAGCCGGGGAGGAGGGTGGTGCAAAGAACACAGTGCTGCAGTAAAGAAGGATGAACAACTTACACACCTGGACTTAAATAGGATGCTGCACAGGTGAGTTGATTAACTGACCCACCCTAGGGGAGTGGCCTAAGTAAAAGCCTGCCTGAGTTGCCTGCCCGAAATGCTCCCAAGGTCGCTCACTTCATATACAGCTCCTATTTTGGGTGGAAAGTCTGTTTTTAGTGTTTTACATCCAAAACTGCAGGAACTGTTAGGAAGAGTTTCCAGGTGAGGAGATTGTTTCTCAGAAAGGTGCAGCAACAAGGCTTGGGTTTGCAGATCCAGTCTTTTGTCACAGACATGAAATGTCAGACCGTGTAACACCTCATACTCACTGTCGTGCATGTTGGAGCATTTAGGATGGCTTGGTTTGTATCATCTTGTATCACAACAAGTTGCAGAAGCATAACAATAATTTTACAACAGAAGTTTTCACTGCCTCAAAACTTCTACAAACAGAAATGAAATATCATAAGGAGACTCTTTAAACTTGAAACTTCTCAGTGACCCATCATTACTCGTTCTTCTTAAGTTTGTCAGGGAATGTTCTCATTTATCCAAGTGACATCCTGAAATTGAGTCATGGCATGTGGGCTTATAATCTTCCTAGAATCATTCCTCTGCAGTTGTTCTTAGCTCAGTTATCAGGTTATAGTCAGATAACAGATTCCTTGACAGATTCCACGTTCTAGTTGGTAAAAACCTAAAACTGGAACATGTTTCTCCTGTCAATGTTTAACTACCAATTAACTAATGAGAGGAAATCGCAAACAGCAAAAGTATTATAATCTTTCACCAAGACAAAGACACAAAGCCACTTGATTCCTCATCCATGAGTCATGTTAGCTGTGGCAAATGATTGTGCTTCTTCAAAGTCAACAGAGTAAAAGGAAGGAAACCAAAGGCCCAGAAAACACTGACCCTAACCCATGGTCATAATAGACTGTATCATTTTCATTCATGCATGTGAGCTCAATTCTCACAGCCCTGTCATGCTTCTATAATAAGATGTCAAAACTGTCTCAACTCAGATCCTGACCAAGCTTCCGAAGGTCACGGCTTGGACAGAAATGCTGAAGGAGCTGATAATGGGGATTGGCAGGCCAGTGAACTTGTGAACATCATCAAGGCCTGCTTTAAAAACACCCTAATGCTTCTCCCAACAACAGCAATGCCCTTTCTATGTTTTGGAAATTGCCCCCTAAGTCTTGGGTCGTAGTTGTTTTAAATGAGTTTCTGGTCAGAATGCTGTCAAAAGGAAACAGGTAGACCGGACCATCCCAACTTTAATACAAACTCATCCTTTAAGGCAGGGGTCGGGAACCTTTTTGGTCAAGAGAGCCATAAACGCCACATATTTTGAAATATAATTTCGAAAGAGCCATACAATAATGTAGTGTCCCTTTCCCACACTGAGCCACGGAGACTTAACCTCTTTTAAGGTTCTTTATTCTGGTTACTGCAGACCGCAAACGCCGTACAATTAATTCAGCAACTCCTTATTCTCTCCCGCAGAGACGAGAGCGCTTCTCCCAACTTTATAATCCCCCCTTCCGCATCAGCCCTCCCATTTCCCTTATTCGGCCCATAGCTGAACCCCATTGGTCCAAACTACCTAACGACAGGCTGAGCGACAGAACTGAGGGCCAATCAGATCTCTGCTTGATCGATGCGTTCCATGAACTCCAGAACTTTTAACACGACCCAACAGACAAGTTAAACTCAGTCCGCGACAATATGTTTAAAACTAAATATACAAGTAAATGTGTGCATTTGATGTAATTTCAACACTTTTAAAGTACAATAGGTCTGTGGATTCTTTTTAATAACATTGTTATGCTGTTGCTGATAAATGATGAGTATTTCTCGTGGTAGTTTTGCTGATGGTCTAGTCTGATGATACGTGGTGAGTTTCTGCTTCAAGCAGGCGTTGAGACTTTAAATGGGATCTTAGGTCTGAATGTTCTTTAGATGTGAGACAGACATGGAACCAAACACACACTCACACGCTGCAGTGAGTGACGGGCAGCGGGTTTTACGTTTTTACCATCCCTGCGCGATTCACCTGCTGCCTGTCCCCACCCCCCTCGGCTTTCTTCCTCACACATCCCGTCCCCGAAACTGCGCGCTCTTCCTCAGAGACGGGAGCGCTCAGTTTTAGGCACGTCAATTCACAGGTTTCCAGCTGGTACAAACTCTGCGAAATAATAGATAATAGTAAACTGCAAGCACTCCAAGCACCGCTACTACTGCGCGCCTCTGGCATCGCATCGCACCCGAGAAGGACTGGTCTAATGAAAAAAAAAAGTATAATTAAGGATTTGTCTGCGAGCCACATGTGACCATCAAAAGAGCCATATATGGCTCGCGAGCCATAGGTACCCCTGCTTTAAGGTTTGAACCTACAACCAATGTTGCTGTGGGATCTTTTATTCTACAAAATGAGTTCGCTTATTTTATGCACAGCAACAAGTTCAAAATGTGCCTATGAGTATGCTGTCCCTTCACCCTCGCTGGCATAAAAGATGACGTATTCAGCATTATCATTTCTTGGTTTTTTTTTCTGTGGCTTCTCCCTACCCTTATATTTAGTCCTCCAAACAGAGAGTTATGGAAAAATAGTGTCTTTAAATTCTGACATTACTCCCACTCGATGATGTCATGATGTAGCCATTAGCGCAGAGCTGAAATACAAAACACCGGTTTTATAACTTTAAAAGGTCATGCTAAAACAAAACGTCATTATTTTCATAAAATGTATACATCTGTTCCCTGTAGGGCATAATAATGTATTGCTAACTACTAACAAGTACATTCTGCACATTTTGAGCCCCATGCAGATCAAGTATGTAGGACAAATGGTTCTTGAGATATAGCTTATACAAGTAAATCACATTGGGGTATTACAAAATCAGTTGGTACCAGGTACAGGTGTTACCATTAAGGTCTTTGATGGAGCAGCTGTTGTGAATATCCTAACACCTGGTATAGCCAAGACTTTCCAAGAGTTTTCTTAGGGAGTTTTCTTGCCTTACATCATTAATCAGACTAATGATGTGAAATGATTTGATGTAGTGTGGGAGAGATTTCTTGGCTGCAGCCTCAAAAAAGGAACCAGTGTCTCGAGGCCCAGATATCTGAAGTAGGGTACTTCCAAATACTGTCACTTCCAGTAATTGGCAGACAATTTTGCGCTGGACAAAAACAAGGTAGAGTTATTCCAGTGTCTTGGCAGAGACGTGGCTTCTTTGGAGGTGGAAGGTGTTTTGTTTGTTTCAACTTCTAATATGAAGGTTGTATGCAAAAAACCAAGTGACATGACTGCTGCTGGCATTGATCCAACTGATCATAAAGATGATAGAAGGATTCTCTTGCATGTAGCTCATGGTTTTGCTTAAAGTCACAGGAAAGTTATGATAAGGACAGTTGATACTGATGTTGCTGTACTAGCTGTTGCATATTTAAAGAAGCTGGACATTGACCTGTGGCTGGCATTTGGAGTGGGAAAACATTTCACCTACATATCAGCAAACAGCTTGGCAGGTAACCTTGGTTCTGACAAGCGCAAAGCCACTCCTTTTTTCCATGCTTTCAGTGGCTCAGACACCACATCTTCATTTGCAGGCAGGGGCAAGAAGACAAGCATTTGATGCTTGGGAAGTTATTCTTGAAGTGACACCTGTGTTCATGAAACTTAGCTCCACACCTGAAGTTATAACAGCAGAGCATGAAGTGGTCCTGAACGGTACACTGTAACTAGAAGGAGCTGCATTTCCAGAAGAAAATGCAGGGTTGAATGCTGTATTGCTGAATGAAAAAGTAGAATGTCTAAAATAGGTCAAACATTGTAGGAGTTAAGCATGAAAGCTGAAATTGTTGAAAAAAATGGCTGAAATGTCCTGGAAAATCCTGGTATATTTTGAAAAGTTAAAGGACCAAAAGTCAAAGGTGAACATTGTAAAAGTAGAATGACCAAAATAGGTCAAAATTTGTAGACGGAGTTAAGCATGAAAGCTGGAATTGTTGAAAAAATGGATGTACTGTTGAAAATATGAAGATGATGCTAAAATGGTTAAAAGTGCTAGCATTGTAATCAGCATCATCAACTGACTCAAAAAAACACATTGTTTGAGAGTATCATATTGGTAAAAGCTACATGTTCTAAGTTGACAGAAAATCCACTTTTTTCAAAATTTCTATTAATTTTATCTCCATAGCAACCATTTTACGTGTGGGTCGCCTGGGGATGACGAACAAATCGACGTCAGTTTCAGACAAATCGGAAAACTTGAACCTTTGGACGTCCTTAGCAACAAAGTTTGTTTGCTAACCACGCCGACATTCCTTATATGTCCAGATCCAGTGAATTTCAATATGTTCAGTTCCAGCCATGGATGAAGTTTATTACAATATTTGCTTCAGATTTTTTCATAAAAAGGCCACCAACAATAGGTTGTGTCGACATCCCATAATGATTTCTAAACGTATTTTATAGTCCAAAGCCTTGTGATCATTTTAATGTTTGAACGGTGTCTCTGGCTACAAGTATGTTGAAGTTACATTGGTTGAAAGAAAAAAAAAGGTTTCAAATTTGAAAAACACAAAATGGCTGCCTAACAGTCTCCATCCCATAATGGCTTCAAACCCTGATGTCGCAGTGCAAGGCACTGATCATATGACAGAAAAAGTACAATCACCTCCTCTGGTAGGGGGCATCCTGTCAAATGCTGAGCTTCAAGATTATTTCTCTCAACTATACATGTGCTATCAATTTTAGCACACTCATTCAAGTACAATGGAGAGGCATATTGATCATCAGCTACCTAGCTGAATGACACAGCATTAGTTTGACATTTAACCACTAGCGTGGATGGTGTAACAACATGATACTCACTTCTCGTAACAGCCACCTAACTCATGTTGTGGGAATCAACACTTCCCATGAGCCTTAGCGGCCGTGGGCGGGGCTAAGGCCCGGGTCCTGAGCTTGTTCACAAGATGGCTGGAGCACATGTTTGAACTGCAGCTTCCAGCTATGAGGAGGAAAATAAAAAATACATCAAAACTAACTTAGATTTGCTCCCACTGTTTTTTCTAACATACATTGAGTGTTTGTGTGTGTGCTTTAAGCTGCTGTGATCATTTTAACGTTTAAATGGTGTCTCTAGCTAAAATTGTGTCGAAGCTGTTATGGTTGGAAGAAGAAAAGGTTCTTGAAAAGTTAAAGGAACAATGAATGAAAGCTGAATTTGCTGATGAAATGGCTGCACTGTCCTGGAAAATCCTGGAAAATCTTGAAAAGTTAAAGGATAAAAAGTCAAGCTTATGAGTAACCCCACCTGAAAGAAAATTCTTCCATGTAACGAAATATAATTGAGTTAGTCGAACTGAATTCTATCAAGAAAGGCAAGATAAAAATCCATGCAGAAAAAGTTGGAGGCCAGCATCAAACTCAGAACCTCAGTATGATAAACCCACTAACTAATCCACTGAGCTAACACTTTTGTGATGACAATATGCAGCCGGTATGAATTAATAAGGCCCGTCATGTATCATCTTATTGGGAGAAGCCGAGTTGAAACGATTTCATGCCGCAGTTAGTTTTTTACGTAGAAAAAACAAACGAAAGTTTTCACTTTTGAAAAGTCAAAGGATTTGAAGGACGAAAAGTGGTGGTAAAACATTTGTGGAGGTAAAAAAATTGTAAAAGGAGTTAAACAAGGCCCGAAATTGTTGAAAAAATGGCTGAATTAATGAAAATTTGAAGATTTGAAGGAAAGGAATGAGCTGAACTGTTTCATACAATGGTTAAAGTAAGTAAAAACCTGTAAAAGAAGTTAAGCACAAAGATTCTCTATGTATTTTAATGGAGCAAAAAATCCTGGAAAATCCTGGAATATCTTAAAAAGTTCAATGATTTGAATGACCAAAAGTAATAACTGTAATAAGTTGAAAGAGCTCAACATTTAAAAAGTAAAATGGCAGAAAAATTTTTTAAGGGTCCGAACCGGGTGTCGAACCGGGCACCTCGTGCACCATAACTTCCCAATGCATTTTAATAGGGCAAAAATTCCCGGAAAAACTGGAATATCTTAAAAAGCACAAGAATTAGAAGTACCAAAAGTCATAGCACCCATAAGCTGAAAGAGCTAAAAATTTTAAAAGTTGAATGGTTAAAATGGGTTAAAAATTGTAGAAGGAGTTAAGCGTCAAAAAACGGCGGAAGATGAGCGTAATAAATAAAGAGAAACAGGAAAACAGCATTCAACCAATGAATGCTTTACAGCATTCAACCAATGAATGCTTTACAGCATTCAACCAATGAATGCTTTACAGCATTCAACCAATAATGCACAGTTGTACCTGCCCACTGTTTCAGGTGGACAGGGCTTGTCAAGCCATTTTGCACACGGAAGGCAGTCTTGAATTCAGTGCAAAATCTACCAAGTCCTATACAATAAGGATGGACTGAAATCAGGGAAGGTTTCATCCCATAGTGGACCACTCTCCCTGAAGCTTCCAAAGTATGTCAAGAGCTAGTGCACTGTGGTCGCAAGAAAGCTTGTAGAGGCATGTGCAAGTGCAGCAGGGCAAATTTGAACTGCACTTCTCTATGTTATTGTGGTGGTGCATGTCACCAGCCAGAGGGCTAGCAAGGTCCATCTCGATTAATTCAATCTATTGATGCATGAGGTGCATTGAGGTTATTGTATGCTTTTTGCTTTATAACTTTGTTGAGGTTTT
Source organism: Oryzias sinensis (assembly GCA_037389245.1). Taxonomy (NCBI): domain Eukaryota; kingdom Metazoa; phylum Chordata; class Actinopteri; order Beloniformes; family Adrianichthyidae; genus Oryzias; species Oryzias sinensis. The sequence goes on along the minus strand of CM074493.1, from coordinate 5,952,278 downwards.
TGATTCTGCTCATATTGACCACTCAATGTGATTTGTATTAACATATACCATAAGTGTTTATAATGCTTTTTCATTTCCTTTCTCAACACAGCTTTTTCTGTCACTTAATTAAAATTAAAATGAAAATGGTATCTGACATTTCATTTTCAAGACGTTCTCTGGTAAATGTGTAGCATAATTCATTTAGAAATGTCTAATTTGACATTTAAAATGGATTAATAGAAAAGATTTTTAATTTTCAAAATGAAGCTGCATATTTTGACTCAAAATTAAAATGAAAAAGCAATACTTCAAAATTCTTTTTCATTTCCTTCCTCAACCCAGCTTTTTTTGTCACTTAATTATAATGATAAATAAAATGGTATTTGACATTTCATTTTAAAAAAGGTCCCTGGTAAATGTGTAGCATAATTCATTTAGAAATGTCTAATTTGACAATTAAAATGGATTAACAGAAATGATTTTTAATTTTCAAAATGTAGCTGCATCAAATGCCTCAAAATTCAAATGAAAAGGCAATATTTCAAAATGCTTTTTCATTTTATACTTAAAACCGCTTATTCTGTGTCATAATTAAAACGAAAACGCAAAGAGGGGATTGCATTTGCATTTTCAAATCCACCCTGGGAAACTTGTAGCAATATTCATTTAGGAAAAGCATTAGCAGAGGGGGGGGCGGGGCGATGACGTCACTGCTGTCTCCGTGTGTCCGGCCGCTGTCAGACACAGACACACGCACCAGGAGCAGACTGTGTTAGCGGCAGAGAAGATGGCTTTGTGATGGTTGTGAACTTCTGATGAGTTTCCACAGCTTCTCAGGACTACATAGCAGCATGTCCGCCTTCTGCGGTCCTCCTCCTGACGCACCGCGGACAAGCTTTTGTTCTTCGGACCGCCAGCTGCCTTCGCACAGCGGAGGCAGCTGGCTGAAGGCGGAAATGCTGCTACGATCTGAGAAACCATCATATGAATTTGTGTTTCCAGTGGTGTCCAGAACAAAAATAAAGACGGATGTAATTCCCACATATTTACACATTTATTTGCAGCTTCGCGGTGAATTTTCTGTTTGATGACAGCTGGAGCCCCATCAACAGATAACAGATTTCACCGTGCTAAACGTTGCTATTTGGACCAAAAACACTCACTCAGCGCGAAGCTGCAGGAGACTTATCTTCATACTGTGGTTTCATTACTGTCATGATTATATTTAAGGGGCTGCTCTGCTTGATCATATGTTTTTAAATCCGTGCGGTCAGACTACGCTGAAGAAGTTGGGTTGCGATTCACAGCTTCGGATTTGCGAGGGCACCAAAGGAACATTTCGCTGCATTTCTCGCATTAAGATCCATGAATCCAGGCTTGAGCAGTCCAGGTCCAGCGGACACAGACACACCAGGTCTCTCAGCGGCAGCGGCCGGACACACGGAGACAGCAGTAACGTCATCGCCCCGCCCCCCCTCTGCTAATGCTTTTAAGAAATGATTATTGCGACAAGTTTCCCAGGGTGGATGTGAAAATGCAAATGCAATCCCCTCTTTGCATTTTCGTTTTAATTATGACACAGAATAAGCAGTTTTAGGTATAAAATGAAAAAGTATTTTGAAATATTGCTTTTTCTTTTTAATTTTGAGTCAAAAAATGCAGCTTCATTTTGAAAATCAAAAAGCATTTCTATTAATCCATTTTAAATGTCAAATTAGACATTTCTAAATGAATTATGCTACATATTTACCAGAGAACATCTTGAAAATGAAATGTCAAATACCATTTTCATTTTAATTTTAATTAAGTGACAGAAAAAGCTGTGTTGAGGAAGGAAATGAAAAAGCATTTTGGTGGATTGCTTTTTCATTTTATTTTTGAGTCAAAAAATGCAGCTTCATTTTGAAAATTAAAAAGCATTTCTGGTTTTGACTTTGCTTTTTATTTATGCTACAGAATTGCTTCCATACAAAAAGAGCAGCATTATGCAGTTTTCTATCCAAGACATTGATTGTGTCGTTTTTTTAGGAACACTGGAGCTGTTATTGTACTGTGGCCCTGATATCTGATTGAGTTTCACATAGAACACAGTCGGATAATAGAAAATGTTTTCGTTGAGTATTAACTCAAGATTCAAGAATTTTGTAAGAACTGATCATCTGGAAATTTGTGAATCAAAGCGTGTGTATTTGTGAAATGGGTTGTGTGCATTTCTGATATTGAGACTGAATTAACCCGATAGTAGTTGTTTAAATCTGATTGCTCTCCGCCTATGTGTGTCAGTAGAGGAAGAACATAGGCTGCATTCCACACTTTGGGTGATTGTTTGTTTTAAAGCTCAAATTGAAAATGTGGGCAATGGGTTTGGCTATAAAATCTGCAGCAAACCTAAGAAGATGGGGATCCAAGTCATCTGGACCAGGAGGCATTTTGAGGGTTAATAGCTTTCAGGGATTTATTTATGTCTGCACAGGAGACAGGTTTACGTCTAATCGGGCTGCAGAAGTTAAAGATTAAGATGGAGAAAAAGCATTTCAATGAAAGGATGTGAGCTGAGATTCAATTCAATTCAATTTATTAGTTTTTCATGCAATGTCTTACTTTCTAACATCTTTTTTCACTAGTGGAGCTCCTCATCTGACTGTGCTGGCATCCTCCGGTTACATTAAGTACACATTTGATTGTTTAATATAGTAAAATATTTGAAAAACATGAAGGACTCACCCTTTGAAACTGGTCTGTTGACGTAAGACTTGGAGTTCTTTGGTAGCCAATGAGCTTCTGAATGTTGGGGATGTCCCGCCTCCCCTCCCTTCGACTGAAGTGTCACTGTTTTGACATGTCGACAGGTTTTAGAATCAAAACCGCAAAAAATAAAAGTGCAACTCAAAAAGACGATTTCAAAATAAAACTGCAACTCAAAACAGGATTTCAGAATGGCGAGAAAACAAATCGGCAACTGAGAAATATGATTGTGCTTTGGGTTATAGCTTTTAGTTCCGAATTACAGGTTTTGGTTCACAATTTATGCATTTAGATTCACAGATCTGGGGTTTTGATGCGTGGTTTTACGGTTTTGACACGCAATCCTTTAGACGCTGAATTGACACCATACACTCCCGCTCCATCGAAGGGAGGGGGAAACAGGGACACTGCATAAATCGCACTAACGAACAAATAGAGGCGTGGAGAACTGAATAATGATAATAATAATAATGGATTCGAGTTATCTGCGCTTCTTTTGGTGCTCAGAGCGCTTACAATGTGTCCATTATTCATTCACTCCTCATTCATTCTTGGTGATGGTAACTACTACTGTAGCTTCAGCTGCCCTGGGGAAGACTGGCAGAGGCGTAGCTGCCAGATTGCGCCTACGGCCCCTCTGACCATCACCGGGACATTCATACACATTCACACACCAGTGGAGCTGCACTGGAGGCAGGAAGGGTGAGGGAGGGGAGCGGGGATTGAACCGCCGACCCTTCGGTCATTGGACAACCTGCTCTACCACCTGAGCCATCATTCATAAATAATAAATTAATTAAAAATAAATGATCAAGAATAGAGGAGGAGAAGAGAAGAAGATGAGAATAGGAACTTATTCTATAGAAATAGGACGGTGAACAGGTGAGTTGATTAACTGAATCACCCTAGGAGAGTAACCGAGTAAAAAATTGTTAGAGTAGTCTGCCTGAAAGGCGCCCAAGATCGTTCATTTCAGTCAGACAACTCATGTGTGTCATTATATTCTGAGTTAGAGTCAGAATTCTGCTGATTACCCCCTCATCTTTACGGCAGGAGAGGGGTGCCAGTTAGCTCTTTTTACCAACTTCTGACATGAATGGAACATCCTTTGCTACTCATCCTATTCCTTCTGTCACTGACTGTGTAGATGTTATTTGCTAATACCCCAAGGTATTAGCAAATCAACACTACTTAAAAAATGGACTGCTTTTCCAAAGCATCTACATTCTCATTAAAGCTCAAACTTGTTTAGTGCCTTTCATTCCAACTAAAAACACAAAGCGCTTTAGATAAAAGCAAATAAAAAGCCATAAAATATGAAAATTAATTAAAAAAGGAAACACAGGACAATCACACACAGTTGGCACCCCTCCCTCACCAGATTCCTCCCTCCACCCACCCAGTTCCCCCCAAAAAGTCCTGAACAAAAATGTAAGAAATTAAGCTTAAAAAAGAAGTCTGGTTTGGTACAGCTGTGAGGAAACGGTATAATGGGGGATCCATTAGTTCCAAGGCCCAGCCCGACATCGAGAGCAGCTCAGGACCCCCTCCACGGCTATTAGACCACAGAGCGGGACCCCAGGCGGCCTAATGAGAACGGGCACCGCAGCAACAGCACCCCCTCCAGGCGAAGCCGGTAGTGTCCCAGAACAATGGATCCTCAAGAGGAAACACAAGAGTAAAAACAGCGTCAGAATATGAATAATAAAAAAAATACAATAAAACATAATGAAAATAAGATATAACAGTAATATTAATTAAAAAATAAAATAAATGAATACATTTTTAAAAAGACATTAAAATGAATTAAACATAACCTTAGATATCATGAATGTAATAATAAAAAAGGGTAGCATAAAAGAAAATATTTAGAATAATAGTATGAGTCCTTATATAAATTTAAAAATCTACGTAGGGAAAATAGATAAATCAATGAATAGATAATGTGTAAAAGAAGCAACAAAAGTCATTTAAAAGCCAAATTAAAAAGGTGGGTCTTGGGCCTCTTCTTAAAAACCTCTACAATCTCTGTGGCCCCGAATCTCTTCGTCAGGCTGTTCCACAGGCGAGGATCGTGATGGTGAAACGAGGCTTCACACGAAACATAAATGAACCCACTTACTGTCACAAGCACACCCTGGACCCTGTTTTAGCTCATGATATAGAGATTTGCCAGCTTAATGTCCTTCCTCATAACCACATAATTTCACATCTTTCTAATTACCTTCCAATTTACATTAGAACATGTTACTGCCCCAGTGAATAAAAAACAGCCTAGAAAAAACATTATCTGACTGTTGTGTGCCATACAGTACTCTAATTCCGTGTTTTTCAACCTTTTTCGAGCCAAGGCTCACTTTATCCTTGACAAAAATCCCTCGGCACACCAGCATCCAAAAATTTAAAAAAGTTGAAACTCCATAGTCTGTATTGCCCGTCAGCAATCTCACATGCATTTTTGTGACAACTGTGGAAGAAAAAGCGGGAAGTTGCAGCTGTTTTTTCAAAAAGTTGTGATAAAAGTTGAGTTACTTTTCAGTAATAATTTTCACCTACCCTAAATTATTTGAAATTTTACCCTGGTAGTTGTTTTTTCCTCCAGTTTATTAACATGCAATTTTATGTAACCTTACAAAAAAACAAATATATTCTTTCCAAATATTGGTTTATTTTTTAAAGATGTTTTTTAAATGTTCGTGCAAAAATTCTATGATCACAATATATTTGATAAAATGTACACAAAAAAACTAACGTTACATTTATGTTTTTTGTAGCTACACAAAAAGTAAACATGTTGAAGTTTTTCTTTTGTTTTAACAAAAATGTTTAATTGTTACATTGTTTTAATTTAGCTTAATTGTGCCTGTTGCCCACTTCACCTTAACCCTGTTTCTTAAATGTTGTTATGACTTCTACTTAAGGTTAACATTTCCTTTTTCAAAAGTGACTGAAGTCTGAAAGTGAATTTGTTCTCAATTCAGACATTATTAGAAAAGTGATTCAGTTGGAAAGATGACTTGGAGCAAACTCTGGGATGTTTGTATGTTAATAAACACAAACCTTGAAAGGAGAACTAAACTGTTGATCTCTGATTTCATCAAAAAGATTTAAAAGCTGTTTGATGTGTGTTCGTTGTGGTTTCAAGACGTTAACAGGAAAGACTCATTTTAAGCTGATACACAACCCTATGCACCATAAAGATGTAGTGATGCCAGACAGACTTGCTTCTCTGAGCTTCATTCTTTTGTTAAATTTTTCCAGGTTCTGCCACCGTATCCTGTGGAAAGCTACACCACTAAAGACGAACTTTAGCTAGTATTTTTGTTGGAACTGAGAGACTTTATGAGCAGAATCTGAACAAGGAAGTAAAGACTTTACCCACTTCTGATTGGTCAGACTGATGACGTATGATTAGGGGTCCAAGAACGACTGGCAGAGACAGTTGAAAGGGCGGGACTTTTCCGAAAACACAGCTGAAGCTGCGGCTAAATCGCGGTACCGTCATTCTTATCAAAGTGTCTCCAATAGAATCAAATAAACACAAGAAATAATGATTTTATGATCTTTCATATACATACTCAGTGTTTTATCAGGGCCTGTTTGGATGAACACACAGCTGAGATCCTGGTGATGGGAAATCTTTATAGATCAGTGAAAATGGATAATTTCCCACGGCGCACCTGACCACATCTCACGGCTAACTAGTGTGCCGTGGTACACTGGTTGAAAAACACTGCTCTAATTTATATGTGTCAATGACCATATAGAGAAACTTAATTGCTGCATCGGAGATATCAAGACCTGCATGACAATTAATTACATCCTCCTAAACCCAGAAAAAACTGAGGTCATTATGCTAGGTCCCAGGATGGTGTAAGAATGGATGGTGTAAGTATAGCCTCCAATTACGCAGTTACAAACCTAGGGGTTTTATTTGACCAGGATTTATCATTTAAGGCTCTCATATCACAGGCTTGTAAAACTGCATTTTTTTCACCTGCGCAATATAGCCAAGAAAAAGAAATATACTATCTAAAACTAATGCTGAAAAACTCATCCATGCATCTGGTACGTCCAGGCTAGATTAATGTGACTCTTTGCCAGCACCGTGCCTGGACCCTGCCTGTGTAGTGAGTATAGCAAAGCAGCAGACTGGTTAGAGCAGATGAGAAGGCTGGTGGCAGCCTGCATCTTGGAGTGCTTTTGTGCTACCGCTGTCTTTTAAAATTGAATTGAATTGAATTCTTTTGGCTCTTGAAGAAGCCTTTGATCTTTGGGGCACGGTTGGACATTTGTGATGACACCCCCCCTGGACTTAAGTTGACCCTTTGCAGGTCTGGAGTTCTGACTCTCTGTGTGCTTCACTGGGCTTCCAGTCCGCCAGGATGGCACGCCATCTCCTAGATCGCTGGAGAGGCAGGCTGGATGTGAGGGAGAAGAGGCTCCTGGCTGATTACTGCAGCAGGACCACTTCGCTCGTTTGTGATGAACTTTATCCTGAGGTGTGGTTGAGCCCTGATCTGGGTTGTCTCACTGGACAGCTGTTTCCTCTGAATAACAAAAAATCCCTAAATTTGTAAGTTTTCCAAGTTTAAAAAAATATTAATAAATTGTGTCAGATCAGATGTAGACGTTGACCATATCCCATCTTCCGAACAACCCTCTGTATGCCGTAATACCACCTTATTTTATTGTCCCCCTCTTACCGCCTTTTCTGCCTAAATTCTGAAGGGCATGAATGTTTTAAACTGAGTTTCACCAACAACTACTCATCTAGTAAACTAAAAACTCCTGCACATGTTCCCCACGTCATCAGTTTGGTTCAATATGGGGAAGACTTCAGACTTGACAACTATCCAGAAGGCCAACGGAGGAAATGTCTCAACTGGACCAAGGAGAAGAAGGACTGGACTGTTGGCCAGTGATCCAATGTCCTGTTTTCTGATGAAAGGAAAGTGTGCTTTTCTTCTGGGAATCAAGGTCCAAGAGTTTCGAGGAAGACTAGTGAGGAGCAGAACCCAAGCTACCGGAGGTCCAGAGTGAAAACTCCACAGACAGTTGGGATCTGGCCTGTAATATTAAAGTGTTAAAGTTAAAGTCCCTTTATCTGTCTCACCCCTTGGTGTGTAAAATTTGTTTTCCGCATTCGACCCATCTCCTGGGGGATGCTGCAGTGAGCAGCAGACACAGCCACGCTCAGGAACCATTTGGTGGTTTAACCCCCCAATCAAACCCCTTAGTAAGCAGAAATGACATTTTTATAGTCTTTGGTATAACTCGGCCTGGATTTGAACTCCCCACCTTCCAGTCACAGAGCGGACATTCCTCCACAAGGCCACCAAGCTGGTTGGTGAACTCTGTTTTCTTCAATCCAGAATCACTGCAACAGTCTATCACAGGGGTCACTAACTAGTAGATCACGGTCTGGACCCAGACACTGGATCATGTTCTTTCAATCTCCAGCCTTTGGAATACCACGGGAGCGTTGGTAAGTCCAAAGGGCATGACGAGGTACGAGGTGTATTGAAGGCCGTTTTCCACTCATCGCCTTCTAGGATCCAAACCAGGTGATAGGCATTATGGAGATCAAGCTTAGAAAAAATCTTAGCCTCCTGAACAGATTCAAAAACAGAATTAATGAGCGGGAGTGAATACTTGTCTTTGACGGTTATTTGGTTCAATTCACGATAGTCGACGCAGGGTCTTAAGGATTTGTCTTTCTTCTCCACGAAGAAAAACTCTGCACTGACCGAGATGATGAGGGACGGATGTGACCTGAGGAAAGAGCTTCCTGAATATAATTTTCCATGGCGGATTTTTCGGGACCAGACAGATTAAATAATTTACCCTTAGGGAGAGTTGCGCCACTAAGGAGTTCAATAGAACAGTCGAAGGGCCTGTGGGGAGGTGAAGCACTAGCTTTAGCCTTACAAAACACTGATTTTAAATCATGATAGCAAGGAGGTACTTTAAAAAGATCTATGTTTTCCCCAACATCGGGGACAGGAGTGATGGTGGAAGGAATAGCAGAATGTAAACAATTAGCCATTCAAAATATACTCCAATTGGAAATACGAAGAATGGACCAGTCGATGTGGGGGTTGTGGAGTTGAAGCCAGGAGAATCCCAGAATTAGAGGGGTCTGACAGGGTTGAGTGACAAAAAACCTGAGATATTCTCTTTGGTTACCGGAGGTGAGAACAAGAATGGGTTTAGTACGGTGCGTGATTCTTGAGAGTTGTTGGCCACCTAACCCGGCCGCATAAGCGTAAGGAGAAGATTAGAGAGAAGAAACAAGGCATGAACAAGATGCAGGAGGTGGCCAGACTATGCACCGTAGAGGAACAATGAACTGGCGATGAATACTGGCACTGGATCTCCTTAAGAGGCTGCAGGCTGATGAGGTGAGTGGAGACAGCTGGTCACGCCAGGAACAGAGCAGAGAGGGGAGGGGGAGGAGAGCTGCCAGAGGCACCATGACATTTTGGGTCAAAGTAAAGTGGAGTCTTTATGCTTAGAGACTCTTTTGAAGGGTAGTCATCTAAAAAACTGCACTCTAAAAAGAAAAAAAATTGATTCACAGATTTAAAGGAATCACTTCAATTGGTAAAACATGAATGAATTAAGTTTATTCAACATAGTTTTTTATTTATATAGAACTCAATGTAATACGTTGATCTAACTTAAGTTCTTTGTAACTTTTGTATATACAACTTAAATTAAAACATTTATCTAACTTAATATAATACATTTATAGTACTCGATGCAATATATTTCTTGCTTTGGTTCTTATTTATTTATTCTTTTCACAATGAATTTTTAAATTTAATATACATTAAAGTTTGAGCTGACTGGCCTTGAAATGTCTATTTCAAAGACATGAATAACCCAGCAATGTCTCGCATTACAAGGCAGAAGCTCACATGACACGAAATCTGTCTTTAATGGACATACAGTATCTTTCTGCTCAAGGGGGTTGGTCATCATCCTCTCCCACACTCTAAGTCATGGTGCAGAAAGAAATAAACATAACATTTATATTACTAGTTAAAACAGAGCAAAACAGCTAGACAACAAAACCCATGGACAAAAACTCACACTTGAACCCCGATCTGCCCAGACAGGCAAAGAAAATTGTATCCCACAATTCTTTACGTTGCCTTACGTTATGAGGTCTTGATGCACTGACAGCTTCACACCAAAGTTACACCAACTTAATTGAATTAAATTGATTAAAAGTAAAATAACTATGTCAGACAACTATGTGTTATTCTAAATAATTAATTTAGATCAATGTTAAAAAAGTTTATCTTTCCAACTACTGCCCAAATACTCTTTTTAGTGCAACTGCAAAGACTTGTTTTCAGGTGGAAAGGTCTTTAAGCTTTCATGTCTAGAAACACAATAAAGGTGTGGCCTCTTTTCTATCACTGTGTATCTGCCCGATGAGGAAAAAACTAAAGTCTGACTTGGCTGCCCATCTTCCATTCAGCCAATTGGAAAAAAAGTAGAGTAAAGTTTAGTGTCAGGTGGATCCAAACATGCAGCACATGGAGCAACACCAAAGGAATATCCTCTACTTGTAACCATGGCAGCTAAACGACAGTACATATCCTCCCTGTGTGTCAGCAATGGGCTCATTAAAACAAAAAAAAAGCAGGTTATTTCATCACTTAATGTCAGCAGGAAATGTCAGCTGAGAGCAGGACCTGCAGGAACAGCAGCACTCCACACTCAGCTCTCTAATTAGTTTTAATTGACTGCAACTGCACTCTTTAAACTGAAACAATCCCTTTAAATGGAGATAATACAAAATTAGTCAGTAAGCCCAAAAACCTTGGATTGGTATTGCGCCAATTAATCAAACGAGGTTTCTACAATCGTCCAGCCAGTCAAAACTTTATTTTGAAATTGCATTGACAGTGGAAATAACTGGACTGCTTAACCCTTGTGCTATCTTAGATGACCCCACCCTTACATTGACGTGTTATCCTTACCATGACAAAGGTGGATAAAGGTGGAAAATTTTCATGTAATCCATGGACACCAGTGAAGATCACAAATCATTGAAGAAAAAAGGTTCAGCGCACTGTCTAGTGGGTCTAGATGACCTAACTCCCAATGTTCAAGTGCGTATGGCACAAGGGATAATGCAATGTTTCACAAAATAAATCATCTGTCTCTTTGCTGCAGCTTCACCTAGGAAACGTATTTCCACATTAAGCGCCCCCCTGCAGATCTATGGACAACACGGTTTTTAATGTTAGAAATTTTTCAAGCTGTCAGGTTGTTGCTGTTTACATGACTGTGCAGCGGCTATCATCAATCAGGATCATTACTCTGTTGGCTGAAGCCATGTTGGTCATTTAAATAAGAGAATAGAGGCGGGATATGCTTATAGCCTGCCTTTTATTCGATCCTGATGTGTCCTGGGGATTTACTTTTGGAAAGATGAATGCACATCCCAGCATTACATAAAAAAAAAACAAATCAATGTTTGTTTTTCCATATTTCCTGTTGAGAGAAGCCAAATTCCTATTTTGCAATTCTCAAAAACTATGTGAGCATTTAAGGCATTTTATTTATTTATTTATTTTCTAAGCTTGTCCTGTCCAACAGCTGAGCAAACAGATGAAAGCTAAAGGCCTCTTGTGTTGGACATATTTTACTGTTACAACATGGGGTTATAAATCTTTTGACACACAACCTGTTTGTTTGGATAACCCACTTTTGTAATTTAGACTAAGCTTTATTCAAAATAATTATATTTGTAACAGTTTTTTTCTTGGACCGGACGGGAAAGAAAAGAAGGGAAGAAGAGAAATGGATGTTGGGGGGGGGGGGCATCATAAAGCAACAATGTTCTGGAAGTTTATAATCATTACTGTTAGGTTTATATGTACAGCCAGGACCATAAATATTTGGTCAGAGACAAATTATTTCTACTTTTATTTTTCTACTTTTATTTTTGTACAATTTTAAATAAAACAACTCAGATGCCATTGAATTGCAGACTTTCAGCTTTTATTCCATGGGTTGAACAAAAAGATTGCTTAAAAATGTGAACATTTTTTAAACAGTGAAATCTCATTTTCTGTGATCTGATTTCCGAGATCTAAGCAATGAAAACCTTCAGCAATGTAAAGATATATGTTGTTGAACCTGTTTTAAATTTCATTGTTTTTTGTTGAATTATAGTTGAAACTAGAAATTCCACGTCAAATATGCCTCCTTTGCCTCCCCAGTCCAAGAAACATGCGGTTAGATTAAATGACTCTAAATTTCTCCCACGTGTGTGTGTGAGTGGGCCTGGTTATTCATCTATGTGGCCCTGCAATGGACTGGTGACCCATCCAGGCTGAGTCCAGCTGAAGGAATATCTCTTCTCCCTCCAAGTCAAATGGGTTGACTTGCTCCAGGATAATTTTCAATGTCTGCTCAGTGTTGTAAAATTTAGGCATCTTTGTTTTCATGCTGCATTTACAAATGAAAGGTGGCTGATTGCATGCTGTTGAATTAGTCATTTTGAGCCACCCAGCCTTTTGGCTGTGCTCTGGATGTTGCAGGGGGTTGGAAAAATCCTGGACGTTCTAATGTTAAATACAAGCAAGACAACAAGACACAGGTGGAAGCAATCAGGACAGAAAGGAACCAAAGTAAAACTCCAAACCAAAGTACAACACAGGAACCTTTCAAAATAAAACAGGAAGTGAACTGATAACATGCCAGAACAAAAATAATCAAAACACAAAGGCAATGAAATAGAAACCGTAACAAGCCATTACTAATATTTGGTTGAAAAGCATTTGTTGGCAATGACAGCCTGAAGTCTTGAACTCATGGACATCACCAGATGCTGGGTTTTCTCCTTCTGAATGCTCTGCCAGGCCTTTATTGCAGTGGCTTTCAGTTGCTGTTTTTTGTGGGCCTTTCTGTCTGAAGTTTGGTCTTCAACAAGTGAAATGCATGCTCAACTGGGTTAAGATCAGGTGACTGACTTGGCCATTCCACTTCCACGCTCTAATAAACTCCTGAGTTGCTTTGGCTGTATGTTTTGGGTCGTTGTCCATCTGTATTATGAAACGCCGCCCAATCAGTTTGGCTGCATTCACCTGGATCTGCACAGACAGTCTGTCTCTGAACACCTCAGAATTCATTGGGCTGCTTCTGTCCTGTGTCAAGACATCAATAAACACTAGTGTCCCAGTGCCACTAGCAGCCATGCAGGCCCAGACCATCACACTGCCTCCACAGTGTTTTACAGATGATGCAGTGTGCTTTGGATCATGAGCTTCTCCACGCCTTCTCCATACTTTTCTCTTGCCATCATTCAGGTACAGGTTGATTTTGGTTTCATCTGTCTAAAGAATGTTTTTCCAGAAATGTGCTGGCTTTTTTAGATGCTTTTAGCAAAATCCAATCTAGCCTTCCTATTCTTGAGGCTTCTGAGTGGCTTGCATCTTGCAGTGTACCCTCTGTATCTACTTTCATGCAGTCTTCTTTTTATGGTAGATTTGAATATTGATACTTCTACCTCCTGGAGAGTGTTGTTCACTTGGTTGGCTGTTGTGAACAGGTTCCTCTTCACCATGGAAATGATTCTGCCATCATCCACCACTGTTATCTTCCGTGGACATCCAGGTCTTTTTGCGTAGCTGAGTTCACCAGTGCTTTATTTTTCTCTCAGGATGTACCACACTGTTGATTTGGCCACTCCTAATACTGTAACAATTTCTAGAATGTTTTTTTCTGTTTTCTCAACTTAATGATGGCTCCTTTCACCTGCATAGAGAGCTCCTTTGACCGCATGTTGTCTGTTCACAGCAAAATCTTCAAAATGCAAGCACGAGTCCTCTAATCAACTCAATTGTCCAATTGCTAACAGGCCTATGAAATGAAGGGATTGTGTTTAAAAAATGCTTTAGCTTTTCACATTTTTATGTAATCTTTTTGTTCAACCCATGGAATAAAAGCTGAAAGTCTGCACTTCAATGGCATCTGAGTTGTTTTATTTAAAATTCACTGTGGTAATGTAACTAAAGAAACTAAATTAGAAAAAATGTGTCTCTGTCCAAATATTTATGATCCTGACTGTATAATAGATCTAAAAGGGGTGGGGCCCGTCCACACACACACACACACTCAAATGTTGCAAACATACCCGTTGGCTCCAATAATGTTCACATACAAACAAGTAAACATGGACATAATACAACTAATGTTCCCACACCCATACTTATGCATTCAGACAAACACATGTGAAACATTTCATTCAGTCACGGCAACTATTTATGCAAAAGTGAGATAGGATAAAGACATTTTATCATTTTATGGATTTTTGAGCTCACTGCTTTTTAAAAATCTATATGCATTTATGTGAAACTCAGTACAAGGATCAAGCATTAAGCATTAACAAAAGTGACTGCACTTGAAGGGAGCCTTGTAACAGAGCTGGAGTGGGTGCAGGACATAAAGCTCACACTGTGTCAGTGTCTGCTATTTTTTTGTGTGTAGTGGGGGTGTTACCAGTTCATTGGATGCGGACTAACAGGCATTTATGCCTGCAGACCCTTACAAAGAGACAGTGGTCCTATAACCAGAGTGTTTGCAAACCTCACCAGTTCAGAGAGCAACAGGGACCTTTATATAACAGCTGGTAGCAGAGTGGGAGTGAAAAAAAGGAGATTAACAAAACAATTATGGTTGCACGGTGGAGTAGTGGTTAACACTCTCACCTCACAGCGACAAGGCCTTGGTTTGTATCCCAGCTGAGTCCTTTCTGTGTGGAGTTTTCATGTTCTCCCTGTGCATGGATATATTTTCTCCAAAAACGGGGCGCACCGGGTTATAGGGCGCGGTAAGTGACAACAGGGTTAAAGATCGATTCAAATGACTGGTTAGGTAAAATAATGATGGCTGGGGCTTAATTTCTTTTTGTCTACTCTCAGCTCCTTTTCAAATATAGGGCATGAACTGAAATCAAAAAGTGAAATCATTTGACTTGTTTATTCTTGCCAAAACTGCTGAAAATGTCTAAAAAGCAAGAATATCCATCTTTTTCTAAACAAGTTATTACTTGCAGACATGAAGCCAGGAGACTCTGTCACTCTTATTTACAGCATAAATCAAAGATTACCTAGCTGCCAAAATCAAAATCCCTATACCATGTTGTCTGTCACTAGCTGATATTTACAGTTTCTACAAGGCTTGGCTCCCACTCTGCCCACCCATGTGTGTCTTTGGACAATTGTATACTATAGCCCTAACTATAGCCCTGCTGCCATCGCTGTATGTACTGTATGCATGAAGTTTGATTAGAAATTAGAGCACCTTAACAATTTAAAAAAGCACTAAAGAACTTGCCATTAGCCATTTGTGATGCCAAAGTCAGCTCACTGATGTATCATCTACGGTGGCCGAGAGGTGCAAGACACTCTTACATTTAAGATACAGCAACAGCAAATCCCAGTACAAATGAACAAATCACGAAACACAACGGCAAATCATGAAACAAAACAGCAAATCAATTGTGTATGATATTTTAAATGTTATCAATTACCGTACTGTTTTCTTTATGTGGACATTTTAAATACATGAAACAGTCCTGAAGCATTCTTGCTAGAGTTGTCTTAACGGAGAGGGAATACCCTTAATACCGGAAAAGCAAAAACTTTACCTTGTTAAACGTAATTTTTATTGTAGTAATACAATTGAAGAAATGCTTTTGGACTGTCTCGTGTATAGATGTTGAGTATGTAAATGTAAAAAATAATACACAATTAGTTTTATATTACGTCACTTCCGGGATTCAGGCCGTTCCGTTTCAGTTAGACGCCGTTTCTTCGCTTTCCTTTTTGTGTTTCTGGATTTGTTCATTTGTATCAAGATTGTTTTTGTAATTCAGTATTTGTTAGTTTTCACCCAAAATTGCCTTTATGTTTCAGGACTCTGTCATTTGTTCCATGGTTTGCTGTTGTGTTTCAGTATTAACTGTTGTGTTTCATGATTTGCTGTTGTGTTTCGTGATTTGCAGTTGTGTTTCAGTTTTTGCTGTTGTGTTGCATGATTTGCAATTGTGTTTCAGTTTTTGCTGTTGTAAATGGCGTATACTTATATAGCGCTTTCTACCTTCTTATGAAGGCCCAAAGCGCTTTACAGTCACAGTCCCATTCACCCAGTCACACACACATTCACACACTGGCGGCGGCTCCGCTGCCGAACACTGGCACCAACCTCCCACCAGAGGTAAGGTGGGGTTCAGTGTCTTGCCCAAGGACACTTCGACACATGGACGTGCAAGGCGGGAATTGAACCCGCAATCTTACAATCATGGGTCGACCGCCCTACCGCTGCACCACGGCCGCTCCATCACGATTTGCTGTTGTGTTTCAGTATTTGCTGTTGTGTTTCATGATTTGCTGTTGTGTTTCATGATTTGCTGTTGTGGTTCGTGATTTGTTCATTTGTACTGGGATTTGCTGTATGTTAAATGTAGGCGTCTCTTGCACCTCTCGGCCACCGTAATCATCAGTCCCCAGTGAATAACTGGGGACAGAGAGAAAATACAGGAAAAAAGAGCTTGCTATTAAAAGCACCATACCAGACATTTAATTACTTTGTGTAATAATTTATTTGAATTATAAATATAATTTTATAGCTGAAAGAGATTCTTTAAGGAAGTGTTTATTTCTGTTCTGAATTGCTGTAACCCTTGTGCTATCCTAGGCACTAACATTGGGTGTGGCGTCATCAGGACCCCACTAGACAGTGCGCTGAACCTTTTTTTTCCAATGATTTGTGTCCATGGATTACATGAAATCCTCTCCACCTTTATCCACCTTTGTCATGTTAAGGATAACAACTCAATGGCTTTCTTTTACAGTACTGTATTTACAGTGTACTTAAGTGGTATTTTCATGGTACTTATTGTGTAACTACTGGTTACTTACAGGGTATTTACATGGTACCTTTTATGGGACTTACTGGGTACTTACATGGTACTTTTTTTGTATCTAATCGGTACTTACATGGTACTTACTGTGTATTTATGTGGTACTATTTGGTTCATACCTATGTGGTACATACTGGTTATTTATAATATACTTACTGGATATTTACATGTTGTGCAAAGGTGTCTTTTGTGGTACTTACCACATGTAAGAACAAGGTAAGTACAAATAAAGTACCTTGACCTTTAGGTCTGCACTCGTATGTTTCATGGTATTTACCATGAATTTACCACAGAAACTACCCCTTAAGTACAATGAAACTGGACTGTAAAGGAAAGTCAGCCCTATTTCCATTCAACTACATGGTATTTTCATTACTAAATACTAGGTATGTTCACTTGAATATTACTTGGTACTTACCACTTAAGTGCAATAAAACTGGACTGTAAAAGAAGGTCAGCCCTATTTCCACTTTGTATTTCATTAAAGTCGCTATGCTTTTTATGTTCATTTAAGCTTGTATTGTGATTTTTCTTGCAGTTACAACCATGAAGAAGTCCTGCACCATTACCAAACCCTACTGAAGGAATTTCGACGGACAAAAAGCACGACGCTCACATGTCGCCAGTGTAATAGAGACAAAAATACAATAGATTTGATTGCAACTATGGCAGAAATGACGTTGGCTGGAAAAGGTGATGATCTGGGTCCATTTCCTGTTTTCACGGTGGGTGACAAACTCACGAGTTATGCAAAGGAGAGCAAATCATTCCTGGAACAACACAAAACTCTGGCAGAAAAGATAAATAATGTGAAAAAAATCTGTTATTTAGAATGCTCCTTTTTACTCTTTAGTTGAGAACTTAAAACAAATGTCATTGTGATGATACTTTGTATGCTGCAGAAGAGTATCATATTAAAGATTGTTGTCTTCACTGCTGTCTTCTTTCTCTTTAAATTGCTATGTTACAAGAAGTAATCAGGCCAGAATATGTTTTTACAATGCAGTTACTTCACGTTTACCCACAATTTTCCATTCTATCCTTTAGTAAGGTCAGAAGACCAAGAGTGTTTGTACACTGTACGGGAAGGTAATACGTGAACATACCCAGGATTTACTACTGAAAGTACCATGTAGTTGAGTGGAAATAGGGCTTACTTTCTTTCACAGTTCAGTTTCATTGTACTAAAGGGGTCGTTTCTGTGGTAAATTCATGGTAAACACCATGAAACATACGAGTGCAGACCTAAAGGTCAAGGTACTTTATTTCTACTTACCTTGTTCTTACATGTGGTAAGTACCACAAAAGTCTCCTTTGCACAATATCTAAATACCCGGTAAGTATATTATAAATACCCAGGATGTACCACATAGGTATGAACCAAATAGTACAAAATAAATACACAGTAAGTAACATGTAAGTACCCAGTAAGTCCCAAAAAAAGTACCATTTAAACACACTGTAAGCACCCAGTCAGTCCTTGTCTATCGCTACCTGACAAATTTAGTGGGAGGTCCAAGCACTGCTGTGCGTTCCTCATGCAATGTGAACTGTGTCTCTGGCATGAGACCCGTCTCTATCCTACTGAGGAAACCAAGGTGTCACTCCTGTGCTCACTTCTCACCGGCAAGGCACTTGATTGGTTGTAGACCAATCCATTCATACACCGCGTTCACCCAGCAGCTCCGAGAATTCTTCCAACACACGGCTGACAGCAAGGATCTGGGTGATCATTTGCTGGAAATAACCCAGTGAAAGGACACTGTTGCAGTACATTCTCTGAGGTTCCTAACCCTGGCGGCACAAACTGACTGCACTTCAGACACCTTCAGGAGGGCTTTTCATTCTCTTAAGAGATGCAGGCATGTTGTGACAGGGGCCTGGATATGGAATCACTCCTTGAATCAGCCATATGATTGGATCACCTGATGCGTTCCCGGCACCCACACGCCACTCCTCTAGTTCCTCCTCAATACATTCAACAACACTCCAGCCCTCCCAAACTGCAGACCTCGAACGATGCACATGGGTTCCACTCTTCTGTCCCCTGCGGAATGGGGGAGATATCAGCATGAAAAGTTGTTTCTACTGCGGACAGCCGAGCCACCGGCAAGCAGCCGGCCCCATCCAACTGCCTGACACTTTAATAAAGTCATTTTCAGGCTTTAGCTATAGACTTCAATAAAAAGAGCAGATGCCCAGTTTAAATAAACATCAGCCAATTCCAGACTTGAGTTTGACATTAATGCACGTGTTTATCATGAAAAAAATTACAACTAGGTTACACAATTAGCTACTCTGACACTGAAACCGCTGAAGTGTGAGTTCACAGTAGATGTATGCACACAGTACATTTTGTACTCCCCGGCACACTCTGATGCTGCCATCCCTCACTGGGTTGACAGTCTGATTGGAAATCCATGCAGCCGAAGTCTCTTCCCCTGAGGCTGCATGCTCATTGATTAGCTGACAGAGAGAAAGGAGGGATGAAGGGAGGGTGAAATAGGCTGAGAGATAGTCAGAAAGAGAGAGGAATGACAACTCAAAGCAGAAAGAAAAATGAAAATAGAAAGTTCAAGAGCTGAGCCCTCACATCAGCAGATTTTTCTGACCTACTCTGAGTCCAGCTCCCATAGCTTCAGTTCTAGTATAAATGACCAGTTTGTTAATGATGCCTTACAAGCCCTCAGGAGTACACTCGATGTTGTTGCCCCCTAAAACTTAAGTTTGTTAGACAAAACCGAGTAGCACCGTGGTTTAATGCTGAAACACGTTCTCTTAAACTAGTAACCCGTGAGTTAGAAAGAAAACAACGTTGATCTGGTCCAGAGCAGTCTCTGAATACCTGGAAACATAGCCTCTTAAATTAAATTTTAAAAAAAGCTCAATGTAGAGCCAGATTAACCTACAGTCAGAGCTCAGTAGAACCACATTTTCCTGTTACTCTCAGCTCTTTTTTTTAATGTATGATTTATTTATAAATTTTTCAAAATAAGAAAACACAAACAAACAAACAAACAATTCAAAACCACAATTACAAATAAAATAAAATAAAATAAAACAAAATAAAATAAAAAAATAAAAAAATAAAGTACACAAATGAATAAACAAAATCTTACAAACAATAAAACAATATACTGTGCTACCAATCTGGACACAGCAGAGACACTGCACAACTCACAACTATTAATGTACCCGAAAGTTCACTGGGTCGTTTCCAAGGTCAAGGACATCACATGCTCCAAGAAAGGTGACCAAATTTCAGAGAATCTACATGTAGTACCATTTAAACAATGTCTGATTTTTTCCAGCTTAATAAAAGAAAGAGAGTCTTTTATCCACTTTGAGTGAGTGGGTGGGCGAAGGTCTTTCCAGTGCATCAAGATAGTCCGACGGGCAAGTAATGTCAGAAAGGCAATAAGGTCCTCTAACCAAGGAGGGAGAGAGTGATTGTCCGGAAGTATACCAAAAAGGGCTGTCATTGGGGAACGGTGTACTTTGACGTTACAGACAGAGGATAAAGAATCAAATACATAGTCCCAGAAGTCAGAAAGCGACGGGCATGTCAAAAACATATGAGTAAGATTTGCAGGGCCTAGATTACATTTTACACAGTTAGGATCAGTGCCTGGAAAAACTCTGGCAAGTCTGCTTCTAAACCAATGAGCTCTATGAACCACCTTACATTGAATGATACAGTGCCGGGCGCATATTGATGAGGAGTGAATTCGCCCTAGCACAGATCTCCACTGATCATCATTTATGTCTACATGAAGCTCTTCTGACCAAGTCGCACGTAGATGGTCAGATGACGAAGCAAGGGTGGATAGTAAAAGGTTATAAATTTTTGATATTGTACCCTTCAGAGAGGGGTTGATCCCCATGAGAGTGTCAATCATAGTGGCTGTTGGGGTACTGGAAGGGTCAGGGAAATGACGACAGATAAAATGACGAGCCTGCAGATACCTAAAGAAATGAGTGTTGGGCAGATTAAAGTTTTTAGCTAATAACTCAAACGGAGCTAAAGTTCCATCTATGTAAAAGTCTTTTACTGAAACTAAGCCACGACTTCTCCACAGGGCAAAAGTCTTATCTGTAGATGATGGAGGAAACAAAGGGTTAAGATGGAATGGGGACATAAGAGAGATTTTTTGAATTCCAAGGTGCTGTTTAAGTTGAGTCCATATCTTTAAACAATGCTTAACTATGATGTTATCTGTATAAGATGTAAGAGAAAATTTAACAGGCAGACACAGAAGAGAGAATAAAGTAGCAGAGGCAAAAGTACAAGATGATTCCTCTATTAGTGACCAGACTGGCTTAACAATGTGACTATGACACCAAAATAATATTGTTCGGATATTGGCAGCCCAATAATAAAATAAAAAGTTTGGTAAGGAGAGGCCACCATTATCTTTGCTTTTCTGTAATATGGTTTTTCTCATCCTTGGAGGCTTTTTTCCCCATAGAAATTGGGCAATAGAGTTGTCAAGGGACCTGAAAAATTGATTTGGGATAAATACTGGTAGGCATTGAAAAAAATAAAGAAGTTTAGGCAGCACATTCATTTTAATGCAGCTTATTCTGCCTGCAAGGGATAATGGCAGCATAGACCAGCGCTGTAAGTCACAATTAATTTGATCCAGTAATGGGATAAAGTTGGTTTTGAAAAGATCAGAAAATTCCTTAGTCACTTGAACGCCTAGATACCTAATGACAGATGGAGAGATTTTAAAAGGTAAGTCTGAGGGGGAGTAGGCCATGGCCTCCGGATTGATGGGAAAAAAGTTCACTTTTATTTAGGTTTAATTTGTAACCAGAGATCTGACCAAACTCCCGCAGCAGAGCTAAAACTGATGGCATGGAGACAGTTGGATCTGAAATAAATAATAAAAGGTCATCTGCATATAAGGCTACTTTATGATTTACACCGCCCCTCAAGATACCACACATAGAGCTAGTTCTAATGGCCGCCGCAAGTGGTTCAATGGCTAGCGCAAATAAAAGAGGGGAAAGAGGACAGCCCTGTCTAGTTCCACGGCCCAAGGGGAAGTATTACTGTTACTCTCAGCTCTGTTGATTTTCTTACATTTTTTGATAGAAAAATCTCAAATATTAGACATAAGTTAAATCAAGTTATTCCTACTATCAGCCCAGAGCAGCCTGAAGCGGTAGAAGTGAAAGCTTGCTGAGCTGAGCAGTAGAAGTGTAACATTAGACTGCTTCACTGCTGTGGATCAAGCGGAAATAACATCAGCTATTTCATCCACCAAAACCTCAACTTGTCTCTTAGACCCAATTCCCAATAAGCTTTTTAAAGAAACCTTCTGTTAGGTTGGGGGGGCTGGTGAGCGTGAAAGACCCAAAATGCAGAGACGGAGGCACACGGTTCCAGGGCAAGGGGTTTATTTAACAAATGGCGCTGCAGAGCAGGGTAACAAAACAAAACTCACTGTGGGCAAAACTTGAAAACATGGCAGAAGACAGACATGGACATGACAGCCAGGGAAGAGACGTTAATAGACCAGTACAAGAGGAAGGCAGAGATAAGACTTGAATGCAAACAGCACTGACAAGACACAGGTGAACAAGATCAGGAGAGATTGGGACTAAGGAAGTAAAAATCAAAAGCATGACAAAACAGGAAACCTTTCAAAATAAAACAGGAAACAGAACTCAAACATGACAGAACAAGGTAGAAAGGAAAAGGCAATACAAAGAAATCCAAACCATGACACCTTCCCCCTAATTAATGAATCCATACTTACGATAATAAATATCTCTCTGGAAACAGGTTATGTGCCACAGTCTTTTAAATATACAGTTGTTAAACCTCTTCTGAAAAAAGCCCAATTTAGATCCTAGCAACCTGGCCAACTATAGACCAATATCAAACCTTCCCTGTATTTAAAAAATCCTAAAAAGAGTTGTAGTTAAGCAGCTTTACCACTACCTACAGGACAACAGCCACTTTGAAGATTTTCAGTCAGGGTTTAGACCTCACCACAGCACTGCAACTGCTCTAATTAGAGTCTCTAATGACTTATTATTGGTGTCAGAAAAGGGACTACTCTCTGCTCTGGTCCTGTTAGATCTCAGTGCAGCCTTTGACACTATTGACCACAGTATTTTACTCCAACGATTAGAGCATGACATAGGGATCAGAGGATCTGCCATTTGTTTATAACACAATTACCAGTGTGAAGCCCATTGAGATGACTATTGTTGTAGATATTGGACTATATAAATAAAATTGAATTGAAGTGAATCTCTTCTTTACCACTATCCAGGTTTACAGATCAACTTCATGGCGTATGGTAAAGGGCGTATACTTATATAGCACTTTTTTACCTTACTCAAAGGCCCACAGCGCTTTACAGTCACAGTCCCATTCACCCATGCATACACACATTCACACAGCCGCCATATCAATCAAAGAGGTGTTTGCATACTTTTAAAGATCAGCCATCTGGTAATACTGCACCCTCACTTGCTCAGGGATCCAGCGGAGCAGAGGTTTTGATTGGCTGGTTACTAATCCTCTTATAGGTGTTTCATAAAAGCACATGTAAAACAACTTCCACTCACACGCAGTGAAACATGTAAAACTGCAGCTCCAAACAAATGCTTTCTGCTTATGTGTAGGGGGAAAAACAAGGACTCGCATAATTATTTTGAGGTCCGGGGCTAACAGAAGACAGTGTCCCTTTGAATTTTTGTTTTCACATGTTTTTTTGCCTTCATTTATCTAAAACCTGCTGTGGCTCAGTCCCTTTTAGTACATTTTTTTTGTTTACCAAACTGTCCACAAATAAAAGCACACATAATTTGATATCATTATAGGCCTATAGGGTTGTTAAGATGACTTTATTTTCATAAATTAACCAGCAATTTACCTTTGATATTTATTACTGTTGTCATGGGTGCCTCTGTCAGTTCTGCTCCCCCTCCCCTCTCTCATCGCACCCGAAGATTGGAACCAGCTGTGGACACTCAGCTAAACACCTCACTGCCTTCATAAGGAGATCCAGCCCAGCATTCTTCGCCAGTTCATTACCTACCTCGGTGCTTGTTTGACCTTCATGTTGTTCTGGCTAAGTTCACGTTCTGGCTTGTACTTACCTTGCCTGTTGATGCGCTTCCAGGTTTTGCATCCATGAGTGTCCACCTGGGAGATCTTTGTCACGATCCGCTCAAACCTACCTTGCCTCACGCCACGCCTCGCTCCTCCTCTCGCCTCGGTTCCCAAGACCTCCATGGGCTGCTGCCAACCTCGCCCATTGATCCGCTCCATTCCTGTCTCACCTCGCCTTCCAAGACATCAGGCAGTCTGCTGTGCTCCCCGCCTCAAGTCTCGCTCCGCTCCAGCCTCGCCTCATTCTCAGCCGAACACTTAAGACTCCACGATCGGCTGCTACGTTGCCTCAACTCCAGAGCTCCAAGCTAGTACTCAAGAACAGCGAGAACTGTTAGTTACCTGCCTGGAAAATTAAAGACTCTTTGTTTCTCGGTACTCGCCTGAGTTTTCTTCCGGGTTTTCAGCATCTGGGTCTGCCACGTCATGCATATCATGACAACTGTACTTGTACTACTACAATAATACTGACTAAATAAAGTATCTGGGAGTTATTTGGGTATTTTTATTTTTGATGACAGTTGATGATAACTTTAAAGAAAAGACCTCCAGTGTTCAATGCTCTGCAGGTTAGTTACATTACTATTTACTGTTCATAACTTCAGATACCAAAAAATATATACATAGGGTCTTGCGAAAGTATTCGGCTCCCTTGAACTATTCAGGCTGCAAACATAAAGATATAAAACTGTAATTTTTTGTAAAGAATCAACAACAAGTGGGACAATATCTTGAAGTGGAACACATAAAAAACGGAAAAACTGGGCGTGCAAAATTATTTAGCCCCCTAAATTAATACCTTGTAGCGCCGCCACCTTTGGCTGTGATTACAGCTGTAAGTGGCTTGGAGTATGTCTCTATAAGTTTTGCACATCGAGACACTGAAATTTCTGCCCATTCCTCCTTGCAAAACAGCTCAAGCTCATTGAGGTTGGATGGAGAGCGTTTGTTAATGGCAGTTTTCAGTTCTTTCCACAGATTCGATTGGATTCAGGTCTGGACTTTGACTAGGCCATTCTAACACCTGGATATGTTTATTTGTAAACCATTTGATTGTAGATTTTACTTTATGTTTTGGATCATTGTCTTGTTGGAAGACATCTATGTCTCAGTCTCAGGTCTTTTGCAGAATCCATCAAGTTTTCTTCCAGAATGGTCCTGTCTTTGGCTCCATCCAGCTTCCCATCAATTCTAACCATCCTCCCTGTCCCTGCTGAAGAAAAGCAGGCTCAAACCATGATGCTGCCTACACCCTGTTTGACAGTGGGGATAGTGTGTTCAGGGTGATGAGCTGTGTTGCTTTTATGCCAAACATAATGTTTTAAATTGCTGCCAAAATTTTCGATTTTAGTTTCATCTGACCAGAGCACTTTCTTCTACCCGTTTGGCGTGTCTCCCAGGTGGCTTGTGGCAAACTTTAAACGACACTTTTTATATATATCTTTTAAGAAATGGCTTTCTTCTTGCCACTCTTCCATAAAGGCCTGAATTGTGCAGAATATGACTGTTGTCCTATGGACAAACTCTTCCACCTCAGCTGTAGATATTTGCAGTTCATCCAGTGATCATGGGCCTCTTGGCTGCATCTCTTGATCAGTCTTCTCCTTGTTTGAGCTGATAGTTTAGACGGACGGCCGGATCTTTGTAGATTTGCTGTGGTCTTATACTCCTTCCATTTTAATGTTATCACTTGCACAGTGTTCCTTGCCAGGAGCTTTACATCCCATTGGATGTTTAAAGCCTGGGAAATTTTTTTGTATCAAAGTCCAGCTTGTAACTTCTCCACAACAGTATCTCAGACCTGCCTGGTGTGTTCCTTCTTCTTTATGATGATCTATGCGCATTAAACGGAACTCTGAGACTATCACAGAGCAGGTGCATTTATACGGAGACTTGATTACATACAGGTGGATTCTATTTATCATCATTAGTCATTTAGGTCAATATCAGTCAGAGATCCTCACTGAACATCTGGAGAGAGTTTTCTGGACTGAAGACAAAGGGGCTGAATAATTTGCACGCCCAACATTCCAGTTTTTTTTTTATTGTTAAACAAGTTTAAAATATCCAATAAATTTCATTCCACTTTATGATTGTGTCCCACTTGTTATAAAAAAAATTACAGTTTTATATTTTATATTTGCAGCCTGAAATGTGCCAAAGGTTGAAAAGTTCAAGGGGGCCGATAACTTTCGCAAGGCACTGTATTTCATTTTTGACAAACCACTTTACTTCTGCCAGAGTGTAGTTGCAGCGTTCAGTAAAAGGACGGATTATAAATTATTCATAGAAGTGTAATTGGGCAATCAATTAATACACCGTTTCAATATATGAAATGACTGGAAAGAATAATGGATAGAGGGATAGAGACAGTGATGAAAAATGCAGCATAAGTTAACACTGTCATATTACAATGAGAATTTCTTGGTTCAAATCCTTTCTGTGTGGAGTTTGCACAATCTGCTCGTGCTTGTGTGGGTTTTCTCCGGCTTCCCCCCACAGTCCAAAAGCAGGCTTCATAGGTGGGAATGTACTTGTGTGTCTCTGTGTGGCTCTGAAGAACAATCCAGGGTAAACCCCACCTTCACCCAAAAGGAGGTAGGATGGGCTCCAGCAACCCGTGAGCCTAAACAGGAGAGGGGGGATTAGAAAATGGATAGATGGATAGAAAACTCCTTATGCAGAATTTATGACCATAAACCGAGAAATGTATAATAAGTTAATTGTCACGTGACGTGCTGTTATATTAATACTTTTTTAAAGAAAAACAGGATTAAACAGTTTTTATAACATGGTCAGAAGTGTTAAGACTCTGTATTCCAACGTTTAATGTAACATGTAAGCATTGAACTCGCTACAGATGAATATTTTATGGTTCAATGAACCTCTAAAAAGAGAAAAACATCTACATGAATGCTGAGTGAAAATGATTGCAGTTATTCATGACAAAATAACAAGTTTTTGCCAGCTTCTAGGACCCACACTCCCACCTACAGAAGGTGACAGAGAAACCAGGAGAGCTATAGCTGTTTGGTATTCCAGGATGAAGAGAAAATGTAAATGTCAAGGGTTAATGAGATTTCAAAAAGCTAAGGAAGACTTGAAAGAAACGTAGTGTCACCAAGTAGAGGTACAGATTGCCTCTGATGTATCTCAGCCATCATATCTGAGCTCTAATTATTCTCTGTGGATGAAGGAAAAAGACTAAAGGGAGATCAGTGGAGCTGCAGGAGGAGGAGGAAGAAGAAGCAGACGAGGGTGGGAAGGAAGACAAGGCTGTGAAACTGCCTGACGAAAGATACAAGTGCTTTTTTCTTCCCATTCTGGTTTAAAACTTTTAAATCTCTGCTGGTAAATGAAAGTTTAAATTTCAATGTTAACCTTCAGGCTTTATATCCCACCTCCCTGACTTATGAAGAGGAGAATTTGAGAAGAAAGACCAAATGAATGTTTCTGCAACTTCATGCAGAGAGAAATGAGATGAAATTAAACCTTAAATCAAAACGTTACAGCAATAAATGCAGTTTGGCGGAAATGTTTTTCGCTCAGCAGCGGTGAAAAGGAACATTTCCTTCATGAAGAGGAAATTGTGCACGTTTTCCTGAGCTGCTGTTTGGATGTTAACTGTCTCCCACCCTCAAAGATCCTTTGCTTGAGGTTGCTCCCAAGGTCTTCAATACGGTTGAGGTCGGGGGAGGATGGTGGCCACACTAGGCCTGCACAATATACCGCAAATTTATCGTTATCGCAATATCCAGCTCTGCAATATGCATATCGCAAAAGACGGCGAATATCACAATAAATCGCAAACCCAAAATGTGTTAAAACAATCTTCTAGCAGCTTCAAATAAATCCCTTTATGCTTTGACCAATCAGATGGACGACTTCCCATTGTTGACCAATCAGATGGAGGCCTATTATGTTAGACGTTTGTCCCCCATGTCGATGAGGGTCATTTGAAGTATAATTTTTAAACTGTTTCAATGAAATGGGAATGATGTTTTTGTTTCTTTTTCTATTTGTTCATTTACCGCAAACTTATCGTTATCGCAATATTGATCACTAATATCGCATATCGCAAGTTTTCCTCATATCGTGCAGCCCTAGGCCACACCATCAGGTCATCAGCCTTTCCACCCATTGCAGCCAACGATGCAGAGGTATTCCTTCCAGCATGAGATGAAGCATCGTCATTCATGAAGGATTTCATTAAATGATATCAGCTGATACCAGGGGGGTTAGACAGGTATACTTATCTCCCCAGTTTTGAACCTCAAGATTTGTGGTTGGATTTGTGGGAAGGAGCAGGTTCCACCAGGTTTTGGAGCATCATATTTGTGAGACCTGTGACTGTGACCTACGGTGGCCGAGAACCACCATTGCAGCAAAATAAATAAATAAATAAATAAATAAATAAATAAATAAATAAATAAATAAATAAATAAATAAAAGGAGCAAAAAATGAATAGCAACTGTAGACAAAAGAATATGTAATGCTAACACTGTGGTTTCTATTTTCTTGTTTTCGGAAAATTGTGAGATCTACAATAAATGTAGGTGGTCTCAAAGAGTGCTGCTGTGTCCCAACATCTTGATTCCTTAAACACAATAGAAGTGATCAGATTACACTTGCTCAGATAGAGGGACGGAGCTGCTTCGTCACAAACTGGGATTTAGGCCTTATGAGACGGTAGAAAAGCACTATATAAATATCCGCCATTTGCCGTTTTTTATGGCAATATAATTTACAGGTCTGCTTCTATAACCCTCCTTTATAAACTGCATCTCATTTATTACTATGCCCTCTGTTTGGTAGCTAAGGCCTCATTTAAAACCCACTGTTGTCATGTTTACTCTCTATTAAACTGGCTCACTCTCAATTCCTGTAGACAAATCCATTGGTATTTATTTATTTACAAAACACTCATTAGAAAGAAGTCTTAAAATCTGCTTAATATCCATAACTATACTGTCACTGGCACTTTCGTAGGTCCATCTTGTTAGTACCCGGATAGACCCCTTTTGTCTTCAGAATTATCCTAATACTTGGTGGCATACATTTAACAAGGTACTGGAAACATTCCCTTAGAGATTTTGGTGCATATTGACAGTGATAGCATCACACAGTAGCTGCAGATTTGTCTGCTGCACATCCATGATGCCAAGGGTAGGTTGGTTGTTCGATTCCTGCCAAACCCGCCCATGTGTTAAAGTGTCCTTGGGAAAGATGCAAAACTCCATATTGCCTCCGGTGGTTATAGGTTGGCGCCACGGCCAACCTATAACCATGTAAGGCCCAGGTTTGGATAGTTAAGTACACCAAAAACCTAATGTGCACTGGGAAAGGAAAAATCACACAAGAGTCTGCATACAGTGCCTCCTTGAAAAAGGAGAGCCAGGTGGATCGCAGGAAAGAAGTGCTCTGCCTCTGTTCTGATCTACTCTTCTCCCCCCCCGCGGAAGGCAGTTTTATTATCCAACAGATTAACATGTGTAAATCAAGTCATATGGCTCTGTGTCTGTCTGTACAAGTATGAGATTAAGAGACCAACACCTTCTGGAGTGAATGACAGTTGGGTCTGTATCCCTACACATTTTTATTTTTCTGTTCAATGAGTAATTCATCACAGACAAAAAACAGAGACAGCCTTTAGCACTTCCATGTCCTTATATGGTGGTGCATGCCGGTTCCGCTTGCAGTCATTATTACAACACACAATGTTCATGTATATAAAGAACGAGGTAAATGAAAAGATGAAGCGTGGAGATTCTGTTGGAATGAAAGTGCACAGATGGGGAGTTTCCAATTCAAACCAAAGATTTATTACCCTAACAATATTTCTAATACAGATGTCCAGGCTCAATCAAGCAGCAGGAACACAAAAAAAGAGGGCTCTTTCTATCTCTGTCCGAGGACTTATACAATGTAATGATGTATTTATGTACCATAAATGCAGAAAGGAGGGTGAAGAGTCTGTGATCTCCCATTGGACCCCCCCTACACACACACACACATCATGAGTGTCTGACATCCACCTTTGACACTTGCCCTCTCCTGTCTCTGCTCCTCCAAACTTCTCACATGTATGGCATGCATGATCTGCTGACAATGATCCTGAACCAGTTCTATGGGTTATATATTCTTCAATAATCTAAAAGTATAATGAAATTAGTAATCATTCCACAAGCACTTTGGGCCTTCTGGGAAGGTAGAAAAGTGCTATACAAGTATACACCATTTCCCTTTTACAAACTGCTGGCTCCTGAGCTAAGGCACAACAATCTGACAGGGAAGTTGAGGAGCTGTCAGTCTTAAATACAGTCACAGGTGAAACGAATGAGAATGTTTAGGATGCACAGGATGAGAGGACAAAGTGATGAGTTAAATCTACCAGGGATCTTTTCACAAACCAGTTTGCTTAAATAAAACTAAACTTGTCACGGTGCCTGTCAGTTCACCTCCCCCCTCCTACAGCTCTCACCACCTTGCTGATTGGAACCAGCTGATCTTCATCTACTCTCCATCCTGCCGGTCTTCTTAAGGGAGTTTCTCACCAGAATTCAATGCGAGTTTGTTGTACTCACTCTGGTGCTTATGCCTGGCCTTTTAGTCTCAGCTAAGTTAATCTTGTCTCTTTACTTACCACATCCTGCGCTCACCTTCAGGTTCCTACCTTGGTCACGCTGGTTCCCCCGCTCCATGTTGGTCCTGCCGTCCTCGGCATCCACCAGTCGCTCCAAGCAGATCCCGCCGTCCTCTGCGTCCACGCCTCACCTCAAGCTGGTCCCGCTGTCCTCAGCGCCTAAGCCTCGCTCCCTCTGGATCCACGGTTCGACGCGTTGTGTCGTGTCGCCCCTCCCCTTCTTCTCCATCAGCTCAAGAAACACCAAGCTCAATCCACGGAGGAAATACGTCCACGTCCCCTCAGAAACGTATTTACCTTTGGAAAAATAAATCCATTTAAAGTCATCCTTGCTGTGAGGTTTCTACCCGGTTTCAGCTTCTGGGTCTGCTACGTCTACGACGCCATGACAGAACAAACTGGCCAGTACCCAGACCCAGCTGACTCGGAAGATCTACGTCAGACCGTCACCCAGCACGGACTGTTTCTGGACCTCCTCTACAGTACTATCACCCGGGTCACCCCGGGTGATAGTACTGTACTCATCAGCTTGGACTCCGTTCAGGAAGCGCATGTATTCTCAAAATTAGACCTTCGTAACACGTACCACCTAGTCCGTATGAAGGAGGGAGACGAATGGAAGACTGCTTTCAACACCCCCCTTGGGCATTTTGAATACCTGGTGATGCCCTTTGGACTCACCAATGCCCCTGCAGTCTTCCAACACCTAGTTAATGACGTCCTCCGAGACTTCCTTAATAGGTTTGTCTTCGTCTATCTTGACGATATTCTCATTTGTTTCACCCAATTACGATCTCCACACCCACCATGTTCGTCAGGTCCTTGAGCGTCTTCTAGAAAATCAACTCTTTGTAAAGGCTGAAAAGTGCGAATTTCACGTATCTTCTGTTTCTTTTCTTGGGTTCATTATTGAGGCTGGCAACATCCGCCCCGATCCAGCCAAGGTTTCCGCTGACGCCAACTGGGAACCTCCCGATTCACGTAAACAGTTACGTTTCCTCGGATTTGCCAATTTTTACCGGAGATTCATACGCAACTACAGCAGCCTCGCCGCGCCACTCACTCAACTTACGTCCGTTAATAAAGATTTTGTTTGGAGCCCAGAGGCCCAGGCCGCCTTTGATAAACTCAAGGGGATGTTTATCTCAGCTCCCATCCTCATCCAACCTGACCCCCAACGTAAGTTTATCGCAGAGGTTGACGCCTCCGATACCGGAGTGGAAGCCGTTCTTTCCCAACGTGAGGTTTCCTCAGGGAAACTCAAACCCTGCACATTCTTTTCACGCAAACTGTCACCTGCAGAACGTAACTATGACGTTGGAAACCGCGAACTCCTTGCCATAAAATTATCTCTGGAGGAATCGCGTCATTGGCCCGAGGGGGCGGAGCAACCGTTCATAGTTTGGACGGACCATAAAAATCTTGCTTACCTCCGTTCTGCCAAACGCCTAAACTCCCGTCAGGCCCGCTGGTGCCTTTTTTTTGATCGGTTTTCATTCATCATTACTTATCGACCCGGTAGTAGGAACGTCAAACCCGACGCATTATCTCGCATTTACAGTAATCATGACCTTGAGGAGGCCGCTCCCATTATTCCACCCTCCTGCGGGGTTGGTAATCTCACGTGTGATATCGAAACGCGGGTCCTGCAGGCTCAGGATGAGGAACCCGATCATCCTCCTCCCCCCGCTAACACTCTATACGTGCCTTCCTCTCTGTGTTCGGACGTTCTGGTTTGGGGTCATACTTTCTTGTCATGGGGGTGTCCAACGAACGCTCAGTCTCCTTAAGCACAGGTTTTTCTGGCCTACCCTAGAACGGGATGTCAGGGAGTTTGTCGCCGCTTGTGATATTTGCGCCAGATCCAAATCTTCCAATTCGCCTCCGGCTGGTTTACTTCACCCTTCGCCCTTGGTCCCATATTGCCCTAGATTTCATCACAGGGTTGCTTCCGTCTCAAGGTAACACAGTCATCCTTACCATCGTTGATTGTTTCTCTAAGGCTGCTCGGTTCATTCCATTACCTAAACTCCCCACTGCCGCTGAAATGGCAGACATCCTGGTTCATCAGGTTTTCAGGAACCACGGGATCCCCAAGGACATAGTTTCAGACCGGGGACCCCAATTTGTGTCCCAGGTCTGGAGAACCTTTTGCTCCACCCTAGGTGCTACCGTTAGTCTCACCTCTGGTTATCACCCCCAGTCTAACGGCCAAGCAGAGCGTGCTAATCAGGAGCTGGAAGCTGCCCTCCGTTGCCTGGCTGCCCAGAATCCCTCCAACTGGTCCAAGTTCCTAGTATGGATTGAATACGCTCACAATAACCATCCCTCCTCTGCCACCGGTTTATCTCCATTCGAAATATCCCTTGGTTATTCTCCTCCGCTGTTCCCCTCACAGGAGCTAGATTTGGCCGTTCCCTCTGTGCAGCATCACCTGCAACGTGTCCAGCGCTTCTGGCGCCAAGCTAAGGCCGCTCTTCTGCGCACCCAGGAGAGCAACTGCCGTCTGGCTAACTGTCGTCGGAGGGCGGCTCCGTATTACCAACCAGGGCAAAAGGTTTGGCTTTCATCTAAGAACATACCCCTCCAGGTCACTTCACGCAAGCTAGCACCCCGTTACATTGGCCCTTACATCATTGACAAAATCATCAATCCTACCTGTGTTAAACTACGGCTCCCGGCTGCTTTAAAGATTCATCCTTCGTTCCATGTTTCC
The DNA here is from genome assembly GCA_037389245.1 of Oryzias sinensis. Taxonomy (NCBI): domain Eukaryota; kingdom Metazoa; phylum Chordata; class Actinopteri; order Beloniformes; family Adrianichthyidae; genus Oryzias; species Oryzias sinensis. Next base: position 5,919,105 of record CM074493.1, on the reverse strand, counting down.
CAAATCAATCCCCTTTCTGGAAAGTCCCTTTTGCCCGCCTTCCGCTTCCCCACCACTTGCCCGGCTCATCGAGGGCGCGCCTGCCTTTACGGTCTCTCGGATTCTGGACATTCGCCGCCGGGGCCGGGGTCACCAGTACTTGGTCGACTGGGAGGGTTACGGTCCAGAGGAGCGCTCTTGGATCTCCCGCTCCATGATCCTGGACCGTTCCCTCCTGGACGACTTTTTCAGGGCCCACCCTGACCGCCGTCCTGGACCGGCTGGAGGCGGTCGTTGAGGGGGGGGGGGTACTGTCACGGTGCCTGTCAGTTCACCTTCCCCTCCTACAGCTCTCACCACCTTGCTGATTGGAACCAGCTGATCTTCATCCACTCATCATCCTGCCGGTCTTCTTATGTTACGTGAACCAACGGAGGAACCCAAGTGCAGGAACGACAACGAGTCGGCGTAACGTAGTAAACAGGCTTTTAATGCCAAGAGCACACTTGAACAAAAGCATGAACGAAAACGCTGCGACAACCACAGAACAAACAGGGCAACTTAAGAAGAGAACCTAATCAAAGAGAACATGAGCACCAGCTGTGAAAACAGGTGAGGGAGGAGGAGCCAGCAGGAGGGTTGCAGCTGAGCAGCAGGACCATCCATGACAGAACCCCCGTCCCTAAGTCCGGCTACCAGACGGACCCCGACGAGGCTGATCCGGATGGAGGCGATGGAAACGGGCGATCATCGAGGGGTCACAGATGTGACGTTCGGGCACCCACTGCCGATCTGCCGGACCGTAACCCTCCCAGTCGATTAGGTACTGAATACCCCGGCCGACCCTCCTGGAGGCGAGAATCTCCCGGATAGTGTAAACCGGACCACCGCCCACCATCCGCGGAGCTGGAGGAGGAGCGGGAGCGGGCTGCAGGGGGGAGTCCTGGGCAGGCTTCAACTTGCTGACGTGGAACACGGGATGCACCTTCATGGAGCGAGGCAGGTCCAGTCTTACAGCCACAGGATTAATGACACGGGTGATGGGAAACGGACCAATGTATCTGGGGTGCAGTTTCCTAGGACCACCCCGCAAACGGATGTCAGACGTGGACAGCCACACCCTGTCTCCCACCTTGTAGTCCTGGGCGGCAGATCTCCTACGGTTGGCCACCGTAGTGAAACGCTCCTGGTTCCTTAGGAGCTCCAGCCGGAACTTGCTCCAGGTGCGACGACACCTTCTCACGAACGCCGCCGGTCCCGAGGAGGATGCCAATTGCTCCTGGTGTGGAAACAAGGGTGGCTGAATATGGTATTACAAATCTGCCAATAACCGAAAGAGCGTAAAAACAACTGAGCGGGCGTATTTAGGAACTGAGTGAGCGAACCTTATAACCGCGCAGGCGCAATTCTAAACTGCACGGCTTCAACCCTGACTGAGTGGGGATCCTGCGCGGTCAGTTTCTATTTGCGCGTTCACCTGGATTTACACTCAGTGTTAAGGGGGCGTTTTTGTCACTTGGGGGCGGAAACCTTTTTGGTCGATCTGATTGGCCGAAATTTGCATCTCAAAACAAGCAAGGCAGCGGGGCTTTTTTTTCAAAAACTTTATTAACAAATATTAAAATCGTGGATGTAACGTGGATGTAACGTGGATGAAAACGTGAACCAACGGCCATAAAGAACAAGGTAAGAAAGTGCAGTGGGATTTTTTGTGCTGTACGCTTTTCTCATGTGAAATCACTTTATTAAATATACATATACACTTTAGTTAGCCCGAGACAGAGCTGCTACGCAACTCAAAGTACAGGAAGCGTGTATTAGCATGTTGTTAACAAATGCTAACAATGTAACAGCATCTCATGATGTAGTATCAAACTAATCTTTGTTTTATTGCTTGATTTTCATGTATAGCTAGTTAAATTAAGACACTGTGGTTAATCATCAATCATCGAGCTGTTAATCCTCTAAAGTAATTCTGAGATTAAGATTTCTTAACTCTGGACATATTATAACTGCTTTTTCTTTTATTCAGCTAAAATCCCTTAATTACTGAACTGATCTTGTGAGATGGCAGAGCATGTAAGTCTTTGAACCCAATTCAGTAAGCAGTTTTTGTTTATATTGGTTAGTGTGGTTTCATTTCCTATTAGTATGCCAGCTTTGCTAGGAACTTCTTTTAATTATTATGAATTTCTATCAATATTTTTTCCCTATTCTTTTGTCCAGTGTTGATTTTCATTTTGTTTTTTTGTCAATAGGAAATTCTCAGGCAAGAAATGATTTTAAGACTGATCAGTAAATTAGAGTCTGGACTTTCACAACCCCTGGACTTGGACTTTCTGCTGTTCACTTGTAGGCAAGAACTGTACCTCTGGGAAGCACTGTCCAGACATGTAAATATCCAGCCAGAGATTGTCCAAGCTTTACAAGAGTTTCTCAGACTGGTGTTGGACCACATTGATCGTAATAATGTGGCACTGACCACAGTTGAAACTGTAAGCGGAGCAAGGGGGCGCCCCATGTATGTGGTGGAAAAGGAGAGACTGGTTGAACTTATTGCATTAAATCTTCCAGTGAAAAGCATAGCAAAATTACAGGGGATTTCAACCAGAACTGTCCATCGACGAATGACTGAATTTGGCCTGTCTGTCAAACAGACTTATAGTAGTCTTACAGATGAAGAGCTGGATGATTCCATCCGGATCATAAAAACTGAAATGCCGACAGCAGGCTATCGGATGGTGAAAGGAAGGCTGAGGTCCATGGGTATCAATGTGCAGTGGAGAAGACTTGCAGCATCAATGCATCGTGTGGACTCGCTTGGTATTCTTTCCAGACTGACTGGACTTGGCTGTGTTGTGCGGAGAACCTATTCAGTCAGAGGACCCCTTTCACTGTGGCATGTGGACACTAACCACAAGTTGATAAGGTTTGTATGCCTGTTTTTTGTTTTGTTTTTAGTGTGTGTGTGTGTGTGGGGGGGGGGGGGGGGGGGGTTGTGAAATGATGAGTTATCTTAATTATAACTGTTACCATAAAAATGCTTTTCTTAATGCCACCAGGTACAACATTGTCCTTTTTGGTGGAATTGATGGCTACTCCAGAAAGGTAACAAGTTTTGCAGTTTTCTGCTTTACATTTAGACTGGTTTACCATACTTTTCTTATTGTTATGTAGGTGATGTGTTTGGAGGCCGCCACCAATAACCGTGCATCAACAGCTTTTGCAGCATTCAGAAAAGCAACAGAGGTCCATGGCATACCCTCAAGGCATGATTACAAATCTTTCTGACATGCAGACCTAAACCTTTTATCACACATTATGTAAAGTCAATTTGGAAATTGACTTTAAATGTGGAAAGCTGTGTTCTGATCCAATGATTTTTTTTAAGTTCTTTTTTATTCATTTGTGAAATAGGGTGAGAGGTGATCAGGGAGTAGAGAATGTGGACATAGCTAGATATATGTTCACCATCCGTGGAACTGATCGTGGGAGTTTCATTTCAGGAAAAAGTGTCCACAATCAACGGTTTGATTTGATTAATTAGGGCCCGAGCACGGAGTGCAAGGACCCTATTGTAATTCGAATGTTTATTAGGGCCCGAGCACGGAGTGCAAGGACCCTATTGTATCTGTAATGTTTATTAGGGCCCGAGCACGGAGTGCAAGGACCCTATTGTATCTGTAA